>OY747702.1:20067902-20405402 GCA_963556495.2 Valencia hispanica
GGTGTACATGTGAGAAGTGGAACGAAAATCCTACATGATTCCAAACATTTTTTACAAAAAAATAACTGAAAAGGGGTGTGTGCGTAATTATTCAGCCCCCTGAGTCAATACTTTGCAGAACAGAGAAGCACCCCCAGAGCATGATGCTGCCACCACCATATTTGACAGTGGGGATGGTGTGTTCAGAGTGATGTGCAGTGTTAGTTTTCTGCCACACATAGCGTTTTGCATTTTGGCCAAAAAGTTCCATTTTGGTCTCATCTGACCAGAGCACCTTCTTCCATATGTTTGCTGTGTCCTCCACATGGCTTGTAGCAAACTGCAAACAGGACTTCTTATGGTTTTCTTTTAACAATGGCTTTCTTCTTGCCAGTCTTTCATAAAGGCCAACTTTGTGCAGTGCACCACTAATAGTTGTCCTATGGACAGATTCCCCCACCTGAGCTGTAGATCTCTGCAGCTCATCCAGAGTCACCATGGGCCTCTTGGCTGCATTTCTGATCAGCACTCTCCTTGTTCGGCCTGTGAGTTTAGGTTGTGCCATACTCCTTCCATTTCTGATTGATCGCTTGAACAGTGCTCCGTGGGATGTTCAAGGCTTGGGAAATCTTTTTGTAGCCTAAGCCTGCTTTACATTTCTCAATAAGTTTATCCCTGACCTGTCTGGTGTGTTCTTTGGACTTCATGGTGTTGTTGCTCCAAACATTCTCTTAGACAACCTCTGAGGCCGTCACAGGGCAGCTGTATTTGTACTGACATTAGATTACACACAGGTGCACTCTATTTAGTCATTAGCACTCATCAGGCAATGTCTATGGGCAACTGACTGCACTCAGACCAAAGGGGGCTGAATAATTACGCACACCCCACTTTTCAGTTATTTATTTGTAAAAAAAATGTTTGGAATCATTTCTGATTTTTGTTCCACTTCTTATGTGTACACCACTTTGTATTGGTCTTTCATGTGGAATTCCAATAAAATTGATTCTTGTTTGTGGCAGTAATGTTACAAAATGTGGAAAAGTTCAAGGGGGCCATATACTTTTGCAAGCCACTGTAACGGGTAGTATGAGAAGGACCAACACAGCGGCATGCACACAATGGAAGTATGTATACTGTCAAAGTTTAATTTACTGAATGAAAGTCTGAATACTGTATATGGAATAAATAATCTGGATATATTGCATAAAAGTCAATCTCACACCATCAAGTAGGTGTGCCATTTTGATAGAATTTAGTACATACTCATGCTTTACCACAGGAAGACTGCTCAGCATCTAAGACTTTTGACCATATTTAAAAATCTGGTTAATGTTTGTGTTTCAGTTGTGATTCTGATTTCCTAAATAGTCATAATAAAATTGTATTTTTTTTAATCTTTGAGTTTTCTTAAATGTTATTTAGAGCCTCCAGAAGAGAAACTGCCAAATAGTGTGGCAACTGCTTAAGTTAAAAGCCACCTACTTGAAAGGGAAATAAAGTTTTTCACAAAAAACAGCAGTGTTGTGAGTCGTCATGACACCATAAGGCACACAGATAATCCCCTCCACAGTTTCCCTTTAAGAATATGTAAATGCATTTTTACATCTGTTTAGTCCATTGCGTATTCTTACCAGTGTTTGACAATGAACTTAAAAATTAAGATGGGACACAGTGATTAAGCCATTACGCCGTGAAGAGAAACAGCATGGAATCAGGTTGGCAGATTAAGGCACAGAGAAAATGTAGTAGGAAAGTTGGAGACACTGTAGTGGGTTATTATTAACAAAATATTTTTGACACTTGCTTATATTTCAACCAAATTTTGTTAAAAATCCCATGTACTAAGCAGTGCGAATTCCCACAAAATTGTATGCCTATATTGAAATTTCTAACAGGATAACACCCTCCCTTGATGATAACAGATTGAGCTTTATTGCACAAATTCACCCTTTCACAAACTACGCTTACATTTTGTTTACAATAGTTCCACGTTATCAAAACTTTTGCTATATGTTGCAAAGCACATCATCCTGCTATTTTGCAAGCCTTTCAGAAAAATGAAACATAAATTATGATTTATTATCTGACATATGTAGATTGTTAATAAAAGACCTCAACGGGCAAGTACAGACTTACAACTTTCTCACTCACGATGCGACAATTTTCAATGCATGCGTCAACATAGCAGTAAAGCAGAATCTGTTATTGTGAATGGCAAGTTAACACCTCAACAAACATGATGATAACTTCAGCAACATTTCTTAATAAACACTGACAAAGTTTGGCTAATCATTCAAATTACCCAGAAGACCTCAAGGCCACGCCTACCTATTGTGACATGCATGCCATTTAGTCAGATGTTAATTTAATATGCTTTGAAATTCAAACGATGAAAGTTAATTCCATTTATCCATAATTTTGACAATGTATTCAATAATCTCCTGAATTATTACAAATGGTTAGTTGCATTACAACTGCAGCCATCATACAAAAACTACATGTAAAAACATTTTGTGCCCATCTACATAAACAATAGATCAGTTTATTTGTTTATTCAGTGATGTATGATGGTAGCAAATGACAGAAAAGTTTTTGATGACAACCAGAACTGTCTTTCTGTGTTTTT
Source organism: Valencia hispanica (assembly GCA_963556495.2). Classification (NCBI taxonomy): domain Eukaryota; kingdom Metazoa; phylum Chordata; class Actinopteri; order Cyprinodontiformes; family Valenciidae; genus Valencia; species Valencia hispanica. Next base: position 20,070,511 of record OY747702.1, read on the forward strand.
GGATTTCCCCAAGTTTTTGATGCTTTCACTTGATCATAGACTGAATAGTATGCCTATAATGTTTAAAAAAAAAATATATGATACATTGGGAAGTTTGCAAATTAACGTGTTGGTAGAATCCAGATAATATAGCCATTTGGCTCTACTTCAGATTCATTACAAGTCCATAGAAGGTTCCACTAGGTTTCGTTCTTAGCCATTTATTTTTCTCTATTTATAAATGACATTATGACAGAGTATTCTAAACTTAGCTTTCACTTCTTTGCTTGCAATTCTCTGCTTGACACCCACTCCTACTTTTTTAGTATCTCCAACCTGCCTTTGAAAGAGAGCTATCTTACCTACAACTTGATTTTAATGTGGAAAAAAAAAAACTTTTCACTTCTTCAGCAAAAGCAAGGCTACAACAGTCTGAGAATTTTTTTTAAATAAGGAAAGGTCAACAAATGTAGCTGGTTTGATTATAGGATTTTTATTTGATAAGAAACCTTTTAACTAACAAGTCATTATCTTACAAAAAAGATGAAGCTCTCATTAGCATTTTATTTCAGAAAAAATACCTTTTTTCATTTCATGTCCCATTAAGAATAAGTAGAATTTACTTTTTGCCCTGTACTGGCTATGTGGGTATACTGTGTATTATTAAAGATGCTGATTGTCTCTACATTTTGGGTGGTTTATCATGCAGGGGACTAAGATTTATGGGGTTTCCCCACTTGTCATAGTCTGCTTTACACTAATGTAAACTGGACATCCCTACATGTTTGCCGTCCTTCTCACCGCTATCTTTTCATGTACAAAACCAGTGGGAGTAAAATTTATTCATACATAATATCCCTATTGATATATGAAAAAAAGGAAATCACAATCTTTGTTCACTAAAAAATAACAACTGAACCGGGAAAGAAAAAGTCTTTATGTTTTTTGGCTCCTAATACCTGAAGCAATCTTTATTCTAAAATAAATTTGCAAAATTTATCATTTAATCTAGGCAAAATATGTGTGTGCTTATTAATGTTTCTCTGTAGTTTATCAATTTGTTGTGTAATCTTTATATATAGTGTGCTGTTGCTATTTTGGACAGGTATTCACTGCAAAAAAAAATCTGAGATCTCAATGGAGTTACATGAACAAAATACCACAACTGTATATTTCTGTTGGTTGCTAGTATATTGATAAGACCAACAGTGCAAAAGTATGCAACTCGTAATGGTGAAATGATCAACACCTTACCGCTTCAGAACCAGTGATTTGTTTATCATTGCTGAAATACTAAAGCAACAATCAATGGTAACAAATGTTTTTGTGGACCATTCATTTTAACATAAAGGCAACATCAAGAGCATCATTCTCCCCCCCAAATCTGTTAATTATTATTGTGAGATTGAACAGCAGTTCTGTCAAACTCCACATCAAATCTGAAACAGGCATTAATAAAAGGCAACTGGAAAGGTAAATGCCACACTGATGAAAACTCACAAGCCAGCAATGGTTGTTTAGCATGCAGGTCAGGTGTGTATGTATTACTGGGTGATAAAAAGAGCAAAGTGGATGCATATAATAATCATATGTTATGAATAACAAAGAGGCGACAGAGACCAATTAAGACAGACAGGGAAATAAAGGCAGAATACGTAAACGAATTAACTCCATGATTGACAGGAGGTTACAAAGCACGAAAAAGAGAAGCGGGGAGAAGCAAAGTGGGATTGGTTTTGACTCACTAAAGGAGAGGAAGAGATGGTGTCTGAGACTTCGCTATGACAACCTTTTCAGAACTCAGCAAGCTCTTAAATGCGCTGCTGAAATGTCAGCAACAGGAAGTTAGAGACTGGCTTCTGCAAAATGAGACCCATCTACTGCACATGCAATCCAAAGCATGCACAAGTACAAAAACACGGTGAAATCTAAATCGTCTAAATCAATATCTCAACTTAAATATATTTTTTGCATAGTTCTGTTAGAAAAAGACTTCACTATGCCAAGCTAATCTTTTTCTTTCAGGCTTCCAGTAATCGATTAATTTTCTTTCAGTGTAGCTAATGAGTACAGATTCAGTCTTATTTAACACATTAAGCCAGTACTTCGAAAATGATCAAATACAATAATTATCACGACACTTGACTTTATTAGACCTAAAAGAAAATGATGACACGAGTGATTCCTCTCAAAATTTACATAGACATGTGAATCAGTGTTTTGTGCTGCGTGTGACAAAGGTAAGAGGCACCCCACCTGCTTGAGCACCTTTTAATGATTATTGATGAAGTTGCTCAGTTAAAGAGAAAAACAATTAAGGCCCTGCCAGTACAAAGTCCGCGCAACTAATGAGCTCGAGCGTGCCTGGACCTGCTCGTCTTTGCGCTGCTGACTGCAGTGTAAACCCTAATGGAGGCTGTACTTGTTTTAATCTCACCTGAATCCTTAAGGCGCAAGGTAGCTGTCACTGCCAATGTCTCTACAGGCGTTAAGCTTATGGGGCTAAGGCAACAGCAGATGGGCAGCAGGGACGTGATGAGTCCCTTTCACTGTGCAGCTCAGCCCAGGGTGGTGGCGTGCGCAGGCGGCTTTTGACATCTGCTGTTTACAAGTGGGCGACCTAACCCTGACCCTCTCCCGCAGGCCTTTGGAGAACCCTACATCATCAGTCTACTTCCAGTAGCATTTCTGATGAGTTTGTATGTTTTACAGTGCCGTTATTTCATACACCGCTTTTGTCTTTATTTACTACAGTACAGTACCTAGCAAACGTATTGATATGCCTCGAAAATTTTATATTTTGTCACATTACCACCACAAAAATGGTTTATTATTGGAATCTCGTGTGAAAAGCTAACACAAAGTGGTATATAACTGAAATGTAAGGGAAATTATGCATGGTTTCTCCATTTTTGTGAAACAAAAGTCTTAAAAATGTACCATGCCTATGCTTTCAGTCTCCACGAGTTCATACTTTGTTAAGGCCCATTTTAGACCAATACATTTTCATTTTTCTCAGTTTTACAAATCTAAGTACTGAAGTCCTTCCACTTTCTTTATTGCAAAAATAGTTTAATCCTAGAGTGGATAGAGAGGATCTGTGAACATCAACATTCAAGTCGTGCCAGAGATTCTTAATTAAATATGGCGCTGGACATTGACTATGTAATTCTAATGTAAACATGAGTTGATCTAAATAATTCCATTGTGCGTCTTATTTGATGTATATAGGTCATATTCAAGCTGGAAGGTGAACATCCACTGCAGTCTCGAGGCTTATGCAGTCTCCAACAAGTTTTCCTCCAGGATTTGCCAAGAACTCTGGCCAGTTTCTCTGTCCCTGCTGAAGAAAGGCATTACCACAGTATGATGCTGCCACCATCATGTTTCATAGTGGGGAGGGTGTTTTCAGAGTGTTCTGCAATATTAATCTTCCATCACTTAGTTTTTTTTTGTAATGCAGGCCATGTGTTTGATGTTGTTCTCATCTGACAGAGCCCCTTTCTCTCCATCATTACCTTTTTAATTGCCACCTTCTCATCTTTATCCCTGTCTGGTATGTTCTTTTGTCTTTATGATGTTTGTTCACTTATGTTTTCTAACACATCTCTGTGGCCTCAAGGCAGTTGTCGAACAGGTTATTTAGGAGTGTAAGAATAATGGGGGCTCAATTAATTTTGCAATGTTCAACTTTGGGAAGGTCTAACGGATAAAATCCTGACAAAATAACACTGAAGTTTGTGGTTTTAACATGACAAAATGTTAAAAAGTCAAAGGGCCCAAACAGCTAAGTAATTAATTGTACCTCCTCGTGGGATTTTCTTATTTCACTTTCTAGTGTTTCTAACCACTCAATAGTATCCTTACAATTTAGAGCATAGCCACTGGTGGCTTGACCTCTAACAAGACCAGCTGTTTCCACCTCTTTCGTCTGTTTTCTTTCATCCTCCGTCTGATTTTCTTTATGCCCATCTGCCTCCGGAAAATAGGGCAGGGAGTGATGTGTCTGGAACTAGTGTGTGAGTGCAAAAAAAATAATAAATGAATACATTTTATAATAAATATATATAGTGAGTAATGGAGCTAGAGGGGCAAGCAAAAGAGAACGAATAGCATGGTCCTCTAAAGAGCAGTGACTGAGAAACATTAGCTTTTCCTCTATGTAGGTGTGTGACACATACACAACATCAGGCCTGACTGGGGGATTAACCAAGCTCATATGTGGGATTCAGCCCCCCCACACACACCCACACTTTTTCTTTAAAACACACACACACATCCACTGCAGGCAAAATCCTCAACTGGATTTGTGAGCATCGTTCCATCTTTCTTAGAGTCCGCTCAGTCCCTTCATTCTGAACTCCAATCTCATCTAGAAGAGGATTTGTGAGGAGGAGGAGGGGGGGGTGCACCTCGTCCCTTCAACACAACAAAATCTCAATTTGACCGAGTACAGTCTTATTCCAAAGCAGACATCCATTAAACCAAGGTATTACTGTAATACAACCATAGGACAACTCTATCTCTTTCTATCTCCCTCTGTCTTTGTCATTCAGGCTGAACATCAGTGGGAGTGATGTTATTAATATAGATTCTGCCATAGTGTACAGATGTTTCATTTCTATGTATATAACATTAAAATGTCTTCCAGCAAAAATGGCATAGGTTTAAACAGAAAAAAAGCCGCTTGGATTATGATTAGATTTTGCGTCTTGCTTGGGCCCGGTGTTGAATTTTATCAACCAAATGAGTGCGTAATATGGTCTGTAGCCACTTTTGGCTGATGGGCTCAGGAGACAGAGATTTTAGCTCCCACACCCTCCCCTGTGTCTGTCCTCCTCCCCAAAGACTCGATCCAATTACCAGCCTGGCACTGCTTGGCTCAGCACTGACTCTGCCATCCTGTGTCAACCATATCTTTATATGCCTCCTATGCTTTTCTTTTTTCTTTCTTTTTCCCCCAGTCATTCCACCTTTATCTTTGGTTTGCTTCTCGTTTATCCCAGTATGTGATGCTGTCATGCTCCATCAGCCTACAGCAGGGTTTTCCCCCCCCTCTCTCTGTTTTGCATTATGATGTTGTGTGTGTATGTGTTTGTCATCTAGGCTCTAGCAGGGAGTTTCTGGCTGATTAAAGAGATGATTTATAGGAGCATCATGTTGGAGGAATTCCCCGATATCCTCTCAAATCACATTTTCTCAGATGTGTTTTCTTCAGTCGCCTGCTGAACACACACTCATGTGACATGCACTGGAACATGCACAGGCAAACATGAATGTACTGCAAATGTGCTGCATACATGAAAGCAAAATTGCAGCTCAGATTTTCGCATCCAACATCTTAGTTGATAAGTACAAATGTCAAATCCAAGCTAAACCTTTGAGGTAACTGACATGGCATTTAGGAATTTCATAAGATCATATAAAAAAAAAACAAAAAAAAGACAAAGTTGCACAGGGAAATCAATTTTACATTTAATACTGATCCATCAATCGACTGTTTTGAAAACTAAAAAAAAAAATTATTTTCTGATCATACAAAAGAGCTACCAGGTCACACTGACACAAACACTTTATAGTCAAAGTTGTTACTGAGAGAAGCCTCATTAAAATAAGCTATTTTCAGCATTATTTAGATGTTTAAAAATGAAATCAGATGAAGTAGAAAAATTGTAAGGAGCCTCTGGAAAGAAACCATATTTTATTTGGGGGCATTGTTCATTCAGGCTCCCACTAGGAGTTAAACGTTATAACAGGAGGCTGAACGTGTTTTATACTTTTGGGACCCACTGGATTAGGGAATCTCAGCCAGATTCTACAATATCTTTAGTGGGAATACACACAGAATTACTGCTTTTTATAAAGCCAACCACAGTAATCATGGTCATCACTAAAATGAAATAATAAAGACAGCCTGAAATGTCAAACCGTAATTTTCAGACCATTAGGCACACCTGGATATATTCTGCACCAGCTAAATTTTAAAAGAAAATACATTTTGTACATATATAGGCCGCACTTGAATATAAGCAACAAGTTTTCATGTTGTAACATGAGATATTTACGGAGAAAGATGGTATACAGAAGATTTTTTCGTTTTAATTTAAGACATGTTTTTTTTCAACCTCACCCTGAAAATCGGCAGTACAACACTAACATAGCACCAACACAACACAACAGTAACATGTCTGGTTAGTAAATAAAACATACCTTAGCCTACCAGAAAAGTAGTTGGTTGCTATTGTCCTCTTGCGCACTAAACGTCACCAATGTCTTACCATCGATTAATTGATGCCAAGCTTAAGTGCAAGAGCTCAATTTTTTTCTTTGACGGTCAGCTCGGTAACTTTTAACTTTATTTGTGTGTTTTTCATGATGAGGGTGTGTGCCTGATGTGTAAAATAACAGTTCAAAATTAAAGCTAGTGTCATCTTTGGCACATAATCTTTCCCCACATGTCTGTCTCACTTTTGCCCTTCCTGCTGTAGTGCCCCGCCGAAGGCTGTTAGCCAGTAAAAATCTATAAATTAGCCACATCGTTGTATAGGCCAGGGTCCAAGGCATGAGAAAAAGGTAGCGGCTTACATTTTGTCTTGGTTTTGAAATATTAGCAAAATTCTGTCAAGCTGCAGAGCTGTTTAATGGTAACTGCTCTCTCAGTTTAGCCCTGCAAAAGACTGGCGACCTGTCCAGGGTGTACCCCGCCTCTCGCCCCCTGACTGCTAGAGATAGGCACCAGCCCCCCGCCCGCAACTCTGCATAGGATGGACGGGTACATATAATGGATGGAGTGATGAAAGAAATTTAGCCAATGGTAGAGTTTTTGACTATACTGCCTACCACGATTACATATTTTGATTGTCATCAAGCTGTAACTAAATACTTTCTACCAGTCACGCAAAAAAGATAAATACTGATGTTCAGTGTTCGTATTCATACTCGATATTGCAAATTTAAAATTTGATGATTTCTATTTAACGAAAAAGAAACCTGTTGAACTCAAATTTTTTTTTATTTAAATAAGTGCAGGTATATTTTTTCATAACATTTAGCTTTTATGTTATTTAAAATATCTTCATCTTTATTTAAAGTTGTAAGAATTTTTGTGTTGTATTTTATGGAAAAAAATTAGAATCTTTTTAAAACGCATTTTGCACAATAAATGTTCTCAAAATGGCTTTCTATACTTTTTTGGAATTGCTTTTTCTGCTGCAATGTATCTGGAATTTGAGCATTTTGACAAAATTAAACATAAGAAAAGAATATATCACAATAAATATGGTTACCGCAAATTTTTACCGCTTCTAATTTTCCAATTTTTATCTCCTCAAAATATTTATAGCTATACTATGTTAGAACGTAGTTAAGAGGCATGAAAAAATATTAAGCTAGCTTGTTTTGCCGATTCCGTATAGCAGCTTTGAACATTTCTCAGACTGTTACATTAAAGTCTAAACATTATTCAAGGAAATAAAAAAGAAAAATCCTAAAATTAGGTCAATTCAAGTGGTGGGCTAGATAAATATATTACTAAGATTTTTTCACTCTAAAATCACATTCTCAATTTTATCACAATTTTTAATACAAATAATAATAATAATAATAATAAAATACAAAACTGAGTATTTAGGCCAAAGAACAATTTTGTCAACTTGCATCAAGTAAAAAAGATTTTTAACATTGCTTATGACTCAAAGTAAACTCATTCTCCTACCAGGCAAAAGTTAGTTTATGAAGCTAAAGAACAAAAAACAAAAAAAGCCAACTGAAGCATGTGTACAAAAACAAAATAAACAAAAATGGCAAAAGACAATGTGTCATTAAGATGATACAATAATCTCTCTGCTTTGAAAGATCAACATCTTCTAATCCTTAATCTAAAATGGTCGAGAATACGAACAGAATTAGCTCACTACAGGTATTAAGACCATGATTTTTATTAGGGCTGTCAAAATTAACACGTTAATGAGGGTTGATCAATTTGTGGAATTAACGCAATAAATTATTTTAACGCGATTAATGCATGCACAGAAGGACCTGCCCTGTTTACCGCACAACTAAACTTGTGCTGCTTTCAGTGCTTGCTTGTCATGTAAACAGCATGGCTGACCCAAACTGAATCTATGGTTCCATGTAAACGTCTCTTCTCAGTCGCGGACCATAGCGATTATCGGTCTACATCACTCCCTGCTCTGCTGCGCATGTAGTCTGCAGAAAGAGACAAGGTTATCTATTGCACTTGTTGGTCGCTTTGATAAAAACAACAAAAGTGCATTCCATCGACTCGTACCTTTCAAGTCAAACAAAATATGTATTTGGTTGCAAAACAATCAGAAGAAGTGATTGGAAAAAGCAGATGATTAAAAATGCGACAATCTGCAGCGATCACATCAGGTAAGCCTTGGCTAACAAACAAGTTAACATAGCTAACCAACACCCCAGCTGCAAGATAACTGTAGTGGGAACCAGGGATTAATGTAAATGTTCTGTGTTGATAAACACATAATCCCTCTATTATTCAGAAAAAATGTCATTAAAAAATACTTTATTGATCCCAGAGAGGAATTAAGCATTGTTGTAGTTCATACCATTCTTCAAGGGGTTGTTGTAGATCCTAATGACAGGCATGAATGATCTCCTGTAGCAGTTTGTGTTCCAGCAAAACTGTTTAAACCTCTGACAGAAGACACCGGTTGTTGTAAGATAGTCCCATGAAGAGGATGCACAGGTTGTCCAAAATTAATAAGAAAAGGTCATCTTTACATTTAGAAAATGTTAACCAGTTAGTTTGCCTTAGCAACTGGTTAAAAGATGAATAGGTTAAAAGGGCCAAATGTGAATGTGATAGTGGAATTCAAAACAATACATAATCCTAAGAGGAAACAAACCTTTTAATAAATTATACCTTGAATTGGTCAGTAAAAGCCCAAATGGTGCATCTCTATACTCACCTATATAATTTGCTTCCTTTTTCTCCACTTTTTTACCTCCAGTTAATCACAACCTGATCCATCAGTCTCAGCTTCAGAAAATTACTTTTTTTACAATTCACAGGATTTATTACAAAAATTTTTCCATAAAAGTTATACTATAGCTTTGAGTGTGACACAGATAATTTGCATAATTATTTTAAAAAGCCAATTCGTCACATTTACTAATATAAAAACAGCACTTAAAAAAAAAAAAAGATCTTCATTCAATGTCATGCATATGAAAAAAACCTTTACTTATGTTACCCACCTACAAGCGTGTAAAAGATTAAGCACGATGTCACAGATTGCTTTATGTTTTCATGCCGTCTAAAAGAATATGGGTAATTTCATTCAGACCCAAGAGGAATATGCACTTAATTTAACTGACATGTTTTTAGAATATAAAACAAAAAGAAAACAGGGATCTGCACTTATAGTCTAATCTGTTCTCTTGCTATTCCTCCTCCAAACATCTCTGATACGAGTTAAATATCCATTGATCAGAGGTACTCCGCTCTTTGCTGAAGGCTAACATATACCCACTGTTATGTTGCATTTGACATCTACCAGTGAATGCAAAAATCATGTGTTTGATAGATAATATATAAAGAGCTGTGTATGCTTTTTAAATGTCCCCAGTGGCTTCAGGTAATTCGCTCCCCGTTGGAAGAAGCATTCAATATAAGGAGTTTTTTTCCCCTTTCCTTTCATGTCTTTCTCAGACTCTTTTATCACCTTTTTTTCCAGTCTGCAGAGAGCAGAGGAGAAAGGCCTTGAATAGTGATGAATGTGTGCTGTATTGCAACTTAAGTTCAGCTGAGAGATTCATTAACAAACCGTTTTTTTTCCCCTTTCTTTCTTGGCCGCGTCACTCTCAGCACAGGGGTTTTTGGCTGATGTTAAAAAACATTATCCTCTCTCAAGGTTACGCCTCCCCTCATTTCCCCCGATTCCTCTGTTTCTTCTTGAAAGTAATTGTTTCGTGCTATGGCTATGTGAGTTATTAGTTGGATCCTCTGGCAGGAGTGTGGGCTAAATGGAATGGTGTCAAGAGTCTGGCTGCCCTGCTGTGTGGGAGGATGACTGGGAGTTAAATAACAACAGCCAAGAGAAAGTAGTACGTCTCCCCTTATTTTTTTTGGATTACATGTGAATTAGTACATGTGGCCGTAACAGTTTTCTTCCTAATAAAACTCTCGAACATCGGCTCAACCTCAGTCTAATGCTACAGTTTCTGCTGCAACATAAATGTATTCTTGATCAGAGAAAGCAATGCTCTTGTAAGTGTAAAGTTGTGTCTGTGTGTGTGTGAGTGGGATGACAGTGCTGTGATGTTAAAGGAGAAATGTTTGCCGTGACAGCTGCAGTACCGGGAGGGTAGAAAAAGGATAAAAACTGTGAGGTGCATAATTTCCGCATTTAGGCTGAGACACTGGGAAAAAGGAGCACGGGCAGAGGAGGAGGATAACAAGCATGCTAAATGAATGGAGATTAAAGACTGAGAAGAAATGAGAAAAAGAGACATTCGTATGTCATCGGTACGTTTCTTTGCTGGAAAACGCAATCCGCTCTTGGTGAGGAAACCAAGTGTTTCAAAGCAGTGATGAGGCATAATTATAATGCCTTAGTAATAATACCGCTTGAACCTATTCAGATTATTTCAGATAACATTCACAAACTTCGATGTATTCTATCGGGATTTCAGGTCGTTTACCAACACGAACTAGAGCTTTACTTATGGAAGAGAAATTATACTTTCTAACTTTTTTCTTATACAAATCTGAAAATGTGTGAGATGTTTTTATTTAACCCACTTTACTCTGATACCCCTAAATATAGTCCAGTGCAACCAACTGCTCAATTTCATTCCGACTGTGGCTGTTCTTTAAAGGCCTCAGAGGATTGTTGGTTCACACAGTAAGATCATTATGACGATTTCTGACCCGATTCTCCCTTTCCGACGTTCTTAAGGACTCCCCGATTATCGTTATGGCTCTAAAGATGATCCTATCGGATATTCCTGGCATGTGTGATGTTCAGAGTGCTCTGGTCTGCTCGGAAGGACGTCGGGACCGCTCCAATCACAAATAGGGGTGTTCTGTTGGCCCAATATCACAGGATGTGTGGTGTGTTGCAACCTGCTGAATGTGATGGGCAGCCAATCAGAAAGTGAGTTGACGGGCAATGATACACCTTGGAAGCGTCAAGCCTGCCAAACCAAGAAGAAGAAAGCGAGGTGACACAAGCGCCCTGCACGGAGAGAGGGGAATCCAAAATCAAAAGATCAACACAGAATATTGCCTAATCGGGTAGAAAGAAACCTATGCTCAGGTTCAGTTAACAAATTCTTTAACTTTTATAAAATCTGAAAACTGACTTTTATCTGTAGTCAATACTCCTGACAATACTTTGTAGAACCACTTTTCACTACAAGTTGAAAGTCTGTTGTAGTACGTCTTTACTATCTTTGCACATATAGAGTTTTAAGGTGATATATGTTCGTGTGTGGTGTATCGTCATTGCCGTGTGGTCGCTCAGGACAACTTTATTAAAATTTTGACATGTGAACCAGGCCTTAGAGAACAAAAGTGAGAAAATTGCATCATGAAGACCAGACACACAGCAAGAATAAAATTGTGAAGAACTTTAAAGCAGACCTAAGTAATAAAACCATATCTTAAGCTCTGGGAACTTCATGGAGCACGGAAAGATGAGACCTAACTGTTTAATCCCTCAAAAAAAAAAAAAAAATGGTAGACACATACTACATCAGACATGCAACTTGTAATAAAAAGTGGTTCTACAAAGTATTGTGTTAAGAATGTTGACAACAGATAAAAGTCAAGGTATTCCGATTTTAATTTGTGAAATAATTTGATAACTTAACCTAAGGATAAGTTTATTTCAACCTAATTAGGCAATACTTTGTGTTGATCTAGTATAGGGGTGCCCAATTTCAGTCCTCAAGGGCCGGTCTCCTGCATGTTTTAGTTCTTTCCCTGGTACAGCACACCTGAATTAAATAACTGTTCATTAGCAGGCCTCTGTAGAACTTTGACATGCTGAGGAGGTAGTTGGAACATTTGAATCAGATGTGTTGGAGCAGAGACACATCTAAAACTGTCTGGAGACCGGCCCTTGAGGCCCGGAATTGGACACCCATTATCTAGTTGATCAAATCTAAATAAAATATGTCAAAGTTTGTTGTTTTAATATGACACACTTTCAAAGGGTTTTATACTTTAGGCACAGTATTCAATAGTATTGCTCAAAAGCATTGCAGTGTTGCAATGATTTACCATTGGCATTTCACTCACATGACTCATTAGACAGACTCCAAGAACCAGGGCTGACAAAGCGAACTAAATGTCCCGTCTCTTTTCTTCCACATATTCCATTTCCTGCTTGCTTTGCCCACATTCGAATTTCAACAGCTGACATTTCAGTGGCACAACCAGGGTGTTTTATGCCCAGTGGCAGCTGGTCGAGCCCTCAGACACTATTCATCAAGATATATTGACTTAATGAAGAAAAATTGTTACAATATTCTTTGCTGGAGCAGATTTCCTTCACGTATGACACTCTGTCCTCCTGATGCGATGCCACGTCCTGATATCTCCTTTCTAACATCAAAACCGCACGAGGATCCGTTGATGCATGTTATCCTGCTCCTCCTCTTCCTGTGTCAGTGTCTGAATTGCTTGCACACAGAGAGCTGCCCTATTAAAAGCTACAGGAAAAAGCAGGCTGCCTTTGTCCCATTACTGCGCAGTGGAGCTGATGTTAGTGAAGCTGGCAGCCATGGATGACTGGGAGCCGCTGAGGCCTTGGTCAGCTGACATTATCCTGCCTCTCAAATGTTATCCAGCCCTGCAGCAGTAAGTGTGTGTGTGTGTGTGTTATATGTCCTTGTCTAAGTGCAGCTAAGGGATGGCATTGTGTCTGCAGGTAGACAGAGAGGAAGGGAGAAGGAAACATCGAGACACAGAGAGAGTGCAACAAAGGGGGGTGTAATGTGAGTGGATCTGAGCACTGATCCTCTTCGTATTGTGTGTGCGTGTCTGTGTGTGTGTCTATTTGTGGGATAAGATGGGCAGAAAATCAGGGTAAATATGACGTTTCGACAACAGCCAAAGATTGAAAAGGATAAGCTTAAAGGCTGCTTAAACCAAATAAAAATGGAAACATAATTCAAGTTACTCATCTGTTTTCATCATATCCATGCATGTTTGGGTTTGTGTTACTGTCACCAGGGTAAAAGCCACATCTGGTGCCAGATTAAACGGAAGTATTCATAGGCAGACCAAAACAAAAAAAAAAAAAAAAATCGCCAGAGGTATGTTGGGTCGTTGACCATTAAAATTTTGTCACAGCTGTAAATGCTAAAGGTCTGAACAGAGCAAAAGGAGCAGAGATTAGCTCTGTGCGCTTTACTGCAGGGATGAAGGCCGAAACCCCGTCGCATGGTCCAGATGGGTCAGCAGCACAGAGCCAAAGCCCTCCTTAACCTACTGGATCAGGGAATCAGCCATACTTCACAGCTGAAGCAAAGATCACACACACACACAATCTCCCGTGGACACAAACACTCAAATGCTTCTGAGTTGCATCTCAGTCACGCCAGGTGTAGCCAATCAGATCACTTTAAGCATTCCCTCCACAGCCCTGATGAAAGAATAAAAAAAACTGTTCACTAGTTTGCTGCATTGTAACAGTTGTAAAATAGCAATTGCCAAGCTTTATAGACTGAATGTCATAAAAAAGATCAATTTCTTTGGGAAAAAGAGCAATAATAGAGTGCACTTAATATTCTGCCTTACAGACTTGTTTATTTTCATGTAGACTGGAGCATTAGAGATGCCATTATAAGGCAGCTCAAATTGGTCCGCTGAGGCTCGGTCTAGCCCATATAACAAGCACCCTGATTCTGAAACATTTATGCAACATCGCCCAACATTACAGCTTTTAGCATTTGCCACAGAGAGTTGTTTGGTCCCTGGAGACAATCGAGGATGCTGTGAATGCGCCGAAGCTGTTTCCTGTCAGTTACTTCTTTCCGTCTTCAGCCATGCAGAACCTAATGAAAGAACACAATTTAAACCCCATTCCCACCCCGAAGAACATCCATTAACTTGTTGGTGCTTTTTAGAGTTTATCACTAATTAATGCAAAATTAACAGGCTGATTGTCCCTGATAACGTCTCCATTGTCGGGAAAAGATTTTAAAAATAGTTCCATCTCAAACTTATCCAGTGTGGTAACTCTGCCTTGCTATACAGTATGGAACATGAAAACAACATGGTACATGGAATACAAGAGAAACAAAAGGAGAGAAAAACATGCAGTTTCTCTCTTAAAAGGTCTCATTCACTAGTTTTTTCAATGAATTTTCTGTGGTTTCTAGCCCAATTATATACATAGTGAGCCATTTTATTTGGAAAAGATTCTGTCTCACTTCTGTTTCAGGAGGTTGCAGTTTGTCGAAGGAATGGGTGGGGTGAAACATCAGGATCACGAGTCAAACTCATTATTCACAATATGCAAACGTCTCGTCTCTGTTTGGCTATGGTGCCTTCGATCAAATCATTCGCTTAACTTGCTTTTTTGGTGGTGTTCCAAGACACATTTCAACAGTGTCTTCCTCAGCTCCTCTTTCTTGGGTAAAAAAAATGCAACACTGACGTCCATTTCCACAAATAACACAAGCCGGACCATGTTCTGCCATGCTGTGGAGTTGCTAAAGGTTAGCTTCCAGCAGTCGAGATCCGCTCCCTTCTCTCTGGCCCCCCACCTTCCCGCGGGCGTTCTCAAGCTAAGGTAGGCATGGTCAGTATGGTTTTCTATGTAGATTTCTCTGACTCGCTCATTTTCAGCTCAGATTTCTTTTTGGGGCTGGAGAGGGTGGGCCAACAGTATGACGTGCAGCATACATATGTGAAGGATCATATTTCAAAAAGAGCGAGTTTTAAACAGACTTCATTAAAAACCATCATTCAGAAATATACATTTCAATCTTGTCGTATATTTGAAATCTTGTTAGTTTTTTTTTTTTGGGGGGGGGGGGTTCAGGGTCACATTTTCATGCAACCTGAAGGTATTTAAAAAAGAAGAGGTGGATGCACATGTTTGATTTACACACACCAACTCAGATATACACATGCAACTCAATAAGTTTTTGGTTAGTGTTTTGCAGCTAGGCCACATACATGCTATATGATAACTATAAAAAAAAAAAAAAATGTAATATATTATTTTAGCCAAAGTTATTGAGAGCCATTCTGGAAGTTCCTAATAACCACATACAACTCAGAGCCACAAACCCCTGTCCTAGGTTGACGTTTTGGGCCAGATGGTTGAAACTTGAATAAAACTGGATCTTCCAACATTACTAATCTAAAACATAAATCAAACTTAAATAGGGGCTGCAGTAGGTAACACTGCTGCTTTGCAGCAAGAAGATCCTTGGTTCAAATCTCAAAGAATTTGTTTATTTTCCTCATGCATGTGTGGGTACTCGGGCTTCCACCCACAGTCCAAAAAACATGACTTAGGTTAATTGGTTTCTCTAAATGTTCTTCAGGTGTGAGAGTGTGTGTGGGTGGTTGTTGGGCCTGTGTGTCTCTGTATTGCCCTATGATGAACTGGCAACCTGTCTGGCGTGTACCCTATTTCTTCCCCAAAAACCACTGGAGATGGCCCCTCTTGACCCTGCAAGGATAAGAGGGTACAGGCAATGGATGGATGCATTGGAATGGATAAAATCTGCATTCTTAAATGGTCTCCCTAAAGCACTGACCTCAAATTGGAGATTTGCAAAATTAACTACATAATTTAACTCTACCAATTATCTCAAATACTCAGCCAGAATTACATCTGAAGCTTGTCTTGTCCATGGGATGCTTAACCAAGTATTATTGGGCATGCATGTTATATTTGAGCCTGAATGTATCATTTTGACCATATGTGGACTGAAAAAAACCAAATGAAGTTCAACTTGTGCACCCAGCTCTTGCTTGTAATTGAATCTTTAAATGCCCCCAAATAAACTTTACATTGGTCATATTTGGCATACATTTGCCATTAATGCCAAATGTGAACTTTTCACCAGAGCTGTACGACAGGTTCAGTGAATGTTATTATCATAGCTATGCAAGTTAAATAGCAGAAAAATACAGAATTAGCTTTTATTACTTTCAAAAAATCCCTCAACCCCTGTGGATCAGAGTTTCAAACTTAAGGCTATGCAGTTTTCCAAAAACTTTCTCCTGAAATCCCAAACTAGTTTACCATAATCTCTTTGCTCAGACAACATAAAAACAAGCACATTCCTCTTAACAGCACAGATGCCAGGCTGAATTTCTTTTACCACTAATACACCAGAGATGTGCATAAGGTTGGGTAAGACAGAGGTTAGACAAGTGATAAATATAGGAGGGGGATAGAAAAAACAAATTCCCAATTCAACCTTTTTTGGGGGGGTAGAAACCTAAAAGAACCAATCCATTATCCGAGCACCGCCCCCGCTGTGCTGATTCCCTTCAGCTATTAGCAGCTTAGGACACAAATAGATCACAGAAGATATTAAAAAGCAGCAGGAATCAAACAGTTTAAAATGCCCGTTGTAATCCTCACCGCTATGGAAGTAAAAAACAACAATATTTGAATTAAGTGAAATTAGTGAAACGCTTTTTTATTTTTAAAGGGCATTGTTGAGTTTTGGATCAAGTCCTGAGGTTTTTTTCACTCCACACTTGAGATGGGAATTAAGGAGGACTAAGGAAATGAGGGGATATGACAAAAACATATATTTTAACCCTGCTGAGCCAGTAATATGAAACAGCAAATGCTAAACAGCAGTAGTACAGAAGCCGATGCAATAATAAAAAACTCAGGAGAGAAATTTAATTTTGTTCATAAGACTGCAAATGTACAGCTATATGGCAGGATTGTTTTCAAAGCTGTGCCTTACAAATCCCAGACAGAGATTTGTGCTTGGCGAGGAATAAAACATTCTGTCAGAACTGATCAAGGCACCACACAAGTGGAAAAGCTGATATCAGTTGTTGGCATCATTTAACAGACTATATGTGTAACCCAAAAGCTAGTAAACGCTTACATTGGTCCAAATTTGACATTTGTTCTCGTCTGTTCTCTTGATTTTTTAAAACATCTTTCTATGATGCAACTTTTACCGTGAATGTATTTCATTGGATAGACTGAAACCAAGCTGTGCATAAATGTGAATGGGAAAGAAGGTATTATTGATATTGGTTAATTTTTTTTTCTACAAATAAAAATCTCGAAAGAGTGGCATGGATTTCTATTTTTCCAACTTTACACTAATATACCTAAATAAAATCCAGTGCAACCTTCATGACTCACCTAATAAGTCTATCTAGCCCACATGCAAAAAAGTGGCAGGAAGAAAGGCATTGCTGACAGAAAGCCATAAGAAGTCAATTTTTTTATTTTGCCACAAGCCATATAAGGCAAGGCAAGGTAATTTTATTTGTATAGCACACTTTCAACAACAAGGTAATTCAAGGTGCTATAGGGTGCACAGCAAACATTGGAATGAGATGACAGATTAGATCAAAACGCAACAATTTGACCTACTGTACATACAAAGTGCAATTTATCCTGATCACCAGATCCACATGGTGGTTGCAGCATTATGGTAAGGGGATGTGGTATGCGTTAGACATTAATGCGTACATAAATTGCAATAACTATCATGCCATAAATAATTTGTTAATGGCACCACAAGACTTGGGACTCATGCAGAGGATCACCTTCCAGCAGAGCATCGAACAACCAACGCTGCAAAAGAATGGTTAAGATCAAAGCATGTACAGGTGATAGAAGAGCACAGGGAGGTTGAAAACAATACACACCCCACTTTATAGATTTTTGTTAAACTAAAAAGTATTTATCCTTTATTTTCCCCTTTACAATTATGCACTACTTTATGTTAGTCCATCACATAAAAATCCAGCAAAATAAATTTTTACTGGTTTTTGCTTATGTGACAAAAAGGTGGAAAGGTTCAAAGGAAAATTTGAAAGATTTTCTGTGAAGGAAAAAAAAAAAAAAAAAAATCTTGTTTTCTTGTAAATTCCATGTCTCGCTGTTCATGTTTTTAATAACCTTTAATTTCATTACACCATTCATATCCAGTTTTTAAGTCAGTTGACTTGAGCTCGTTCTTTGGAATAAAGGAATCCCTGTTGAGGAAAAATAAAATGCGAGCAGTCATATTAAGCATGAGGGAGTTTAAGTGATTATGTTGGTGCGCCTCCACAGCCCAAATCCATGAAAATCCGTGTTGCTAAAATCCATGAAAATAGCACAGTATGTGAATGTTTGCTTAAAGATGCATTCTGAGTAGAAGCTGAAAGCCATTTTTCTTTTTGGTCAAAATTGGGTTTAAGCTCACTCTCACGTATCTGACACTGCCCTCATTGCAAATATTTGAAGTGATTTCTGTTTTCTTTTTTTTTTTAGACACATTTCCAATTTAGTGTCTAATCACAGAGCTGTCAGCATTTTAAGGGGAAGAGTCAGAGTACTGTCTGCTTCTCATGCAAGCTGTTTTGACAAGATCAACTTTGGTTTGACAACATGTCCCAGCTTTAATTTCACTCAGTCAATGATGCATTTCATTTTCTAAACCCTCAAGCATTCAGTAGCTGGTAACGTTAAAACCTAAATCTTATTTCGCTGGAAATTATTAATTGTGGGAAATATATCCTGTTATGTAGACATATCTGCTTTGTCATCACTGAGAGTTTGAATGTGTTATATAAGCTGAGGGTCTAGAGGTGACAAAGCATGTTCATTTTTCAAGGTGCTGTACTTGCAGACAAATAAGCCAAAACAGCCCATTAAATACGTGCAGGAAGCAGCAGAGTAATTGATTGTTTATTAAGCACATAATCTGGACATAGGATCACTGCCTTTCTATTCACATAACATAAATTAGCACTGTAATGAGTTACACAATTATTCCAAATGCTGCGACACATTGCCTAATTAGTCACTTTATTTTACTCGTATCTTTATACAGGGAAACCCATTTTCACTGACCTGCACAATCAGCTAAACTGCAGCATGTATTAACTGGTGGCTGTGAGGTTTACAACAGGTATTGCAGCAGATCAGTTTATTTCATCTTGTAAACTGTGTGGATGGGTTTGCAAATTCAATTCGTGTTCAGCTTAGTCAACTTAAATCCAAACTGATTCAGTCAGCATTTTGTTGCAGCTAAACAAGCTGTGAAGATGGATTAATTAAGCAGAGGTCCATTTGAAATGAGAACATCTGGGACAGAATAAGTCAACGTAACAATCAAACAATCAAATTCCAGTTTTTGAATAACAAGAATACTTCAAGCTTTTAAAGTTCAAAATTCTTAAATGACTAATAAAGTTGGCATATATAATATGTATAAAAATAAAAATTATATATTTGGGCAATTGTAAAGATATTTGTAAAATTGAATTTGTCTTAGTGCATTTAATTTGTCATTCATCGCTTGTGGGAATTCATTCATGCAGCCTAATGCAAATCTACCCATTTTGAGTAAATTTAATTTAGGCCATATGCTGAGACACCAACATCAGTGTAACTTGATGGTTTATGTTTAGTAAGATAACGTTACCAAACAGAAATCACAGGTATATTTCAGGCAAATCAAATATCATGAAAATGTTTTTTGTGGTGCCTTTGACAGAGTGGGCCTGTGCCAGGTTCCGTCGGAAAATAAAAATAAATGCATCTTCATAAAGTTCGTCAGCAGAAGGAAGCATGAAGTGCTCTAAAATATCCTACTAGATGACTGTGTTAACTGTGGGTGTAAGAAAACCCAGTGGACCAACACTAGGTAGCTAACATGGCACCCCAAATCATCACTGACTGCAGAAATTTCCCTCTTGACTTAAAGCAACGTAGACGTTTTCATTCACTCTTCCTCCAGACACTGGAACCTTGATTTATGATTGGAATTCAAAATTTGCTTTCATATTAAAAGAGATATTTTGTCCACTGAGCAGCAGTCGGGTTGTTTTTCTCCTCAGTCCAGGTAAGTTGGTTCTAAGATGGTTTGTTGTCTGGTTCAGGAGTGGCTTGACATGAGGAACGCGGTACTTATAGCCCATGGGTAGGATTCGTCTGTGCGTAGTGGCTCTTGATGTGCTGACTCCAACCTCAGTCGACTCCTTATGATGGTCCTGCAAATTCTTGAATGGATCTGGCTGAACAATAATCAAGGCTGTGGATATTCCTTTTTCTGGTGCACCGTTTCCCACAACACTTTTTACTTCCACTCAACTGTCCATGAATATAATTGAATACAGCACTAAGTGAGCGACCAGCTTCTTTAGTAATGACAGTTTGTAGCTTTAGTTAATTAGCTGATTAGGGTGTGACCCCAAGAGTTTCCAATTTCGAGACACTGAATTGTGGGTTTCCATTGTTTGAAAGACATGATCATCAAAATTCAAAGAAATAAAGAAATTCACAGTTTGAATAAATATATGTAATATACAGGTTTCACTCTCTGAAATTAGTGACTTTTTTTTTTTTTACTTAGAGGACGTCATGCAAGTGGAACTCCAAGTCTACTGTGTGTTCACTGACGTCGATCGCTCTAAAGTTTTAATTAACTACAAAAAGACATATCATTGTCTCATGATCGTTCTTTTAAGGTTCATCATAAATACCAGAGCTGAACAATATACTGTATTAAATTGCAGTCTTCATCGCAATATCAATGTTTGTTATCCAACAATGGCAGAGAACAAGAGATGCAATATTTGGTGGTACATTTAAAGATTTCCATCACCTGCAATGTCTAAACTAGATATAAATCTTTAGTGAATGTGATGCTAAAGCTCAAATAGTGGTGGGGAAATCTGATGAAGAAAAAAAGAAAATGCATCAAAATGAGGGTTCAATCATAATCAGTATTGTCATGACATTCAACAATAGCGATGCAATTACAATCCACATGCAGCTCAAATAAATAAAATTTTCCTTCCAGAGCATCATAAAGAAAAAAAAGTACAGTAAATAAAAGAATAAGACAATAAATGAAGGGGTGCTATATATGAAAAGTGATGCATATAAATTGCTAATAGCAAAGCTGATCATTTAGGGTGGGATTTTGGCGTCTTTATTTTTGTGGGAGCTACATACAGTAAAAAAGAGAAAATTATATGAAAAAATAACACAGGAATCCTAACACATTTAGGCTCAACATGTATGCTGATATCTCCTTACTACAGGTCCTTCTCAAAACATTAGCATATTGTGATAAAGTTCATTATTTTCTGTAATGTACTGATAAACATTAGACTTTCATATATTTTAGATTCATTACACACAACTGAAGTAGTTCAAGCCTTTTATTGTTTTAATGTTGATGATTTTGGCAAAAAAGTAAAGAAAAACCAAAAATCCAAAAGATGTGCATATTTCATCCGACCAATAAAAGAAAAGTGTTTTTAATACAAAAAAAGTCAACCTGCAAATAATTATGTTCAGTTATGCACTCAATACTTGGTCGGGAATCCTTTTGCAGAAATGACTGCTTCAATGCGGCGTGGCATGGAGGCAATCAGCCTGTGGCACTGCTGAGGTGTTATGGAGGCCCAGGATGCTTTGATAGCGGCCTTAAGCTCATCCAGAGTGTTGGGTCTTGCGTCTCTCAACTTCCTCTTCACAATATCCCACAGATTCTCTATGGGGTTCAGGTCAGGAGAGTTGGCAGGCCAATTGAGCACAGTAATACCATGGTCAGTAAACCATTTACCAGTGGTTTTGGCACTGTGAGCAGGTGCCAGGTCGTGCTCAAAAATGAAATCTTCATCTCCATAAAGCTTTTCAGCAGATGGAAGCATGAAGTGCTCCAGAATCTCCTGATAGCTAGCTGCATTGACCCTGCCCTTGATAAAACACAGTGGACCAACACCAGCAGCTGACATGGCCCCCCAGAACATCACTGACTGTGGGTACTTGACACTGGACTTCAGGCATTTTGGCATTTCCTTCTCCCCAGTCTTCCTCCAGACTCTGGCACCTTGATTTCCGAATGACATGCAAAATTTGCTTTCATCCGAAAAAAGTACTTTGGACCACTGAGCAACAGTCCAGGGCTTCTTCTCTGTAGCCCAGGTCAGGCGCTTCTGCCGCTGTTTCTGGTTCAAAAGTGGCTTGACCTGGGGAATGCGGCACCTGTAGCCCATTTCCTGCACACGCCTGTGCACGGTGGCTCTGGATGTTTCTACTCCAGACTCAGTCCACTGCTTCCGCAGGTCCCCCAAGGTCTGGAATCGGTCCTTCTCCACAATCTTCCTCAGGGTCCGGTCACCTCTTCTCGTTGTGCAGCGTTTTCTGCCACACTTTTTCCTTCCCACAGACTTCCCACTGAGGTGCCTTGATACAGCACTCTGGGAACAGCCTATTCGTTCAGAAATCTCTTTCTGTGTCTTACCCTCTTGCTTGAGGGTGTCAATGATGGCCTTCTGGGCAGCAGTCAGGTCAGCAGTCTTACCCATGATTAAGGTGTTGAATAATGAACCAGGCTGGGAGTTTTTAAAAGACTCAGGACTCTTTTGCAGGTGTTTAGAGTTAATTAGTTGATTCTGATGATTAGGTTAATAGCTCGTTTAGAGAACCTTTTCATGATATGCTAATTTTTTGAGATAGGAATTTTGGGTTTTCATGAGCTGTATGCCAAAATCATCAGTTTTAAAACAATTAAAGACCTGAAATATTTCAGTTGGTGTGCAATGAATCTAAAATATATGAAAGTTACATTTTTATCATTACATTATGGAAAAGAATGAACTTTATCACAATATGCTAATTTTTTGAGAAGGACCTGTATATATTATAGCAGAAATGTCTGGACTTTACTGATACAAATGAGGATAACATTTATGGCCTGAGACCATTTTGCTATGATTCCAAGCAGGACAGCAGGAACGTTTTGAATAGAAATTATTACACATGCATTTCACACACACACTTTACTCGCAACTAAAAATAAATCTACACAAACAAGTCTCAGAGGGCTCATTGAAGCAGAAGCGCAATATTATCCTTACATCAACATGTTTCATAATGGTTCACATGTGAGTATTAAGGCCATCATGCATAAATAGTGCACACAGGACATCTCTGGGTGTTGGCTTAATGCCGGTGTTATGGATCCGAAATGTACACAGAGTATAGAATCTTTGTTCAGCTGAATAGATGAGGAGATTCACCCGAGATGGGTAATAGGATGGTATTTCACAATAAATGACATTGCTATCATTCTTCCTTCTAAAATGGCACTCTTTTGCACTTAGAAACGTTTGCATTAAATAATAGACTCTGCCTTTGTTATAAACTGAGCAGGAAAAGGGATGAACGTCTGAAAAGAGAGATCCCTATATGTAACTGAGCATATCAGATAATGGTTAGGTAGACATAATTCTGTAGAGTATAGTACTTTGTAATTAAATTGTTTTATCCTTTTTTGGCAATAATTTCAGTAGTTGTCTTATTAAATCAGAACACTATCCCGTACTACTAATGCTGTGCAAAGCTGGTCTCTAAGAGTAAAAGTATTATTTTAACAATACTCTTAGTAAAGGCTATGCAAAACAAAGCAGAGGAGAATAAATCCAGAAATCATAAATAGCATAATCCCAATTTGGTTAAGTAGCTGGCAATCTAATGACAAGTTTTACTGAACCTTACAGGGGATAAGGCCCATGGATTATTTTAAGTAATTTACTTAAATCATATATTTTTTCTCACAATTCTTTCTCTTTTGCTTTAAGAACATAAATTAGCTAATAAAAAGTATAGTAATTATGTTATTAATTTTAAATGTGTATCCTTACATTGTTAGGTAAAGTCATCTAAATATCCAAGTTGGTTTAAACAACTGATATTGATTAAATAAAATGGGTTATTGTTGAATTTCTGGCCATTTTTAGGTTGTAAAACTGGAACAATTGTGACAAAGTTTAGCTATCTGGCTTAGATGGTTTAATAACATGCTGCTAAAGTTTGACAAACCAAACCTGCCAAGACCGTTCATTGTTGGTATGAATATAAAACAATTTTCATGGGTGGAAAACTATTGTCCTGATACGACATCACTTACCACACCAAAACATTTTTCGCAGAGCAATCACACCTTCGTACACAGTAAATCTACTGCACCAAAGCACGCACTGAATGGTCTATGGAGCTTTGGTGACAACAAAAATTGGACCCATTTAAATTAGGCAAGTGATTTTACGTTATGGTTCTGAACAATCATATCGATGACTGTATTCAAAAAATAAAATCCATTTTACAATCTGTAACCACCGGTCTTGTCAAGATGGCTAAAACCACAAGCTACAGGTTTGTAGCTATAAAAAGATAAAGTACAGCAGTTTTCAACCATTAATGCTCATAAAACTAAGACAGCTGGTGGACAATATTCCACGACAGCAAACGTGTGCTTCTGTGATCATTTTAAATTTGTACGTCAGACATTCCAGTGATGCTTTTGCTTTTACTGTAAGCCTTTAATATTAGGATGATTGATTCATGAAGTTATGTTTAGTAACTACCTTTATTCTGTCACTTTAAATACAATGTTAGTAGTCCTAATTTTATGTCAATCACATTGTAAATGATACTTCATTTTTATGTATTTGCACATTTCCACCAAATAAATCAGTTTTTGTCAACTGTCAAGAATCTCCCAAGAAAACGTTAGCACAACAGCATGTCTTAAACCCTTATGAACACTGCAAATCATCCTCCCATAAATATGCCCCGGCGTCTCAAGACAGGTCACATGATTACCAGGCCTTACCTGGTCCAGAGTGGATCAGGCATGGTCAAGTTTTTTGTTCCCCCCCCCGCATTACAGCCCCAAACGCCAATTTAAGTTAAGCAACACAAAGTAGTGCATGATTTAAAAGTTTGAGGAAACTGATCATTTGGAAAAAAATCCCTATAAATAAAATGGCAGTATCATGCTGTGGGAATCCTTTTTTTTTTAGCAGGAAGAGGGGAACTGGTCAGCATTGGTGGATGGAGCTAAATTCACCTCACCTCTGTCAGTGTGCCCCAGGACAGCTGTGGCTACAATGTAGCTCACCACCATCAGCGTGTGAATGTGTGTGTGAGTGAATGGGTGAATGAATGTAGAGTAGTCCGCTAAACAAATGCACGCCATTTACCATTACCTTTTACCATTCAGGGAAATTCAGTAGGAAAACATATTGAAGGCTGCAAAAGAACTACGACTGAGGCAGGAAACCACCTACTAGTGGGGTGAACAACCCTAAACATACAGCCAGAGCTGCTATGGATTTGGATTCAATTAAATCATCGTCATGTCTTAGAATGGACTAGTCATGAGCTATTTAACAAAGAATCATGTAAAATCCTGATTTAACACATTGAAGTTTATGCTTGTAATGTGACATGGTTGTATAAAAGCAAAAGGAACAAAAACATAGGAACCCGAACTACAACTGGCTGTGAATGCTCCCTATCACAATAAATGAATTCATTATAACAAAGATGTGCTCAGCCACCCTCTGTGCTTCAATGAGTTTAACTATGGAACAATTTGTTGAAGTGTCTTCAAGTAACAGAGCTTCAGATGATGCATGTGGTATTTACACTCTACATCGTCACACAGTGCTGGCCCGGGACTGACAAAAGAGCATTTTGTACCTGTGCAGAGCACCTCCATATGCACACTTTAGTGCACAAACCCAGCTGTAGCACACAGATAGGGTCCGTCCCTTTATTCCTCTGTGCTTATTAAGACATTGAAGCTTTTAGCACCTAGCAGCACTAATCCTATAGCCTTATGCTCACTGATAGCAGAGCCAAATGGCCTTTCACAGAGGTTCTCTCAATCTCTGTATCCCTTCCTCTTTCTCTCTCACTTGCCAGCTCTGTCTCTCTGCGAGTTTGAGCATCTGTGACTGTTTGTGATGAATGGACAAGGCGAAAGAGGAGTAAATGTGAGACACTGCACCACTGAGGCCAATGAGGAGGGGTTTGGGGGGGGGACTGGGGGGGGGGGGGGGGGGGAGGGGGGGAGAAGAATGAAA
Organism: Valencia hispanica; assembly: GCA_963556495.2. NCBI lineage: Eukaryota > Metazoa > Chordata > Actinopteri > Cyprinodontiformes > Valenciidae > Valencia > Valencia hispanica. Next base: position 20,096,585 of record OY747702.1, read on the forward strand.
GAGGCAAAGACTAAAAGAGGGATGTCATGAAAGGGATACTGGGGTGGAGATGCACATGGATGGCATACAAAAGTGCTTACATGCACTCTGCCCCTGTATCTACGTCCTGCATGCAGAATGCCTGCGTGCTCATGCCTTTGTGTGTTTGCGTCGCTTTGAGCCCTACGCCGTGTGTGCGTGGACGCGTGTGCAAGGCCGAGGTAGGTTAAACTTGTACTCGTGAAGTGTTCCCAGAAGAGATTAATCATCCCGTGCTGGAATGCTGCATCTCGGTCATAAATCATCACCTGACCTCTCCCTCTCTGTCTCTCTCTCTTTTCTCTCTGCCACACGTAGAGGGGGAGTCGGGGTAAAAGGAGTGTCATTGAGGATCTGCAGCAAACAAACAGCCAACAGCCTTGACAAAAGCACAAATGAAAAGGAAATGAGCACATGCTAGGTTCCCGTCTGCATCAGAAGTTGTAAAAACGGATTAAAAGTAAAACATTAAACTAATAAAAAACCAATTAAAACATTAAAAAAATAAAGATCTGTAATTTAGTTTTACAAATTTAAAAAAAAGGGTGCTTTGACAAAAATGAAGAGCTTTAGCTTTCAAGAGCATCAACAGTTTCTAAAGGTCGACACTTACAAATCTCCCCTTAAAATGGAGGCAATGCTTCATTTTATTAATGACTTTACATTTTGTTTAATTGGCTCCAAGAACAGGAACAGCCAAAAAAAAAACAACCACCAAGAACCAAGGTCTCTGGTTCAATAATATCTTCAAATTAACTGAACTTTGAATATTTCTTTTGTGAATTTAAATAGTATTAAAGCTCTAAATTATAAATTATTAAATGCAAGACAATTCTAAAAACTCAACATACATGTTTGATGTTCTCAGTTTTTCAGTAAAAGAATATTCCTCACACATTACCTCTAGATCCAATGCCCCAGGAAAATGACTGGCAAACCTAAAGCTGCAAAATTACACAAACAACATCTATATTTTATGTGCTACGATATAAAATGAAATGTTAAAAATGTGCTCTCCTGAGATAGGCTGTTATGAATAAGTAATAAAGTCCACCTAGGTCCTAAAAATCTAATTAAATTTTTCAGAAGAATTTTTTCCTCCCAAGTTTGTGCTTTGCATTATAACCTAATTTTGTTTAACCAAAATTAAAGTTGAAACCAGATATTAATATACACTTTATAATAGAACGCATGACCTTTTTTGCTCGCTCTGACATCAATCAAGACTAAACTCTTCTTGCTGGAAGTCAGTAAGACTCACTAAAATTACTGTTTTTGTTGAATGCCAAAATAATTTACTTCCTTTAAAGTAAAATATAACGATGCCATCGTTTTATACGGTGGCCGGGAAGTGCATAACAAAATTACAATAACCTGAAACACTTTTACAAGTTTACCGAAACACATTTACAAATTTACCGAAACACATTTACAGAAACACATTTACAAATTTACAGAAACACATTTAAAAGTTTACCGAAACACATTTACAAATTTACCGAAACACATTTAAAAGTTTACCGAAACACATTTAAAAGTTTACCGAAACACATTTAAAAGTTTACCGAAACACATTTAAAAGTTTACCGAAACACATTTAAAAGTTTACCGAAACACATTTACAAATTTACCGAAACACATTTACAAGTTTACCGAAACACATTTACAGAAACACATTTACAAGTTTACCGAAACACATTTACAAATTTACAGAAGCACATTTACAATCATACCGAAACACATTTAAAAGTTAAAAAAAGAAACACTTTTACAAGTTTAACAAAACACATTTACAAAGACATGACCTGGAAGTGATACTGCAGGGATGAGGTTAGGGTCGGGACAAGACCAAAGTAGGAACAGTAATGGAATCGATCCTGCCAACAGCTCAATCTGCAGAGATGTTTTGCCCGTTTTGCGGAATCTATTTTCAAGTTTTAGGGACATTTTGTGGTGATTGTGGACATAGTTTGGACTTTGAGAAGGGAGAGGGAGAAGAGGTCGGTTTTATGGACTGCCTCGTAAAGTATTTAAACGAAGGCCACTCATACAATGTGATTGTTGACATGATGGAACGGCTTCACAGTGTCCGCCTGTTTTTAATACTTTTGCATAGCACTATGTGTTTTATAGAAGTCACTTAGCAATGGAATACGGATTTAAATCCTGGTTGTTCTTTGCACAATACTTAGAAGTAAAATATTGTCTTCCCCAATTGCAGCATGCACTATGGTAACCCCATGGTATTTGATGGAATGACTTTAATAAAAGTAACATATGCCCACTCTTGCTAGGTTTTGACTTGCTAACTCACAGCTTATTAGCAGTAACAGTTGTTTGGAAAATCTAGGTTTCCAGCTGCTCCTCAAATACTTTAGTCTGGCAGGGAGCCAAAATAGGCATGTGAACAAATGTTTGCATTAAACCTTTACATTCTTCCTCTGTGAAGAACAGGAGGCTCATTGGACATCAATGCTACACTGTGCATGTAACAAAGGAGAGATAAGAGAGAGAGAGACGAGGGGGAACCTTTACTTGGTTATGTTCAAGAACAGGAAATTGATTCTTTAATATTAAAAATTCAACAGCTGAGTTTCATTACTATCTGAACCTATTCCCTTCCCCTGGTGGAGTGGGAAAATATCACAGTTTATTAAATTACTCCACTGAAAAGTCTCCAGGGATGCCATCTTAACTCGCGTCTTTTTTCACAAGGCCATTTTAGGCTGTAACTAGACATGTCTACTTAGAAAGAGAGGCAGAAAAGGAAAGAGAGCAGATAAGCCACAGAGGAAGAGAAGCTGTTTCATATATGCTGATTACATCGGCTACCACTAAGAGTTTGAGTTATTCTATTGGTTAGGAAATGCATGGAATCAAATGGTACCACAAATAAAAGGAAGATGAATACTGTAAGTGGTAAAAGTCACAGTAATTCCTAACCAGAAAAGTGGAATCTGTATGTGTGTGTATGTGAATGTATGCCTGCATGCCTATCCTATACATCCTCGATTCAATTTTTCTGCCATTTTTTCAGCAAAAAAATAAAAAATAAACACTACAGTGTACCTTTAACAAAGTTGCTTGGTTATCATTAACATTAACTTACTCCACTGCCTGTGAAGAAGAGCAAAAGGTTCACGATTTGGTTCTAAAAATCTGGCCAATGACAGGAAAACTCAACAAGACAAATCTTCTTAAGTGCAATTGAGAAAATGTCCACATTTTATTGCATCCCTCAGGAAAGATACGAATAAAGATTTATCATTTAAAAATGGAAGTTAGTTCCCTCTCCATACTGACAGGATATACGCTGGTTATACTGCAGTAAAAACAGAGTTCATAAATTAAGGATCTGTAAAGCTATGATCCACCGAAATTATTATTTTTTTCTTGCAGCCACCCTGCTGTGTCGTTTATATTGGGGTGCAGTGCCTTTGCAAGACCTGTAAATAAAAGTTAAGATTTACATCTTATATTGGCAATTAAATTTTTTTAACGCTACAAGCTTTGTTAAAAACAGCAGTCTCAATTACTCTCAACATCCCCGATTCAATCATTTTCCATGACCTAACATTGAAACGTGGCTATAATTAGTCCAGCCTTTTTGTACTTTAATTCTTGCTCTCTCAAAGTCTGAGTTAAAAGCCGACATGTCTTGACATCTTCAAGAAAATTCAGCTTCTTTTTAAATAGGCTCTTGCATCTTCATGCTTCACCTACAGGTAGCTTCATTTTAAACACTTTAATGATATTGTTAGTACTAACTCAGTAAGAATGTCTACAACATTGAAGGTTCTGGTTAGTGCTACGTGGCAGCATTTAAATTTTTTCCATTTGATGTTGCATTCACTAAAAATCTCGTTTTTTTAGTTTCCGACTAAACATTTTTCAATCAAATCTGATCACAAGGGACAAACTCCAGTCAACAGCCAATTTCTCAATGAAATTATATTTAAAATAACACATTTAGTGTTTTTTCAGCTGATGGATGAATAACTGTGCTGAGATAAAAATGAATCTTTCATAGATTTTCAGTCCAAAAGCAAAATTGTTTCAAAGAGACTTTCTTATTGACTAGGTTACTTAACTCTGACCTAAAATATATGTTTGCCATAAATGGGCACCATAACTCAAAAGAAGCCAATAGAAGTCTATTATAAGCTACTTTTTTCCCAATATTTTTTATAGAATCAATAAATAACCCCCCAAAATAATGCTGTTTGACACACAAAATAATATGCAAGTTGGATTTGCAAAAAGATTATTAGCTAAACTAAATTAACTAAAGGACAATGCAACTTTCAGGTCCCATATCACCTTTTTGCTGAAATGTTCCGGTTTTCTATGCACCAGACTCTCAGATAATGTAATCTCTATTAATTTTTTTATAGTGTTTGTCCTGGTATTTTCCACTTTCATAATATTTTAAACTGCATCATACACTCGCTGGCCACTTTATTAGGTACACCTTGTTAGTACCCATTTGCCTTCAGAATTGCCTTAATCCTTCGTGACAGATTCAACAAGGTACTGGAAACATTCCTCAGAGATTTTGGTCCATATTGACATGATAGCATCACGCAGTTGCTGCAGATTTGTCAGCTGCACCTCCATGATCCGAATCTCCCGTTCCACCGCATCCCAAAGGTGCTCTATTGGATTGAGATCTGGTGACTGTGGAGGCCATGTGAGTACAGTGAACTCATTTTCATGTTCAAGAAACCAGTCTGCGATGATTTGAGCTTTATGACATGGCGCATTATGCTGCTGGAAGTAGCCATCAGAAGATGGGTACACTGTGGTCATAAAGGGATGAACATGGTCAGCAACAATACTCAGGTAGGTTGTGGCATTGCAAAGATGCTCAATTGGTACTAACGGGCCAAAAGTGTGCCAAGCAAACTTCCCCCACACCATTACACCACCACCACCAGCCTGAACTGTTGATACAAGCAGGATGGATCCATACTTTCATGTTGTTGACGCCAAATTCTAACCCTACCTTCCGAATGTTGCAGCAGAAATCGAGACTCGTCAGACCAGGCAACATTTTTCCAATCTTCTATTGTCCAATTTTGGTGAGCCTGTGCGAATTGTAGTCTCTGTTTCCTGTTCTTAGTTGATGGGAGTGGCACCCGGTGTGGTCTGCAGCTGTAGCCCATCCACCTCAAGGTTCGACGTGTTGTGCGTTCAGAGATGCTCTACTGCATACCTTGGTGGTAACGAGTGGTTATTTGAGTTACTGTTGCCTTTCTATCACCTCGAACCAGTCTGGCCATTCTCCTCTGATCTCTGGCATAAACAAGGCATTTTTGTCCACAGAACTGCCGCTCACTGGATATTTTCCCTTTTTCTCTGTAAACCCTAGAGATGGTTGTGCGTGAAAATCCCAGTAGATCAGCAGTTTCTGAAATACTCAGACCAGCCTGTCTGGCACCAACAGCCATTCCACGTTCAAAGTCACTTAAATCACGTTTCTTCCCCCATTCTGATGCTCTGTTTGAACTGCAGCAGATCATCTTGACCATGTCTACATGCCTAAAGGCATTGAGTTGCCGCCATGTGATTAAATGATTAGAAATTTGCATTAACAAGCCGTTGGACAGGTGTACCTAATAAATTGGGCAATGAGTGTATGCTTTAAGGGTCAGATACAAGAACTGGACAGAAAATGAGCCTAAAAAGCTAAAACCTTTCAAAGAAGTTTGTAAAAACGGAATAATTATTGTTTAAGAGCCCTTTAAAAACAACTTCAAGGAAGTATGTCTCCTTTAAATATATTTATAAATACAAGAGGTATAAACTTTGAATATTACTGTAGTACTCACCCAATTTACAACATATGGCCTACAAAGAAGTTCTTACCCTTTATTCACAAACATATGCTTTACTTATAAAGCTACATTTAAAACCCCCAATTTTTCTCAACTTAGGTTTTGTCAAGAAGCTCATATCTAAGCGCCATGAGCCCATGAGGAGGCTGAGTTAAAACCAGTCGGTCAGCTGTCAGACAGATGAAGTAAATACCATCCTGCTCAACCATCACTTCCAACACAAATACCCACAGGATCCATGGGTACAGTAATCCGAGATGAAGGGTGCGCTCTACAAGCATCACTTTCTCTAAAGCAAAGCTAATACACACTCCTATCTGAATGTCACACCACAATGGTCTTCTGAGCAACACAAAACCCCCTTCAAACAAAAAAATACAGGCCTCAAAGGTCACAGGGGAGTACAGAGAGGGACAAGCTGGAGATGAGTTTGTTGTTTCAGATTTCAGAAAAATACCAGAATGCGACTTGGTTGAAACACAGCAGGAAAATGTGAAATCTTTCTTCTTTAATCTTCAAATGCAACATTGTTTATTGTGGCTAATATCCTTCCTTCCAATATGTGTCCTGGCAGGTTTTCTGAGGCTCATTGTTTTAACAAAAAGAACATCATTTGTAATCAGGGCTCCACTATAGTGTTGCTCCCTTACGTTTTAATTTACAAAACACATTAAGGCTTCTTGAAGGTCTCATTCACTAGTTTTTTTTCCCCAATAAATTTGCTGTGGTCTCTAGTAGAAATGAATACCTTGGGAGTCATTTTATGTGGAAAAAATGCTATTGCGCTCCTGCTTCAGGGAGCGGAAGTTAGTTGGAGGAGTGGTGGGAAACATCAGGATGACGAGTATAACTCATTATTCATGATATGCAAACATCTCACCTCTGACTGGCTAACAGCCATGCGACCCTTATGCTGCCTTCGAACAAATAAACTAAACTTGCTTTGCGTTGTTCCATAACAAATTCCAAGAGTTTCTTTCTCCTATTTTTTGGGTAAAAAATGGAACGCTAATGTGCTATGTCCACAAATAAAAGCCCAAACGAGTTCCGCCATGTTGTGGAGTTAGCTTCTACTAGCAGAGATATGTTCTGCCCTCTCCTGGCCGCAAAATCAATACAGCCTTCCCGTGGGTGGTCGCAAGCCAAGGTAGGCAGGACCACGAATACAAAATTTATTGTGTGACGTAGAAGGGACTGGCTGTTTCAGAAATTTATTTTTTTTTGCTGCCCGTTTCCTTTCTGTGGCTATTGCAGGCAATGGGGTTTGGAGAAAATGTTCACGTGCAGTATGCACATGCAACTCAAAGTGACCGATCGTATTTCAGATAGAATAAGTATTACATGGTTTCTCAGTAAAAGGGACCTTTAATCTTTATTTTTATAAATGTGGAAGCCATAATTTGTTTTAAATCTTTCAGATTTAAAGATATTTTTTGAGTTGACCAACGTGTTAGAGTGGCCCAACTAAATTTCTGACTTGAACCTGACAGAGAATCTGTGAAGGGTGCTAAAGATTACATTGATGCCACAGAGGCCCTCCAGCCTTAAAGACTTTGAGCTTATTGCAATAGATGAATGTTCAAGAATACCAGAGGAAAGATTCCTAAAGCTGCTCAGCAATTATAAGTAGTATTTTATTGCTTTAATGTCATTAAAATGTTTTTCGCACTGATTATTGAGGACATAAAAACATTTCAATTTTTTGTTAAAATCTAAATGAAAGCAAAAATAAATACTTATTCATATACATTTCATTCAACATACATTTTCATTGAAAAATTAGTTAGGTAAAACAGAAAACTATAATATAGGTCATCCTTCTTTCAATCCATTCTTTGTGGTCTTTGCTTAAATATTTACCATTATAACAGATTCAAATCACGAGGAATAAGACGAGTGAGCTTTTTTAATCTCAAAGATGGGAACATTTCCCAAAATCACAAACTGTTTTAAGCAATATAATCAGTGTAGAATATTCCAGGCCAGTTTTGAATGGACCATGTATTTTAGCATTGCTCATCTAACTCTACAGATGTCCAAATCAAAAAATAAATAACCTTTTAATCATCGCTTTTCATGTTTTCAGAAATAAATCAGAGAACGTTTTCAGAAATTTTAAAACTTTGCTAAAATTCTGTTCAGTGTACAGACCTGGGTATGAAAAATTTCTGCTTTTCGCCAACTCGCAGTCAGCTTTCAGCCGAAGATAATTCAGTTGCCACCTGACTATCAGCCGATTGTATCACAGGGTAACACATGCACTTTCCCAAGGGGTGGGCTTAATTTTTTCAAAGTGTGTAATTGCAGGCTGTCACAAAAGGATGTCGCCACAAGAGCCCCACGTGCCTGAGACACTTGGCTTTTTCCAAAGTGGAGACCAAACGATGGCCCACAGATAAAGCAGCAGTGAACTGCTTGTCACCATATGATGCACCCTCAGAAATACGTGCACAGCCATTGTGGGACTTTTGCCATGAGAAGAAACACACATTTCACATGTTCTTTATGCATGCTTTCTGTGAATAAACACCTGAAACTCTATAAGGTTCATGTTGTTTATAAATTAGTAATTTTTTGGCAAGTAAAAGAATACCACCGATTTGGTAGACTACACTTCTTCACATAAATGACAAAACAAGAGTGTAAGGAATTAGACAAAAACAAGAATAAACAATGAAGTGCGCGGACGGTTACTGAGTGGCCATAGTGTTTAACGGTGTTCAATAATTTCCCATAATACTCCATCCAAAATACTCCAGTTCCATATTGCCTAGTAACCGTAGATATTCCTTAACTAATCTTCTCCAGTTAAACAAAATAATTAGCCTAAACTAAGTTATTTTTAATTAATCCTTTTTTTAAATCTAGCCTACTATCTTCCTTAAAAATATCCGTTTACGTGTGACCCGAGTCTGTGTAATATATTTAATTAAATTAATCATCAAAAATATATTTTTTTATAATTTCATTTTTTAAATGGTGCCGGAAATGTTATTTTTATTAGTCCTAAACAGAGAAAGCTCGGCTGAGCGAAAAAAAGATTTAACTGTAGGCTATCATTTTTGTTGAATAGATTTTTGTACGTTAACTTGTTTCTGGAAGCAGTTTATAACCAGGGGTGAAAGTAAGCTGGTACGGTCCGGTACTGAGTACCGTTAACAGATTCTGTGGTGGTACGCAGTACCAGGAAGATGGGAGAGCGGCTGCCTGTCTTAAAGTCCTCATTCAGAACCAGTTTGTGGGTTACCACAGAAATAAATAGATTTATTTTTCTAACATGGTGTCGCACGGTCGGCTTAATAAGAAAACGGTCACGTCTGTGTAAACTCGATTCATTTAAAAATTACACAAATTGTTCTCGGAAAGTAAACGACTCTTTCACAATCTCCTATAAAAAAAAATACTATTTTCTTTCATTGTATTACGTCGCCCAAAGTCCTATCTGCCAGAAACAAAAAGCCACCTTCCTGAGATAATGCTAGATTTTTCCCCTTGAGCCCCCTGTAGCACAAACTACATGCTACTCCATGAGCTAACATTCACAGACTGTGGCAATTATCAAATCCTTCTCATCAGCTTGTGTGTCCAAGACAAGAACACATGATGGAGAAAACAATAGTAGGCCTATAATGTTTATGCTACAATTTTTCTTGGATCGTTTAATTTGTTCCTGTAAATGTGTTCTTTAGCAGTTAAATTAACAGTTGACTGATGTTAAAAATACTAAAATTAACTCTCCAACAATACATCTAATAAGTCACTTATTAGCCTCACTACTACTAGTCTATACAATTATCAGTTCAGAAATACACCCAAAAATAGCATCCGCGGTAGTAGTGAGCAGTAATAAATCTGCTATTCCTAATTACTTACGCCAGATAACAAGACCTAACATTACACAAAAAAAACCTCGCCAAAGTTATAAATCAAATAAATAGCAAACTTTGCATATTTGAGCAACGTTAATACTCTTCTTCAAACGTAAGGTCCTTATTTCGCTCATGATATTTAGGTTTCACCACCTGTCCACATTGTTTACATCAGCTGATGTTCTGAGACAAACAGCGTTTAAAAAAAATAAAATCTTTATTTAAAATTGTAGCAACAACAACATTTCAGTCTTTCCAGCTCACATTCGTTAAAACAATAATGTATCCCATGAGAAATATAGTTATAGTGACATATTATCCGTTAAACATTTCTGAATGTTCATTACTGATATACTTTGTTTGTAATTAAATTAAGAGACTGAAAATAATAATCCCCCTCTATCAAAAATAAATTAAATGATGGTGAAGGATTCTGAAATTTACATTTATGGATATGAAACTTCCCTAACAAAATATAAAGGTTTACTATAGTACATAATTTATTTTCTTTGAAGTCAAAACAATTGATATTGTTCTTCCCCTCAATGATGATTTTGTGTTTTGTTTTGTCTTTAATCTATGATTATTAAAAATATTGCAAGAATTACGAGTGCCAACAAACAAATTCTGATAAAGACAAAGCTAAAAAATTTAAAAGATCCAGGGGTTCCCTCAAAGGAAATCATTATTTTCAAAAACTAAAGCAGATACACGGTGTCAGCCCACCGCCTGTGTAATCGAATCTACAGAGGCTTGCACTTCTGTGCCGCCTGGTGGATAGAAGTGGATGAATGACTGCTTGGAGAAAGCGTTTCCACTCGCTACGTCAGGACAAGTGACATTATGATGCATTTTGTGGCCAAATTTGTTAAGCTGATAGTAACGCGATCATAACGTGACAATACTGCACTGATACTGCAGTAGTATCAGCTGAAAAAGGCGGACATTTTTCATACCCACATCTGTGGAAATATATGAAAAATTTTGAAATTTGCTTAGACTTTATTAAGACCAATATATTTAAATACTGACATAGCTTGTTAGCTTAGCACCAATCGAAACATTTAAAGCAGGTGTCAACTATATCATTAGCCGCTAACAGTTAGCCTGTTGAATATATAGTTACATAGTATAATAACAAAACTGGGGTCGTTTCACCGTTAACGACTATCACTAAGATTGCTTAGTGCTTAGAAGCTTACGCAACCCGGTTTATGATTTCACCAGGCAACTTTTAACCCATCCAAACCCTAAATAAATGCATCGAGCAAATCAATGGATGGATCTGCCATACCTTTCTCCAGCTGAACAGAAACAAAACAGAAGTAATTACTTTTGGACTTAAAGAGGAACGATCAAGAGTCAGCACACAGCTTAAGTTAATACAGCTAGAAACAACTGGTCAGGTCCGAAATCTAGGTGTAGTAATGGACTTAGACCTGAACATCCAGGGTCGCATAAAGGCAATAACAAGGTCAGCCTTCTATCACCTGAAGAACATTTCTATGATTAAAGGACTGATGTCGCAAGAGGACCTAGAAAAACTCATCCATGCGTTTATCTTTAGTCATATTGATTATTGCAACATCGTTCTCACAGGTCTGAAAAGTCAATCAGACAGCTGCAGCTGATCCAGAACGCTGCTGCTCATGTCCTCACTAGAACCAGGAAAGTAGACCACATAAACCCAGTTCTAAAGTCCTTACACTGGCTCGCTGTAGCTCAGAGAATAGACTTCAATACTTTTACTAGTTTATAAGTCATAGAATGGCTTAGAACCAAAGCATATTTAAAATCTGCAGTTACTATACCAACCAACCAGAACACTCTGGTCCTTTAATTTCAGTCTATTAAACATCCCTAGAATCAGAACCAAACATGGAGAAGCAGATTTCATTTTTTATGCTCCTCTAATCTGGAACAAACTATCTGAAAATTGCTAAGATGCTGAAACCCTGAGTTCTTTTAAATCACAACTAAAACGTTTCTGTTTAGAGCTGCCTTTGCATGATGTATCATGTTCGGTGTATGCTTCTTGCTGTATTTACATTATATGCTTTGTAATGCCTTGATTTATCTGTGTGTGCTTCTTGCTTTATTGCTGTTTTTACTTTATATGCTTTGTCTGTGTTTTACTGCCATTTTTATTTTACCTCTTAATCATGTAAATCACCTTGAATCCCCTTGTTGTTGAAAGCGTGATATACAGACAAAATTGCCCTGCCTTGATAGCCTCGTTAGATATAACGATAGCCCCATTAGTGAGCCTTAACCTTAGGGGCTGTTTACACGACAACGTTGCCGTTTTTATATGAATACGCGGGTGAAAACGCACTGCGTTTACACGACAGGGCGCGCGATGGAAAACGATGTAGTACATATGCCCGGCCTTTAGATGGCAGTGGGCCCGTGTATGCAGTGTTCCAAGGTTTCCCCCTCACAACCCGGAAAAGAAACATTTCATGATAACTAACAATGGTGGTCTTCTTGTAGTTCAAATAAAGGCGTATTGATTATTTAACGCACGTACAGTATGGGTTTCCGTTGACGATGGCATAGAAGCCTGATGATCTCTAAGTTTTGCTTACAGAGACCAAATAACTTCAGAAGCTGCATCAGCAGTAACCGCATACCTGGATCCGCCATTGTTGTTGTTTTTCTGTAGGAAGGCGGAGTGCGCAAGTGAAACATGTCCGTAGGTGGCTGGCAGTGACGTCATCGTTTTCAAAAGTCTCCGGCTTGCATTTACACGACAACGAATCCCTCAGCGTTTTCAAAACTCTCCACTCTGGAAGCCGTAGCCTAAAAGCTGCGTTTTCGTTTTCCCGTTGTCGTGTAAACGAGAGGCCGAATCGGAGAGAAAAACCTCAGTTTTGCTGAAAAACGTTGTGTAAACAGCCACTCAGATTTATGAATCTGATACTCCCAATCCAGTTTTCAGAACTTAAGAAGCCTCTTGGATGACATACGAAACATATTTAAAACAACAAGAAAAGTCCTGTCCTGGATGACTGAGAATCTACACAAACGTCCTGTTGACGTATTCTGTCAGTGTTGCGACTATTTTACCCCAAAGTTGAAAAGGGTTGAAGGCTTGCTTAATGCTTTTAAAACAGTGTTATTAGATAACCTGAAATATACTAGATGACTCAATCAACACAACCTTAGGAAGGACTTAATTATTTAATGTTATACTTTAAACTGTATTCTGTTGGGTTACCTTTTTTGTGAGGTACTCTGTAACATCCATTTGCTATAGAAAAAAACTTTACTTACTTAAATAAGAGTCTCAAACATCAGCAGAAGGTTCAAGCTTAAAATACTGGCCTTCACATTTAGGGTCGATAATACTTTAAAACTATTTTGCTCGATGGAGCCACATGCTAATAACGAACGATAGGGCTACATAGGTGTTAACTTTGACAAGGATTATCATGCCATTTTAATCTTTGGAGATCTAGCTATACCCCAACTTACTAATTAATGAATGTCTGATTTAAAGTAGGTGGTACCTTGATCAGTAGGTCTTTGTAATCTTAGGCTTCTAAATTGCTACAGGGTGCTGTTCCTGAAAAGGCCTTGGTAAGCAAACCCTAAAGAAAAACAATTTATGATTGAAATGTTGAAATCAGAGAGGGTCTCGGATCAAACTGAGAAGTAGACAGACGGGACAGGGAAATTAAAAGGGGTGGGGAAGGGGTTGATACAGCAAGGCACAATTGGTTATCTGATCTACAGACAGGCCATCCCAATAAAAACCTCTCTTGACACTGTTGCGTGTCATACTAACCAAAAGAAAAAATCTTCTCATGGGGTTCAGAATGTGTATCATTTTACTATCCCGCAGTAATATTGCTGCAGGATTTTCCCTTTTTTATCTGGAAGTGGATTTATGACACTGGGTTGATTGTATATCTGGCTCAAGAAAGCCCTGAGCTTGTGAAAAAGCTGTGTACGTGGTAAGCAGAATGAGCAGCCTTTAATAGAGCTGTGCCACTAAGTTTAATACTTTTTATTTAACAGGGTATACTGACAATAATAGCAGCTGTACAAACAGTATTACACTCTCTCGCTTTCCCTTTACTCACCCTTTATCTTTAAAGGTCAGTGTTCTTTGTTAATCAGCAGTGACAATAAGTTATTTCTACATGTTTCACTATTTAACCTTTTGTTTGAAATGATAAAATACTAATATAAGGAGCAATTGCAGTACGCTGCAGATGTAGATAAATGATTGGTTCCCCTGGTAAAGAAGTGTGCAAGTCTTTTCTGCAATAACAATCTCTGACAAAAAAAATAAATAAATGGAAAAAGCCAACCTTTAGTTTGGGTTAACTCAATCTGCTGGGGAAACAATTACACGTTTACAGATTTTTTTTTTTTTTTACAAAACTTAACTAATCAACTTCTATTGAGATTGCTTCTAAGCAGAGTCAGCATGGTGGAAAAGAAGGTAAAAGTACTCCAAAAAAAAGGAGAAAAAAAAAAAAGTGGCATCTTGGGGTCACCAAGTCTCCATAGAAAGCGGTAAACACAATCTACATACTAGTAAGTTATTTGGTAACTATGCCAGAAAAAACATTTTCTGCCCAACCATCACAAACATACATTTGTTATTTGCCCATGGGACTTTAACCGGAGCTGTGTATTTAAGTTAGATCAGATTGAATGAGCTTTTCAGCAACAAACACCACTAGGTGGGTTCAGCACGAAACAATGGGGGAATACGTAAAACACAAAAATAAAAACCTCACGCTTGCTACAAAGTATGGTGGATAAATTCATTTCAAAGATCATTTCAGAAAAGCTCTATTTTCATGTGGTCATGAACCACTTTTCATATTAGCTATCAGTGTATTGTATATTCTATGTGTGAAAGAAACTATTCTAGATAGGGTACCAAAATCGTCGCTTGCCCAGGGGCTTCCATTTAAGTTCCACCCTGACTCATCTCAGTCCCCACACCTAATTTCTATAGAAACCTGCCGGCCTGTCTTGGCCTGGGGATCCCATCTGTCTGCTGGGGCTATTGGCGTGGTGCCCCAACATGGGGTGGGGGGCATGGCCCCCGTGGCCTGGCGGCAGCGGCTGGGAGCCCCTGTCGGCCGGTCCCTGCTGGGGTCCCTGCTGGGGGATGGGGTGCCCTCTGGCCTCTGGTCTCCAGGCCCATGGCTGGATCAGCCCTGGCGTAGCCAGTTGCCGCCGGAGCCGGTGGGCTCGTCGCTGCGGTCCCCCCGGCTCCTGCATTGTAACTGCTGGATGTTCCCCCGAGGCTCTCCTCTGCTCCTCTCTTGGGGTGGTGCGGTCAGCCCTGCGTTGGTTGGGGCTCCTGTGCTCTGGGGGTCTTTTGAATGTGTATGGCTTCGATCTCTGTCTGTTCTTCTAAATCTTGAAATAATCAATACCATGAGCTTTTTAGTGATGCTGTTATTGTATTTATATATCCATTTGTGGGTTGTGGTTTTGTAGTTCTCGGTTTGCATTCTTTGAATTATTTTCTCGTTGTTGGGTTTTTTTTCCCCCCTCTCCCTGCCATCCTACGATTGCGGAGGCGGACCGGGATGTTTTCTTGTGTTTTCTTTGTTCCCCTTCCTGTCTTATATCTTCAACTTACTCTCTCCCTCCTACCTTTTTTTCCTATCTCTCTTCATTTTCTTTACCCCATAGCAATTTCTAATAAATATTTATTACACATATATATCAAGCGGAGTACTATAGCAAAAGCCATAATGCTCCACTTGTGAAAGTAAATCGGCCGGGCTTCTACTTGGTACACAGACATAAATTCTGAGCACCACATGGCCAGACAGGAGACGTAAGAAAACAAAAGAAACCTGCCGGGTTGGCTCAGGAGATGATAGCATAAGAGAAGCCTGAAATTTCTATGCTGTTGCTATTACAGATTAAATTATATTTGACATATATTTACTGGCCTGCCAACAAGTTTTTCAGCATTTGTAAATTAAACCAAAAAATAAAAACACAAAATCATATTTATATTTTAAACTTGGCAGACCGGCTTCTCTGAGATGCAGGTGAGCAGCTCTCCTAGAAAGTCTTACTTTCTTTTATCTATCCAACATCTCCATGGAAAACCAGGAAAATACTCTAAGAACTCTGCTGCCAAGATAAAAATCGGGTGGATTTAAAGCAATGTAAAACTTAAATTGTTGCTATGGTTTCACCATCAGTAGCAACAGCTTGTTGTGTTTCACACCCTCCAGGAAAGCCCAGGTAAAATGAAATGAAAATGAAAAAAATAGAACCCTGCAGCAAGTTTATTTTCCAAAGGAAAAACCCCACCTGTCAAAACAAAAAAAACCTACAAAGCCTTAAAACACAAGGCTGCACTCAAATAATTACACCTGAGCAACAAATAAGTAGGTTTTTTGTTATAACATCCATTAACTGCAATACAGCTTCAGTTGGCAGAACTAAGGAAAAAGAAAAGTAAAAAAAAAAAATACAAAGTGGTGTTGAATTTGTGTTTAAGAGGGACTTTTGGCTGTACTTAGTCAACAAAATTGCACAAGCCAACAAGAAAAATAAATATATATAAAAAAAATTAATAAAAATTAAAAAATTAAAAAAAAATCAGCCCACGATGCTGGTTCATTTTCCAACACTAAGTGGATTTTGAAATGGTCGGGAAGGACAAAATGTATTAACTGGGCTCTCAGCACCAATACAGGTCACGGCTGTACTGTGAAAGTGGCATTAGTGAAATTGGACCTTTGAGGTTTTATATAATGCTGTTTTCCATCCTTGATTATACATGCACACCTTGGGACAACAGACATCACAAGGGTCATGCTGGATATCAATGGCCAGTGCCCCAACAGACCCAAATGCAAGAGTGCCCATTTGTTTGACTGGTGTGGATGTGTACACATTTGCTGATGCCCGTGCATGCGTTAGTGTTATTGTGTGAAGCCTTCAGTCTTTAATCCCCTAATCTGCTGAACCCTGGAAATCACTGCAGTCATCTGTCAGCCAGGTCGGAGCGGGCCACAGAGCTCAGTACACACACATATGCGCGTGCACACACACTCGTGCTTCTGGATGCTAGTCATTTATTCAGCAAGGCCAACCTCATTTCAGCCTAATGAAGATTGATGCACCTCTTTCCGGGCCTCACAGGTGTTGCAGCAAAATGCATGTAAAAATATGTAACCCACATAGAGGAAGAGAGACAAAGACAAAATACTGAAAATAAAAGCTATTCACTGCCTAATGATACTCATGTGTGAATAAAAAAGGCAGGAATTCACAAATCAATCGCCCTGTGATTGGAAACAGATGATTAAGGCTACCTCTGATCATTAATTGGCAGGTCAAATGCTAAAGAAAATGTGCCTTTTACTGTTTAGAATAATTCAAACTCCCACCATTTCTGGTCTATATATGCATTAACCAACAACATGAACCTTGATACACTTTTTGATGTCTAAAGTGCAACCATTATTGGGGATAATCTCATAATTCCTTTGCCTTGTGTAGGATTCAAAATTACTTCCATACTTTAATCAAAGACCTGTGGCACTTGTCTTTTCTATACGTTATAGATCTAGCAAAAAAAAAAAAAAAAAAAAAAATCAGTAGTCAGTCAAACTTCATGGGTCAGACCCCAATAAAGACTGAAAACCGGTAATGGCTAAAAAAAGCCTGACTGGCACGTTTCTTAAACAAACGTCTAAGGACATACAGGTCTCCAACATTCAAGGTAATCCTGTTGATCAACCGTGAATGTCCAGCTCAGACATGGTCTCAGGGAGCCTGTAGCTCTCAGGTCTTTAAGTCAAGTCTAAACATAGCAGGCCCATTAGTGCATATATGTGTGAGTGTGTCTGCATCCGTGTGCTCATGCCAAATAGGACACCCTGAGGGCTTGTCTGGAGATTGCGGTTGACACGGCCTGCTGCTCTCTAGTGTGAGCTCCTATTAGCACTTAAGACTGCATTTGCACACACAGCACACCGCCTGCCATGATTAGCACACCTTGCTGATTAGGGAAAAAAAACCAAACAACAAAAATCATACACACAATACGGGACACGGGCAAGTTTAGGTGGACATATGGTTCGAGAGCAACACTTGTTCAATATGCGTGTGTGTAAAAAAAAACAAAACAAACAAAAAAAAACTGTCAGCAGTAACCATATTCAAATCTAAAAGCTTTTCACCCTACATTCTGATTCATATAGCTCTTTCAAAAGTTCAATATGGAGGTATGAAAAGAGGGGGGGGGGGGGGCATCAAAGGGAGTTAGCGATCACACACGCGCAGGCTGGCTTGAAGAGAGCTCAAGGTGGAGGAGGAGATAAAGGGGCCGCAGAGAGAGAGAAGAGGAGTGTGCCAACACGATTGAAGAGTGAATTTCAGTGGGGAGTCTCATCATCAAGATCTTCGTGGCATCTGTGTGTCAGAAGGTGCCATTGGCTGCCAGGCTCTAGCATCTACAGCTGGTGAGTGGGCCTCAGCCTCTGACACCATGAATCCCAGCAAAAGTTTTTGGTTTTTGTCCCCCCCTCATGTTTCCTAAACGTTTATGCATGCATATGGCAATAAATCGTGGAAAAAGAAAGATACACATACATATGTTCAATGAATATTCATCCTAGAGTTAACGGCGTCCCGCAGTGTTATGTTCTGCTGCAGCTTAAGGAGAGGGGTTGCCAGCTGGGCCGTGGCTTTCTGATTCTCAGTGTCACCAGAAAAAAAAAAAAAAAAAAAAAAAAAAAGTAGATCATGCACTGGAGGAAATAAATCAAAAGCAGAGCAAAACAGGCACATCTGCACAGCCTTCATGTGTGATTTAACTCTACATAATAACTATAACATTTCTGAGAGAGTACAAGGCAGTGTAAAGAAAAACTAAATAGTGGATGCAACATGTTGCAAAAAGGTGAACAATCGCTTTACAAGAGCGAGAGAGGAAAGAGACAGGGACATGTAGCAGAAGCTGCCACACAGTGATGTTGTACGAGTTATGAGCAATTTCTGCCCAGGGAAACAACACAGCCATTGAGTTCACACTGTGCACATGTCCTATCTTGTTTTTTTTTTTTGTATGTGCAAAACACAACAAGTACAGTGGAACGGTTTTAGCTTTATTTTTCCACATTGATCTCCATTTCTTTTGGCCATTTCTCAAAAAAAATCGTTCAAATGTAAACAGAAGAAGACAGCGGCAGAAGATTGATAAAACAAATCGAAAAATGATCTACAACTTTTGAAAAGATTTTCAGCCTAGCACGAGTTTTTTTGTGGAGAGAATGTTCATGTAGATTTCATGTAAGCACTTTCATCACCAGCAGCCACAGAGTAGAGATTTCAGTTTTTGATCGAGATCCCACAGACCATGTAGACACTTAAAAGTAAAAACCTCCTCTAAAAAGAGGGCTGCTAGGCTAAAGTTGCTTTTCTGAAACAAATATCTAGCTCAAAGAATAGCACCTCAATATGCCTCCTAATGTTTCTCAAAGCTAACATACTGTTTTTATTTAGGTTTTTTGCTAAATGAGCTTCACCATGCATTAAACTGTTCAGTTGTCCAAAGGGTGGACTAAGAAGGATATTGCCCAAGGTACCAATTACACAGGAACCACAACTGCAAGCGGTCAATTCAACACCTACCAACCAGAATTCATATCATGAAACAAAACCCTGTTTTTGAGCGTGTTTAGCTGGACAATGATTGAATGGTTAAGGGATGCTGAGGCAATAATAGCCATGGAACATGTCGGATGCAAGGCATGCCTCATAGTCCACCTTGACCCCTGTAGAGAAGGCTGCGCTCTAAAATTACTTGTCCTGCACTGCACACATTCTATGTGATGAAATGTTGTGCCGACGATCCAAACAGATGCCATCAACAACTCCACTGCGTTTACTTCACTCTGCTACTTTGACACATATTCCGCTGCAGACGCGCTCAGGGACTCCTTCTGCGTCTGCTGCGAGTACCAGTGGATACCCGCAAGAGGACCACAGCTGCTCCTCCGATGAAAGGCACCTCAATGTCACGGCTCTGCGCAGCGTGTCAGAGAACCGCTACACTAATGCGAGACCACAGGGCGCACATAACAAGCGGTTCCGTGCGTAAGCATCGTTTCCATAGGAATACAGTTCAAAATGTGACGTACCTGTTCGCGGCAATGTGCGGCACTCACCGCATAATCCTCCCTTCTTCAACTTCCAACTTTTCTTTTTTTTCCCCCACTACCCCTCCGATCCTAGATTTGAGCCACCGGATGCTGCCGCACGCACTTGTTTACTGAATACTTTTCTTTGTCCTGTCTGAGAACTGATGGAGGTGGCAGGCTCAAAGCCTCCGGTTCAACATGTCACCGGATTGCTGGAATCAGACGGAGCAATCCATTCCGCGGCGGAGACAGTGCCCGACGCAGCCAAAAGCAGCTGCGCGCAAAAGAATAAAATAAGTAAACGAGACACGTCTTTTCGTTGATTCTCTTCTGGAGTGGAGGATAAAGTGGCGGGGGCAGACGTGCATGCTCTGCAGACGACTGATCGGCGGGTATAGGCTGCGCGCAGCGGAACCCAGGGAGCGACCATGGATTCGCAATACAGCTCGGAGAGCTCGCGGAGCGCGCGTTCACGGCCGAGACAAGTCAGTGGTCATTAACGGCCAGTAATCCACTGTGGGCTGTCTGGCGGCAGCTGCATCCCTGCAACACCGCACGAAGGGGATCAACAGTGATTAAACACCTAAGAGTTTCAATTTATTCTGCAATCAATCTTTCAGAGGTCACTGTCTTCTCAATTAACCAGCTTGTATACTAGTAAGATACAATGATATGGGTGAAAACAACATCTAAAGGACTGTTTATTAAATTTTCTACAGTTTTGTCATACAAATAAGTCCATTGGAAAACACATTTAGGAAATTGTGAGCACTTAGAAGGCCAGACCCAGTTTTGGTCCTCAACCCACACATTTGGTTTTTCCTTGGCATACAAATTGCAATAGAGCCCACAGGTATGAAGTACCCAAGCTCCCTTTTTTTGGTACCCAGACAACATTTGAGCAGTAATCTTTTGCAATGAAAATTCAAACAAATGACTCTTTGATATTAGGTGCCGACGGCATAAAAAAAAAAAAAAAAAAAAAAAAGAGTTGGTAAAGCACATTGATCTTTGTTTTGAACAGAAGCTGCTTAAAAGAAAACCATAGTAAGTATTGACAACTCCAAGTACAAACTTAAGCCAATCACGATACAAAAAGTACTCATAGCTACTTATACAGTGTTTCATCTGTTTAAGACGTAGAACCTAGGGGTGCCCAACCCTGATCTTCGAGATCTACCACCCTGCAAACTTTATATGTGTCCTTGCTCCAACGCACCTGAATCAAATGCTTCAGTTCCTTCATCACCAGTCTGTCAGCTCTGCAGAGGCCACAAGGTCTTCATTTGATCCATTTTGTACCATTTCTTCTTTTAGCCATATATTCCCACATTTCGTTAAAACTTAATATTAAGAATAGTAATCGGTTGGCTAATCATCTTTACTCTAAGAAATGTTCAATTCAGGTTCCTGCAACTTTAAGATGTGTCTCGGCTTCAACACACCTGATTAAAATAACTAGCTCATTAGCAGAGCTCTGCAGAGCTTGGCTGCATGCTGAGGAGGTAATTTAACCATTTGATTCAGGTGTGTAAGATCAGGGACACATCTAAAAGCTGCAGAACACTGGTCCTCAAGGACTGGTGTTTTTCCTCAGTAAAGTCCACCAACTTTACAATTAAATTACACTATATGAGTTTTGATTGGGGGTCCCTAGCAGGTGAAATAATTTGCAAAGCCCATTCACTTAGAGAAACGTTTGATTAGATGCTTTTACTGTAATTCAGCTCCCTTTTGATGTTTTTTCCAGAGGGCAATTCAATCACACTGCTGATAAGACTCCATTTGTCTGCCCAGCAACAGAGTAGAATGAATTCTGGTAGGATAAAATCTAGGTCCTTTCAAATAACACAGGTAATAATTACAACACTTACCAAGTGGCTGGTTCATTTCTTTAGAAAATAATTAAATAATAAATATATTTTAAATATTAATACCAACATCTTGAGTATTACTAGTTACATAAACAAATGTAAATTAATCAGAAGGGCCTTATAGCTTGGTTCACATGCATGATTTTTAAGCCGATTTCGGGCCCAATTCTTTCTTTCTTTAACTAGTCCACAAACTATTGCCAATGCCTCCTCATCCGTTATGTTTATTTCCTTGGAAGTCACGTTTTATCTTGTAAGGTATTGTGAGATTTCCCGTCTGAGCTGGGAATGTTCATGTGTGGTGTGTCATTATTGCCATGTGGCCGCACACAAGATGATTTTTATCGCCATGTTTGTGGTCTCTCAAGGTTTGGAAATCGTTTGACCATTTTAAAATCTTGGTGTGTGAACCAGGCCTAACAGGTTCCCTCTCACACCGTTTGTGTATGTGTCTGTGTAAAAGAGATGCAAATACCTTTTATTTATTTATTTAGCTATGGTTGTTGATAGGTTTCATATGCAAAGTAGCCTTGTTGGATTCTGAAGACGGAGTTGGTTAGAAACATCAAATGTTCCCATTTTAATTTCTGACATCTGGAGACTTTCATTTTCAGCGACTAATTTGGAAATTTCTAACTTAGGGAAAAAACAACAACTCATAATTAATTTGCATTTTTCAGCAAAGGGATCCATCGGCGTGAGGTGCCGAAGGATATGACTCTTGTTTGATTTTCATAATTTGACAAATCTTAACCAAAGTCCAAGACTTGTGGTCATACAGTTTTAAACACGCCTGTTAAGATAGTGGTCTTTGGAAAACTTATTTGGGTACACATAAACTAATAGGACTTGTCCACCAGATAACAGAGTTTTTTTTCTAAAAAGCTCTTTTTCTCTGACTTTTAAAAAGATAATTTTTAACATGGGATCATATCCCAAGATGTCTTACATCATTATTTTCAAATAATTACAGTATGTATTGGATATCTATATAGAACCAGCAAATTCTACCAAAAATATAAACTTTTAAGGTTTATTTGGAACTTTTAAATAACCATTTATCAACAAAAAAAAAAATAATAATTTCTGGGCCCATCAAAACCTCTGGGACTTTTCTACTGGTTCAGTAAGCTGCTGCTAAAGTCCAGCCTAGGGCACATCAAATAAGTTCCAATCTTTCACGTTTGGTTTTAAGATGCTGCAGCTGCCTTGGCACTGCCTAATAGAAAAAGTTTAATCTTACTTTAATAGAGCCTTAACATGCCTGCTTTGGGTGTTATTGCACTCCTTATATGGCTTAGCTCCCATTACAGTGGTCGCTTTTTAAACAGTGCACCCACTGCACTGCAGGCTACCGCTCACATTAGCACAGTGCCTAATGGGCTTTCTCTGTATTAGCAGCAATAGAAAGGTGCAATAACAGAGGCATGCAATTATGCACAATAACTAGGGGAAACATTGTTAGCAGTTACCCCATTGCCTCTCACTCTCCAAGCTGTAAATGCATATTTCCCAATGGAGGTATGATAATAACGGCTGGTTATTTGAAAACACCTTGTAAGGAGAACCTTGTGGCTCTTTTGATAAAGATTTCATTTCAGAAGCATTTTTATGCATAACTGGGGATTGGCAGGGGACTTAGAGCTCCCCCCATTTGGCTTTATTTATTTATTTTACTCTTTCGCTTCTTCCCTCTCTTTGGCAATCCATCACCCTGCATGCCGCTGATTCATTGATTGAGACAAAAAAGGATATTGAGTTATAATATATAAGTAGAATCTGAAGGACCTCCAGATGGCATGCCTAAATCCAGAGAGCTGGGTTAAAGGAAAGAGAAAGGAATCATTGGATCTGCAGAGGATAACACATGTGAAGGATGAGATCAAAAATGAAGATATGGGGAGATGTTCTGAACTGCTGTAAAGTTCCTGAGTGACAAAAAGAAGAGGCAGCTCTGACCTGGGCTCATGGTGCTCATCCTTCATCATGCTCATGTAGTTTGTCGAGGGATCGGCAGTTCCACCAAAGTGTCCTCTGGGCCACCAACCATATTATCAAGAATCAAATCAATAATGAGACAGAGAGCCACCTGATCGTTAGCCTGAAATGAATAGCTTAGATTTGTTGAAGTAGGGTTCTCTGGAGATTTTACTATGCCCTGTGAAATTATTATGACATCTCCAACTTAGTTACATTTTGTCAAACTACAAACATGAACTGTCTGTGACAGATTAACACCAACTTGTAATGTAAAAGTAAAATTATTCATAGTTTCTAAATTATCTTGTGAATAAAAATACGACAAGTGTGGCATTGTATTTGTGATTATCTCCCTTAAATTCAAGATTCATAAATAAAATCCCGTACAACCAAATGCCTTCAGAGGTCATTTTGCTATAGAGTTCTCTAATAAATACAGCTTCTCTGCAGGCCTCAGAGGTTTTCTGGAGAACAATAGTGATCTGGTCAGAGTTAATGGCACAATGCATGAAGCTAAAAGCGGAGCAATCTTAAAATAAAACTTGTTAGAGGTTTTAGATGACTAAAACTAGGGTGGAGGGTCACTTTCCAGCAGAAACATAACTTTAAACAAACAGCCAGAGCTAAAATTAATAGGTGTTTAGCTCAATCAATATTTCTGTTTTTTGATCAAAGTCCATTTGATAATCTGTTGCAAGACTCAAAACTGCTGTTCACAAATGCTGTCCTTCTGGTCTGACTCAACTTGAGCAGCTTTCAAAGAAGAATGGACCCAGGTTTCAGTCTCTAGATGTAAGGGCTCAGACATAGCTCAAAATCATTTTAGCTGGTATTGTAGCAAAACGAAGCTCCAAGTATTGACTAATGGGGGCCAATGGTAAATTCACTTTTTATATATTTATTCACAAAATGTTTTTTTTAAAATAATTTATCATTGGCCTGCTTTAAAGTTAGATAATACTTTGTGGTACTTTTCTTATAAAATTCACTGATGTATTTTTGTAAAAAAAGTGTTTGTGTTTGTGGTGTATGAACACTTTACCAAGGTACTTTATGGCACAACAGTTTGGATCAAATCACTAACACACTTTAACAAATTGATGGTTGACCAGGATATTGCTTATATTGGGTGCCTCTGAGCTCCACCTACAATTAAGAAAGATCATCTTGAGCCTTCTTCTATCTTCCCTTTTACTAATTTTGGTAACTTTCTGTGTTAAGCATATTGGTTAACAAAGATGGTAGATGCCATTGAATCAATGCATTTACAGTATGATGCTTCGTCCTCCTCTTCACCCCCCCCCCCCCCCCCAAAAAAAAAAATAATCAAAAATTAAAATGGGAAAACATAAATCCTCAACTCTGCAATCTTAAAGGCCAAGCTTGATTTGTGCTAGTACTGACACACATCAGGGGCAATCTTGATTCTCAGTTTTTTTGAAGGTCTAAACGGCCAATTCTCTTTTTTTAAGGATTTCAGTTGATAATTTTAAGGACTATAACTCATTAAAGAGAAATCTATTAGAAGTTATTTCACAAAAAGAAATTGTAGTTTTAAAACTAACTGAAGTTACAAGATTATTGTCATTATTATTCCGATTCATGGATCAGAGTATTTGTTCAAAACCTTTATCTGATGTTTATCAAACTGACAAATGTACATCAAAGTGCATAATGTTGGTTGATGGACCCATTCAAAGAAAGTAAGGTGGAGTTCTTCATTTGGTGCTTCAATGAAAAGGAAAAAAAAGTTTTTTTTCTTTTAGTATTTGATCTGCTGAGCACCAATTTGAGGCAATCTAGAAAAAGCTGGCAGACTTCATTTTCTGGCCATCTGTTCTCTACTAAAGTCCACCTTAAAAGGGCCTTGTATACATGATGATTTATTGGCTTTCCTGTTCTGTCTCTCTGAAGTATCATTTTAGCTTACAATAGCTAAATTCACGCTGAAGAATGTATGACATACATTCTTTTTTCATTTGAACCAAAAATAACTTATTGGAAATATCTATGTGGTGGCATAGTTGAGACACGAAAAGTCAACTTGGTTAATTTGTGTGTTTAATATCAAGCCAAAAATTTATGAGGTGAGGCATTCCCAGCAGTCTGATGGTGTAAAGTATCTGCCAGAGGGATAATGAGTAAAAGATTTATCACAATCGCTTATCAGTGCAGTTTTCAGCACAACACATTCAGATTAAGTAGAAAAACTTCTGATGTCTAAGGTAATGTGTGGCAAAGGACCATACTTTATTCTCCATCAAAAAAAATACGTATCTGCTGTTTTTTTTCTGTTCAGCACATCTCACTTGTATTACTAGCCAACAAAGGATCAAAGATACAAGTTATCACACAGACAAAAGTACCCCCTGTAGATCATAATTCCGCAATAAATTCCTTTATGGATCAGTTTGTTTGTCACATCATACGAGTCGATCAGGCAAGATCACGGAACTGTGGGTGCATTCAGATCAGGTACCTAGGATGGTGGAATCAAACAGTGGCCTAAAAACTTGACTGTTTGACATAAGGACCTTTATAAAATGTGTGTTGTATATTTCACCTACACCCAATGATATCAAAGTAAATTCTGTCTCAATCTTATTGATGGCTGTGTGAATACATTCAGCACTTCAAGTAGAAGCAATGTTCCTGTTCCACAGCCTCAAGATATTACATGCATCAGATTTCAACCCCCTGTTCCCTATTGACGAAACTCCACACTGACTCGCCCTAGTTGACTCTAACCACTACACCACGGTGCAGCTGATACTTGAATATCATGTTGTGTTCCTTTAGCTTGTATTTTTTTGCAGATTTGGTAAATGGAAAACTCTGGATGGAAATCAGTTTGTGCAGACTTTTGATATTTTCTACTTTCTTTGAGGAGCTTGGACGCATGTCTTTTCTTGCACACTCCAGCTGCCTCTCAAAGTCCAAAGATGAATGTTAGCTTTATGAGGGATTTAAGCTGACCTCTAAATTGAATAAGTGTGCATATTTGCTTTTCTTTCTGTGTCTTGGTGATGCAGGTACGCTATTCATCAAACTCCTGTTGATGAGGGATGAGACACACTTGCAGAATTGCTAATTTGGGTAGATTATGCAGAGAAAAAAAACAGCCACAAAAAAACCAAAAAAAAAACGGACGGTCCAGGTTAGCAACATAGATCTAGAAAAAAACTGACCTAGTTCCAAGTGTTACTTTCCCCAGCTGTCGTTCCTCTCTTTTGTGGATAATCGATGAATCATCAAATTTGACCCTTGAATTAATGTGTGACTCGAGAGCTTTTATGAGGGAAAAATAGTCCTGGGGCAAGTTGTCAGATGCTTTACATGGAGATGTGTGAGCTGACCTTTCTCCATTATGAGCCAATATTAGCGTACGCCGTTATAACCCATCAAAGCATATTGCTTAAAGCCCCAGCTAAGGGCTGTTTGAGCCCCAGAGCACTACTGCTACTAACCACAGTGCTATCTCCAATATCACAGACTGCACAGTCTCAGAGAAGATGTATTTAACCTTGCAATATCTTCTCTTACATACATGTTCCACTACCAGTCGTGGCTCCATTCTCCAGGGGTAACTCTCGGAGCAGGCAATGTTTGTTATTGTGCACGTGCGCCTTAATGGAACTGAGAAGAAGATGCATTGTACTGTTAATTATATAATCAATTTGATTAATTCTGAAAATGCAAATTAGCTAATTAAAGGACCTAGACTTATAGAATTACCACTGATTAGCTGGCTAAGCACTCCTGCTGCCCTCTGGATACACCCTTATTAAGCTACATTAACGGTGTCTTTCTCAGCATGGCTGTGACATAAAACATAAATTATAGCTATTCAAGATAGTCAAAAAAGATTAAAAGAAAACCTAATGCGCGGTGGGCTTTGAGTCGACCAAGATGACCTAAAAGCAAGAGTAATTTTCAAGGGTTTAGGGGGACAGTATCTTTGGCCAAAGTGTCTCTACGCTAACCTTTACTGCCCAAAATAAATGTGATTTGAATCCATATTAACAAGCTTTTGGTCATTTTTTCCAGTAGTTTTCCAAGTCCATCAGCTTGTTTGTCTCCTCATTAAAAAGCCCAGAATTTATTTTTGCACCCTCCTATCCCTCACTAAATGCTTTACCACTGCTGCGTGTTAGGGGGTAACAGGTATATAAGGGAACAGAGGAGAGAGTGGTGGAGAAAAAGGAAGGAGGTTGGCTTAAGTTGGCACATAAATCGACAGAAATTACATCAATTAACAAGTAAGTGGGGGGGGGGTTCAAATGAGCACTTGAAGAACATTTGAGGGGAAGGCTACACTTTTTATGTCTGTGTGTCTTGCTACGTCCGTGTGTGCACGTGTCTTCACCTCCGTACATGTGTGAATGTGTGTTTTGGAGGGAAGCATTAGATCAGGGGGAGTCTAGCAGCTTACTGGCGGCTTACAGAGCAGCAGGGGGTTTGAGGCAGGGGGTAGTAGAGGAGGACGGGATGGGGGGGGAGACATGAGAGAAAGGAGGGGGGACGCTGGAGGGCTAACAGAGGAATAGGGCACAGCTGGTTTTTAATTGAGTCTCCTTCTCTACTTCAGTGAGTGTATGTGAGTGCGCAGAAATACACGCTCACTTATTTTTACTCAGCAATTTCCCAGCTGATGGTTTAAAGAAAGGAAAAAAACTTCTACACGGTAGCAGCTTTTAGAGAAAAAAATGTTCTCGTGTGCACTGTTTTGGTCATGTGATTTATAAATCTCTCCACCAATAAAGGTCTCTTACCATCTTCACATGCATCTTCACATCAGTGTGTCATGCAAAGAAGGTCCCTCCAGCATTTCTTCATCCTTTTATGGAAAATTAGGGTCACCCGTATCACAAATTCCACCTTTGTGTTTGTCTCTTCTTTAAGAAATCAGTTATTTTATGCAATAATTACAATATCCTGTTTTATTATGACAGGAACAACCCAAAGGACATTAGGATTGCAGCATCATGAATGAATACGTTCAAATGAGTTATGCTCATTAGTAATGTTAATATTTTTTAAACCTTTGATCTAATCATCAAAATATAAAGTGAAGGCAGACGCCCTAGCTTTCAGGAATAAAAATGAAGTGTTAATGATTTTCTTTTGCAGTGTGATTTTGTTGTTTCTGGTGGAGTTGAATTTGCAGCTCTGGCAGAGATGGGCCAAAGAATCAAGCTGCAGTGTAGTGCATCCTGTCACTTGACCATTGTATAGGTAAGTGGCTCTGATTAACAGCTCAGATGTTTTTGTTAAACGTTTGTGATTCTTTTTTCATCTGATGCAACTAAATGAAAGTAGGATTTCAATCAAAAGGAATAACAACATGGTTTGGATTTAAAAGTGCCACTTATAAACAAGACCTTAATGAATCGCTTTTCTGTCAAAATGACAAGCTCATTTTGCTTTCTGATGACAAGTGCTTAGTGTATTCGAGCAAAGAAAAGAGGAAAGACTAAAAGTCAAATAAACTGATAAAGGCCAGGGGGAAATTTACACATTAGCATTATGCTAATTTGTGAATGACACATTTTAGACAAAATAGGATCCAAAAGGATGAATTAGTTAATGTTCGAGCAGTGGATTGTGGATGCTCAACTCTTAAGCATTAACTAATTTTAACCATGACTAATAAAGGTTTCGGTAAGGAAGAACTGGGACAACCCATAGGGGTGTAGCAAGATCTGGTGGTAAACGGTGTGATTTTTGGAGGGTAAAGTGAAGTCTGTTTTGAGAAGTGCGATTGAATTGCTTTTAACATGTGATATTGTGTGGTGTGATAAGTGGAAGCTATCATTAAGGGTTCCATGTTAGTTTAGATGTGAAGGTGTGTGCTTTAAGCTTGGCCTTCTATAGTATTTGTGTTAGTCTTATTTTAAAGTTAGAAAGAAAGTAGGTATTTAGTTGCTCTGTTGTGCTGACACAATCGGCCAACAACACTGGCTAAGAAAAGCTCTGAAGAGGCCTTCAACACTGTTAAATTGCTTGAGAAGCAGCATTTTGAGCATTATATATATATATATAATGCTCAAAATGCTGCTTCTGTGTATATCTGTGTGTGTGTGTGTGTGTGTGAACAAAATTTCACTCTGGAACCCATTTTGAAAAACCCCCCAACATATTTTGGGTTCCTTTAAATGCAGTTCCCGTGTGGACGCATGGCACAAATAGTTATTTTTTCTACCCCTTTTTAGAAAAATACATTCACTTGTGGACAAGGCCTAAGATTTATCTAAAAGTTCATGTCAGTTGTGTTTTTCTATCTCAAAGTCCAAACCTTTGAGCCAGTGACCACCAACTTTTATGCCGCGTTCACACTGCCCAACACGTCAATGCCCACATGTTAAGTCTATGGTTGAGGCCATCAGAGTCTTCCGCGGCGCTTTGTCTGCTTTGGCCATGGCAATTTTTGAAACTTTTGCTGCTTTTCAAGCTTCAAAGTGGCAAAAGCCAGAAACGCAGAAGTTCAGCTAGCTGAAGCCTTCGGTGTCGTCCCCTGAGCATCAACCAATCAGAGCTTCTCACTGTAGTGACGTCACTACAGAATTAAAGTGGTTCTGAAAGCGAACCTCATCCATATGCAGCTCCTGGAGCAAATGGTTAACCTCTCCAAACTCAGAACGCCTCTTAAGAATGGGGTGTACTCACAAACGGCACTGATGCGCCCGACGTCGACATTGTCTAGCTTTATTTAGCAAATAAAGCCAAGCCACTCTCTCAATATGATCCACCATTGTTTAAAACATCAGGCAACAGAGGAAGCCCCGCTCACACGCTCTTTTTTTGCTCAGCTAGTGGCAGGCTTTGCAAGCTTCAGGCTTAAAAACTATAGGCTTCAAACTAGTCACTTTATGAGCGTTTTTTGATGGCGACAAAGTGTGCCTTGTGAACGCGGCATTAGAGCCATTCCTGCTCCAGCACATCTTAGACTAATGGATTCATTGCTTTCTCAAAATGCATTTAAGATTGATACAGTTCTACTAATCACCTAGGTATTTCATTCAGGTGGGAAGGTGGCAGGATACTGTCTGTTGAGGACTGGAGTTTGAAACATGTGATTTATTGTAAATAAATATTTTACAGGTCCTGACTTTTAGAATTTAGGATCGACAATCTTCTTTGGAAGAGAAAGGATCAGGTTAATATGGGACTTTAAGGAAAGTAAATAAATATTGTCTGTTTTAGTTGTTTGTTGCAGGATTGGGACAGATTGTCGCTGATCTTTGGATGGTGTTGTCATCAGCAGAAAGAATGCACTCTCTTACTCCTGATATGTTAGACAGGACAAAACATGCAGGTATGATGATTGGGTAGGTCGCATAAGCAGCTTCTGAAGTTGAATTTACAGGGGGTAGTTATTGCATTGCTCAATCTCAGGACGTTACTGGTAAAAACAGAAGTTACTAACATAACTACATTCTAATACATTTAGAACTACAAGAAGAAACACTAGAATTTAGCAACAAGTAACAATAATAGCCAGAGGTCGGCAGGATTACCATTTCGAAAGGAACAGTGACACAATGACACACGGGGAGCAGTGATCCAAAATACCCCAGCTGATGATTGCTGAAGACTCACTGTTTACAAGGGGATATGCAGCAAAGAGAAGGAATGTCAGTAGAGAACAACAAAACAACAAACAATCCCAGCATCGTGAGCTGGATCCAGCGTTACAGTCCTTGCAAATATATAATGCAATTTTACTGTATTTATATAATACAGAGGCAGAGGTTAATGTCTACACATTTATTTTGCACTGTGCAATACTTGTATTTTGCGACTTATTAAACACATAGTGAATTTACTGTATGAGGACTAAAATTTTGTTAAAAGAGGAATTTCTCTTTAAATATTTGCAGCAACCTTGTAGTCTGTGCAGTTTTTCAGTAATTGTGCTGCAGGCTTAAGGAAAAAGAATACTAAACCAAGATGAAAAGACAGATATATACTAAATCTGTGATTCAATTTAAAGGACCAAATTAGAGACCTACATGCATCAATGCACTTTCAATCTGTGATATGTTTTCATTTATTTAAAGAAAAACCTGCGTGTTGATGAAACTATATCTCGTTAATGTTTTTTTATTCTGCAAACTAGATCAAGAATTAGACTAAATGAGTAGCAGTGAGGATAAATATACAAACGAAAGTTTTGTGAAATTAATACTTTAGCAGAGCAGCTGCCATGTCAGCCTTTGTCACTGATGCAATTTGTGCCTTTGTGCAGCAGCTTTGAAATTATCCACTTACAGATGAAAAAGTGGCAATTCTTTTTCTGAGTTTATCCCAGTGATGAAAATTATATGAGAAAGCAAGAGGAACATGCCATATGTACAATGAATATGTTTTAAAAGCAAATCTCTTTTTGAATAAAAATACATATACCATTTACTAAACCAGCTTTATAGAGGTAAGTAGGGACATACAGACACTATTATAATTGCATCTGCTAGACTTTTTTATTCAACTCAAGTCACCTTTCTTTTAAATATAATATAAAATTGCAGTTTGTTTCTGCTTGGTTGGCCCCCTTCAGTACATCCAATTATGCACCAGCTTTTACTCCTCCACACATACTTCCCACAGCTATGCCATACCCAGTTTACCGAAAAAGACAATTTTCTTGTTTTATAGGGTTCAGCTAATAACAATACCCAATTGTATCTAGTAAGTATATTATATACACCCTGAAAATATGAACTCATAACAATATTTATTTTGTTACACCAGTCATGTCAACCTGAGCACACACAGGAAAATGGTAGACTGGTGTTGCAGATAAAGAGCATTTTTTGAAGACTTAGAAAATGAGTAACAGGCGCAACAGACTGGAACTAGTAAGCATCAGAGAAAGGAAACAGCATGGATAGATACATACAACGGAAGGATTACTTAATATGGAGGAGGAGCTGCATGACCAACTATTGAGGTGACACAAAACTGAATGACTTGATCGACGGAGGATGCATGAAATTTGGTGTGCTTGGAAGTCGAGCCGTGTCCAGTTATCATGTCAGCTGACCTGCAGGAAACACAACAACGGAACCTTCTCCAGCTGATGTTCATCCTTAAATGGATGAATCATTTACGGTAGCAAGTATACACATGCAGCACATAACCTGCCTATAAGAAACAGCTGTGTTTTGCTTTTGACCAGCACCATACTAATAATTCTAAACTGAGCCAAACGCACTAGTGGCTAACTGTCACGAGGTGTGTGTGGAGAATGGACCCAAACGCACCCGCTGAAGGAAGGTGCACGATGTTTATTAAAGTGAGGAGATCGTGATGATGGTGGTGAACGGAGACGAGGGCAGGAATGGAGAGACTGGACATCGGGCTGGAACGAAGAGGCAGGAAGACGACACACCATGGGGATGAAGACAATATAGGACTAGGAGGAAGGAGGACTAGGAGGAAGGATGAAAGATGGATGATCCGGCCGGGAGTGAAAGGAAGTGAGGAGTCTTAAAGGCAGGAGGTGAGTAGGATCAGGTGTGGATGATGAGACAGACAGGTGAAGACAATGAGGCAGGAATAGGGCAGCGTGACAGGACCCCCCCCCTTTAAAGGTGGATTCCAGACACCGTGGAAAGAGTGAAAACGAAAGGGAAGAGAAAAAAAAACAAGCACCCTTGCCAGGGTGGGTGGAGGGGGCCCACGGAAGGAGGGCCCCGAGTCTCTTTGGGTACGCCCCTGGAAGTCTGGCGGACGGCCCCGGTGGTGGCCCCTGAGGACCTGGAGGTCGGGCGGACGGCCTCGGCGGCGTCCTCTGGCTGGACGGAGGTCGGGCGGACGGCCTCGGCGGCGTCCTCTGGCTGGACGGAGGTCGGGCGGACGGCCTCGGCGGCGGCCCCTGAGGACCTGGAGGTCGGGCGGACGGCCCCGGCGGCGTCCTCTGGCTGGACGGAGGTCGGGCGGACGGCCTCGGCCCCTGAGGACCTGGAGGTCGGGCGGACGGCCCCGGCGGCGTCCTCTGGCTGGACGGAGGTCGGGCGGACGGCCCTTAGGTCCTTTTCTGAGGTTCAGGTAGTGCCATAGAGAGTCTGGAGGCTCGGACGCCTCCCCAGACGGAGAGTCTGGAGGCTCGGACGCCTCCCCAGACGGAGAGTCTGGAGGCTCGGACGCCTCCCCAGACGGAGGTTCTGGAGGCTCGGACGCCTCCCCAGACGGAGGTTCTGGAGGCTCGGACGCCTCCCCAGACGGAGGTTCTGGAGGCTCGGACGCCTCCCCAGACGGAGGTTCTGGAGGCTCGGACGCCTCCCCAGACGGAGGTTCTGGAGGCTCGGACGCCTCCTCAGACGGAGGTTCTGGAGGCTCGGACGCCTCCTCAGACAGAGGTTCTGGAGGCTCGGACGCCTCCTCAGACAGAGGTTCTGGAGGCTCGGACGCCTGCTGAGAAGACCGTTCTGGAGGCCCGGACGCCTGCTGAGAAGACCGTTCTGGAGGCTCCAGTGACGGGGACGGGTCCTCCCCGACCCCCCCTGGGAGCCCCAGCGACGGGGACGGGTCCTCCCCGACCCCCCCTGGGAGCCCCAGCGACGGGGACGGGTCCTCCCCGACCCCCCCTGGGAGCCCCAGCGACGGGGACGGGTCCTCCCTGACCCTCCCCGGGAGCCCCAGCGACGCATGGGGAAATGTCCATCGCTGGAGAGCCGCCGCTGTGACCGCCAGAAACACGGCAGCCACAACAACGGCGGGCTCATGGACTGGAACGGGCTCATGGACTGGAACGGGCTCACGGACCGGAGCCGGAACGGGCTCACGGACCGGAGCCGGAACGGGCTCACGGACCGGAGCCGGAACGGGCTCACGGACCGGAGCCGGAACTTCCCCGGGAGCGGCCCCACCTCGGCGGCGTCGCTGTCTGCGGCGAGGCGCTCCCCTGGAGCAGAGGTAGGCCGTCTTGTCCCCATAGAAAAACTCGAAGAGGTCCTCCTCCCTGATGTGAGGAGCCCCCGAAGAGCCAGCTGGAGGAGGGACAAAGACGGCGGGGGAGAGAACCGGCGGTGGGTGCCACACGGAGATGGAGCCGACATTGGTGGTCCGTGTGGCCGCGCCGCCCTGCTCCTCGCTCGCTGAAACACCGGTTCGGCGGGTCCGTCGCCTACGGCCAGATGGTGGAGGCAGAGAGGGCGGACCGATCGTCTGGTCCAACGCCTCCTGGCGAATCCTCTCCGCCTCGCGCCGCAGATCGGCGAGCTCCCGGGCCGAGAAGACACTCTGGAAGTGAGGGAGCACTCCAAGGATCTCCCCGGCTCCGGAGACCCGCACAGGGAGGTGAGGAGAGGCAGCGAGTCTGGCCAGGTTAGCCCAGACGTCCTGGCGCAGGGCGGCGATCTCCTGGGCGAGTGCTGGGTCCATGTTTAAGGCCGGATCATTCTGTCACGAGGTGTGTGTGGAGAATGGACCCAAACGCACCCGCTGAAGGAAGGTGCACGATGTTTATTAAAGTGAGGAGATCGTGATGATGGTGGTGAACGGAGACGAGGGCAGGAATGGAGAGACTGGACATCGGGCTGGAACGAAGAGGCAGGAAGACGACACACCATGGGGATGAAGACAATATAGGACTAGGAGGAAGGAGGACTAGGAGGAAGGATGAAAGATGGATGATCCGGCCGGGAGTGAAAGGAAGTGAGGAGTCTTAAAGGCAGGAGGTGAGTAGGATCAGGTGTGGATGATGAGACAGACAGGTGAAGACAATGAGGCAGGAATAGGGCAGCGTGACACTAACATCCTTCCATCAAAATAACAATGCAGTTGGTCTACTCCCTGGAACATGTATCCCTGAATCTGTGGTGTATTTCAGACTTAAAATCCTATAAGGTAATGTGATGGGAATATTTCAAATTAATGTGAATTAATTGATTAGTTACATGTTAATAATTGCATCTAGGGAATAGGTCATGTAGAGATCATCAGAGTGCATAAACAGACGTCAGTGAGCAGCAGATTTGAGCAGAACACCCACTGACCTCGTTCCTTCTACTCTACAGAGTGAAGGGATTTAACCTTGTAGGAGCAGACGTTAAGGTAGCGTAGGAAGGACTGAGGAAGATAATGTTGGATTACCATATGGCATATATCATTAGGAAAAGGAGGGTGCGGAAGGAGTTTGAGCATGGCACCGTTATGGGTGCACAGTTTGTCTTGTAATCTGGCCAATCTACATATAAAATATGTAAAACTCCTAACAGACTACAGCCTCATTTTTGGGGGAAGAAACTATTTTTCTCCCACTACAATAATTAAAGTTGCGAAGGCTATTACCACCAACACTCAGCCAATACAACAATTTGAAGGCATAGAGATTGACCAGAGAAGACATTTTATTGTTAATTTGGTAACAGATTAGGCTGAGAATAAACAAATACTGAACAAACTATGCCTATTTTAAGTTGTTGAAGCGTAACTACAAAAGCCCTTTTTAATTCCCAACATTAATTGTTACACAATGAAAATAAGCAAATAGCATCAACCTCCTTTAAGAAGATATTTTGTGTTGATCTACATTACAAATATTATTTAAAACTTGTAACATTCATTTTTAAACCTTTATTTAAGCTTCGGAAATAATTTTAAGATAACATTTTAATGTTTTGGTAATTAGGTAATCTTTTGACACTTAATTAACAACAATAAAAACCATTAAAAGGAAAACAAACATATGTTGTCACATCCTGAGAAAAGCAGCCGATTCTAGAAATGTGTTGCAGGGGGATATCAAGGTCTGTGGTTTACATTAGGAAAATACAGAAATGGCAAAAGATGTTGTCCCACAAAACAAGACTTTTCGACTTATAGTGTGAACAGATAAAATAAAAAATCTATAATAGCTGTGAACTTGCAAAAAGTTTGATGAGCTGCAAGAAAATGTGTGATGTAGAAAACACATCTCGTTGTGCGCACTAACTAGATCTTTGCTTTTTCTTGGCAATATGTTTTCTTGTTTCTAGTCAAGGCTCACTTGTGTTAGTGTTTATAGATTGTATGTAACTATGTGATCATCCACACAATTATCCTCACTTGCAGGATCCATTTGTCACATTTACTTCGACAGTAATTGCACCTTCCTGGTAAAATAAATCAGACTGTATGTTTTTATAAGTGTCACTGAAATTTATGACCATTCTGCTGCAGTGTACCGTGTGGGTAGAACATAGGAGGATGAGTAAAGAAATTGCTGCTGGTGCTTTAACTGAAAAAAAAAAAAAATCAGAAAATTCTTGTTCCTTTGTGTCCCACTTGTTTATTCCTGACCGAGTGTGAAGCCTGTCAGGGGGCCTTTTCTGCTTTATGCACGATATGGCAATTTGCATAGACACATAAATGATACACAAACAGACCCACTAAGATATGATGAGCAAATTCTGCTTTGTCTCCACTGCTCTTTTAGAGTGCAGCCGACACCAAGCGACAGGCATCTCATTAGAGGCTTTAGCCCATGAGCTAACAGGCCACAGAAACAGTGGGCCATGCCACGATTGCTAATTACAATAATA
Source organism: Valencia hispanica (assembly GCA_963556495.2). Lineage (NCBI taxonomy): Eukaryota > Metazoa > Chordata > Actinopteri > Cyprinodontiformes > Valenciidae > Valencia > Valencia hispanica. The sequence continues at coordinate 20,133,834 of OY747702.1, forward strand.
ACAGTAACACTGCCTACGGATGCTATACTTGCTTTTCTTTCAATTAATCTTTTCAGATTCACTCCAGGGAAGCAAAGTGGTAAAAGGCACTGCGAGGGGGGTGGAGGCAAGCTGTGACATACTGGCTGTATAGGTGGCAAATGATGTGTTTATTGGACAAACATATACTTAGATGACAGGCTGTATAATAGGCTGCTTTTGAATAAAAATCATTAAAAGTCAACAATACAGCTTTTTGTCACCAATATTACTATGTGCCACTGTGGTTATGTGCCTATAAAGTAGAAGACACTGTATTAGGCATACAAAAAGGATCTCTTCATCCCAGTGAGAAGGGCTAATGTTTGCCCAAGATGATGTGGTCTTTGAGTGCTACAATAAAGTGGCTGTGCAGGCGACAGCAGCCAAGAAACAGATGTGAACGGAAGCTGTGGACATCTGTGAGATATTGCTTTTGATATTACTTAACTTTCCCCCAGATCAGAGTTCAGCCGCTGCTATTTCTTGTTATTATGTTTGGAAAAAGATAGCAGTTATCCACAGGTGCCTCCCTGGCACAGATATTGTGCAGCTTCTAAATCCGTACAAGCACAAAAATATACTCTGAATCATAGTCTGACTGTGATAATATATTCCGATATGATATGTGTGTCTTGAAAAAATGTATAATTCATTTTGACACTTTTTTTTGCTCGCTGTCTTACCATTTCCTGGCACACACTATAACAAGCTGAGTAAAACACCGTTCTCACTCTGCTGAGGTGAAATTTCAAAACAACAGCAGCAACTTCAGGAGCATATGTTGCCAACATTGTCCTTATTGTATAAAAATCTCCCAAGATTGTAGCACTGATTAATGCATTTCTAAAGGATGTGAATACAGAAGAGAACCCATGTGTTATTTTAGCAAACTGGGAGGCACCTGATGTAAACAGAGCTCTATGAAAATATAATTTATATGCCTAATGCTTACACAGGCCTCCAGAGCAATTTTCTTTACAGTATTTAATGAGCTAGTTCAACTCAGGACATAAGTCTGTTCTTTTTGTGGTTCAGACTCAGAACCATCTGTTTATCTGAAATATTGACCAACCACGAGTATGAAAATAAATCCTAAAAACATCCAGCTTCTGAACAGAGCAAACAACAATTTCATTAGGTTGTAAAATAAGCACACTGAGCACTGTTAACAGTGCATAATTGAAATAACCCTTTGAGGAACTCGTCTGTGAGCTTCCATCAATGAGAGCAATCCATTTTGTAAGTGTGTATGTGCATTTTCAAGCCAGCCAAAAAAATGTGGGATTTAACCTTTCTATAACACGCTATGGTTATAGCGCAGCCGTCATGCAGATGTTAAGGGGCAAAAACCCTTAGCAAGGGCCCCACTTGAAAACTGAAGAACCAGTGCTGAATGTATGCACAGTGGATAAAAAAGCTTTATGACATTATAACTTGGTAGCCAAGGCATTCATCTGCTGAAGTCTTTAATAGGAGCTGATTTAACATAAGCAAAGTAAAAACCTTATGCTGTAGAGTGATTATTCATAATCTAGAGTGACTTACAAAAGTATTCTCAACCCTTGAATGTATTCACATTTTGTTTCAACAAATCTAAAAATGTTTTAGATAATTTCTAATGTGATAGACCATAAAGTTCCATAGGCCCCCAGTATTCACGGGGGGTTAGCGACTACAGGTGTCCGCGAATACTTGAGACCCCTCTAAAATGCCTATAGGGGCCTATTTTGATAGTTGACATGCCGTATACAGTATACCTTTATATGCATTAATGCGCTTAGTGCACACCGTCTTAGCACTATTGCAGTAGCTAATGTTTACAGCAGTCCATAATTCCACTCTTGAGGGTACAGCCAATCAGTGCCAGAGGAGAATATGGTGCAAATGCCAGCCAATAGCAAGTCAAGTAGCATTTCACTTAGGTATTTCAGCTTTCCAAGCTGCATTCTCTTGTGAAAGGTAAAAATCCAAGATTTGGTTGGATTTTCAGCAAATAACTTTGAGTTACATTCCTCTGAAAATCCACAAATAGGTCAATCGACAAATACTGAACCGTGAAGAAGTGGGTGTCCACTGTAATAATAATTGTGTAGTGGAAAGAAAATTGTACATTGTTTCATTTTGTGAAAATATTAAGATATTTTAGGGAACATTAGTGAATAAAGAACATAATGAATATCAAGTTTAATACCAGATGCATCAGGGATAAAGTTGTTGCTTCAAAATATCTGAAGCTTGGAAAATCTTACAGATATGATGGAAACAGTATAACAATGGAATGGTTTGGATGAGAGCTTATTCAAGTGTTACAGTCCACCTCCAGAACTAAATCAAATTAAGAAATGTGAAAAAAAATGTGAAAAAAGATTATTGCATTTGCAGGAAATTGTAAAGCCTGAAAATGTTTAGTGCAACCAGCCACATCTAAAGAACCGTGTTTCAAAGACACTAGTGTCTCTGCTTCTTAAAAAAATGTGGGGGGAACATTGTTCAACTTGTTCATTTCTATCAGAAATCAATGTCTTCCCAAGAAAATAACTGACCACTAAGGATTTCTGCTAAAAACTAAGTTAACTTAGCTCTAAGTGTGAACATTTACCAATTTCATCTTATCTTTGTTCCTTAAAAACACAAGTCTGAGTTCAATGACTTTAATTTCATATAGCTACTGGAACTGAGTGAAAAACTGTTTTGGCACCTCTTCTATATGATACTGCCATAATTGACAGTTGCAATAAAGTCAATGTGGCAATTGAATTAATAAACCGAATGCAATTAAACACTGTCTTCAACAACTACAAACAAATTGTAACAGGATGCAGGATAATTGATTCCTGGGAGAAAACATCAATTCATTTAATTCAAGAAAGTGACACCAGGATTATTCATATGTTGGGAGAAATAAAATATACATGTATATAATTAGTTAAATGAGGGAACATCTTATTAACATGATCTCAATTAATTTACACTTTGCATGCCTCAACAGAAATGAAATTAGCAGGCAAACTTTCTCTTCAGCACCTGTGTCCCACTGAACTGGCAAGGACTACAGGGAGGAGGAAGAGGAGGAGGAGGAGGAGGAGGAGGAGGAGGAGTAGGAGGAGGCGACTAGGTGGCGGCATGGGCGGGGGGGGGGGGGACTTGGTTTAGCATAGCAACAAGCTGCTCCCCAACTGCAGGTGAATTTGGAGGTCTTTTAAGAAGTCAGGGAGCCAATCAGCAGCTCCATCTGGTGAACAACACACACCTGGTCCAGATTGCTGATTGAGGAGGAGCAAAGAACTGCAGGAAGCCAGGCTTGAATTGAACGGCGGGGTTTATATGATCCATAGTATTCTATTATGTGAGGATGATGATTTTTACCACAACGTCACATGTCGTATTTTCTTTCCAAAATTTGTTGATCAGCTTACCATCTTGAGGGTGCAAATTTAAGATAACAAGTAGCCAAATACCCATTATCTGCAATGATCCTTGGGTGTTTGTGTTTTGATAAATTTCTTGTTGTTCTATTTATGTACTATAGGTCTTGCCATGTTCAGTTCATTTCTCTGTGTTCATTATTGTTAGAAAGGTGTTGCCATGTAATTCTTTTTTGTTTCATTGTCTTAGTTTATTCTTGTTTTCTGTTTATGTACATTAGAATTTATCTTAGATTATTATCAGACCTTTTTCCTTTTGGTTTGTAGATTCTTGAGTTTTAGTTCAGCTCCCTTTGTGTTAATTTGTCCCTCTCCCTCAATATCACATTACCTCTGATTTGTTCTTCTGGTTCCTCTGTCATTTTCCACCCCGGCCTCAGTATTTAAGCTCCTGTTTTTTTCATTGTTCATTCTTCTATTCCCTTGCCTATCTCTCTGTCCTGTTTTTCATTTTCAAGACCTGTAAATTTTTCTTTTATTACATCTTAATGATGCCTTTCTCTAGTGGCTGTCTACATTTTGCCCCTGCTTCAACCAAACAAAACATGATGTTAGCTTAATTAATCAGAAAAGGTGCTCTGCTATCATTGAAGAAGAATTTCAATATATTTAAATAGTATTTTTTCCTAAGAAAATGTACAATCCTATGAGCACTCAATCAGCGTCATTACTTGATGCAAAATTAGTTTTATGTTATGACAGCTGAGTAGTGCTTGTAAAATGTTTACTATATACAATGACTTTTCAAAACCCCCCCTTCAGAATATCCAAGCTCTCTTGTGAAGTCATGGTTTGTTTGTAATCTCGACATGTGTCTCCTGCAGAATCTCTTGAACCAACATTTATTTTACTTTAAGTGTCTGTCAGGCAAAAAAATGAATACTTTTTACGACTGAATGTGCTTAGCAGAGATAACACAAAATTGGTAAGTAAAGTGCATGTAGATTCCAATTTATGCGCCTTAGGAGATGTCTGACCCATTCTCATTTACTGTCTAAGCGTGCATGCAGGTATATTGTGGCAAGATAAAACACTGTTTGCCTGTTTGTATTTCTTTGTGCCTGTTGTTGAATTTACCAGATCGTAACCCCATGGATATAGGCCAATTTTCTTTGTGAAGCATCTTTTGACTTCTTTGAAAGAGAAGATGGAGATTCCCTCTAGTTTCAACTTGGTCAGTAAATGGCGCATGTCTCCTCCTATCAATCACAAAGCCATACTAACAGACAGCTGGCGGCCTAATATACACCTCTATTAGGACTATCTGGTTGTCACTGAATATCCCTGGAATCTCAGTACACACTAAAAGGTCTGTTTACAGATGGCTTATTTAGGTTGCAGATTGGCCCACCTTTACAATTATAGATCTAAATACCAAGAGTTCAGTTGAAAAATGTCCCCCTTTAAACATGGGTACTAACATCATGAAAGTGTGGAATTAAAGAGCCACCAAGAAGTGAATTAGCTTAAAACAAATTAACCTAGAAAATTGCTAATAGTATTTGACCTTTTATGAGACTTCAGACAAATGATACATTTTGTGTGCCTATGTGTATGTATGTATGTATGTATGTATGTATGTATGTATGTATGTATGTATGTATGTATGTATGTATGTATGTATGTATGTATGTATGTATGTATGTATGTATGTATGTATGTATGTATGTATGTATGTACGTATGTATCTATGTATATCAATGTTTTGGAGCCCTGCCAGTTGTCATGATAATGGTACCTCATGTTTTATGAAAGGGACTTTATTTAGACAAATGATTTAGACCAGATTTACTGTATATTGTCTTTCCCATACAATTGTGTGGTGCATTTACCTAATTTTGATAAACTTAACAACATAAGTTGTTTTATTGATTTAGCTCGCTATTTCGTCTAAATTTAACTCAAATGTATCCCGTAATGAAGTCACAAAAACAAATATATTTACCATCATTTTTGGAGTATTGAGGGCACCTGAGTAGAAGTCGCAGCCAGCTGAAATTTTTAAAGAAAATCAATGTACATATACTGTTCAAAGAAATAAAGGGAACACTAGAATAACACATCCCAGATCTGAATGAATGAAATATTCTTATTAAATACTTTGTTCTTTACATATTTGCATGTGCTGACAACAAAATCACACAAAAAAAATCAAGTAAAAATTGTGGGGTTGATCTGACATGAAGCGCGTTTCCACCCACCGACCGGCGGGGCTAACCTCTACTCTTCTCCATGTCAGAGAGCTCACAAGCGGTTTCCCTGCACAGCAGCCCCGAATCTCTGCTCTCCACTGGAAGAGCGCAGCCATGCATCTCATTAACATACATTTTATTCGAAAAGTACCGAAAGCTATGCTAGAATTAGATAATAACATGAGAAAGGTGGCGGGGGTGGTGGTGAGTGGCCCTGGTGGAGGTCTGCACTCTTTGAGTGCTTTTCTAGTTTTAATTAAAAACTTTTCTTTTTATTTCAAACTTGGCAATATGGCACCAACACAACACAACAGTGACGTATCTGGTTAGAAAATAAAACATACTTTAGCCTACCAGAAAAGTCATTGGTCGCCATCTTCCTCTTCCTCCCTAAAGCCACTGAAGTCGTCTTTATGTGTCTTTTTGTCCTTTGAAAGCTTTTGTCGTCTTTTTACTCTGACTCACTTCTTCCTGTTGCCTGCTTCAACATCTCACCATTGATTCATTGATCTGAAACTTACCTGCAGTAGCTCTATTTCCTTCTTTGATGACATGCTTGATTGCCTTTAACTTAAAAGCTGCATTTCTTCATGAGTTTTCATGATAAGGGTGTGTGCATAAAAACTACCGGTAGTGTCTTCTTCAGCACATAATCTGTCCCCACATGTCTGTCTCACTTTCGCACTTCCTGTTTTGTGCCCCCCCGGAGGCCGTTAGTTAGTTAGTTAAAATCTATAAATTAGCCGCATCATTGTATAGGATGCAGGGTCCAAAGCGTGTATGAAAAAAGTAGCAGCCCACAGTCCAAAAATTGCAGAGAAAACAAAAAAAAAAGAGATTTAAGTAAAGATGAAGAACAATTGAATAACTTTAGCATGTCTATATCTTGTTTTTTTTAATAAGAACTTAAAGGGCTGACATATTCGAAACATTTTCAGACACAGAAAATTATTCTCACACTGGGTTGACTAAGATTAGACAGAGCTGTCACCTCATTACACTCCGTTTAAATCTCGGGGCTGACATCTTCTCCGCGCCTTCTGACTTTTGTGGAGGAAGGGATTTTATTAGAGTTCCCCAAACCAATAAATAGAATCCAATGTATTTGAGTGTGCCTAATATAATAAGATGACACTGGTGTGTAGTCATGCCAACATATAGGGTATAAAAAAATGGTGAGGTGAAAATTACAAGACAAACTCAAATTTTGGGCAATTGTTGAAATGTAACCTGTCTGTGTAAAAGAAGCTTATTGGCCCTTCTTTTAAATGAATGACAATAACTGCTGTACAGCCAATGGCACTGATTAGTATATTGTTAATTATCCCAGAACATTCATTACACTGTTTGGCTGTCTCCAATGAGAAACTGCTGTAACATGTCAAAATGCCAGGCAAATGAGTCATTCAGAGATCTAAACCCTAGGCAGGTTCTTTGCCCACAATTTCCTCAACCAGCCAATACCAGCGTTGTACAGACCTTTGGTGCCTAGTTACAGTTGCCAAGCTATGACTGGGTAATCTCTGTTCAGGTCAGAGCGCAGCCAATTAAAGAGCAGTGAGATTTTGAGTTCAAATCTATGTTGATTCAAAAAGTTGAGATGCATAAAAAGGGTGAAAAACTTGCTTATTCTCTTCACAACAGAGCGGTTAAGAATAAAAGAAAAAGGTGATACACATCAGTGGAATCATGTAATTATAAAAGTCCAAATCATTATTTGAATTGTCTGCTGTACAATAGCAGTAAATCTTTTGTGACAATGCAAGGTAAGTCAAGACAAAACAAGATGCGTTGTCCAGACAAAGACATATCCGTATTGACTGTCATACCTAAGCCATATCACAGCGTCATTATTAATCTTTCACTTAAAATAAAGACACAGTCAGAGGAAACAAACAGCAATTTCATTGCTGTTCTTATGAAGTGTGCACTTTGTGTGAAGACACAATGAACACTCAGTCAATCAATACCTCCCCTCTCTTCCTGCTTTCTCCTGGTAATATATTGGAAATGGAGTTAGAAAGATTGATTCTGTACACAGCGCTACCCGCCAAGGAAAATTAAATGAAAATGTAAATGAAGACTGCAGTGTTTGGTGTGTTTTTCTCCCTCTGTTTGTTACCCAACTCTAAAGTCTTTTTAGTTTGGTCAATGCTTCTCAGGGGGGAGAAAAGTAGACAAAGAAATAAAAATACAGACACCTAGCATCAAAGAGAGGGTGGAGATTAAACAGAGTTAATGTGTTGCAGTTAGAGCTGAAGTAACAGCCAAAGATCTAGGATGAATAATAAACCTGCCTTCAAAAAATTGGGACTTTTTATCTTTGAAAGGTCTGAAAGAAACTCAGAAACTCAGACTCTAAAACTCAAAAGCACAATCTGTTTTACAGATTAAAATACACACAATCACATCCACACACCAGAAAATATGGAGACAAAGAACATACATGTCCACGTGTTGGTGATGACTCAATTGACTGGGGTTTCTGGAATAACTGTTTACCAAACATTATGTGATCAACAGAATTTGACTGCATTGTGAATCGGGCTGTGCACTGGTGCAGTTGGTAGCACTGTTACCTTGCAGCAAGAAGGCCCTAGGTTCAAACCCCAGGTTGGGGTCTTTCTGCATGGAGTTTGCATGTTCTCCCTGTGCATGTGTGTAACCTGTCCCCCCCGCAACCCCACTGTTGTGACTGAGTCATTTTTGTAGAACACCTTGCTCACACAGCTTTTTAGCTCTGTCCACCAATTTTGGTGAAATCAGGTACTTATGATTGCTGCTCCAAAACAGGTATTTCATTGTCTTTAAGCCACTACAGTCATTTTTCATTTGAGATATCTATTTGTGTCCAGTCTTCAACCTTCAAGGCTAATGCCTTGAAATGTCATGTCAATATTTTAACATATCATGCTTTTCATAAGATGCCTTCAATTTCTGAAGTGAACCAGTCCCTCCTGCAGCAAACCATTCCAAAGAGATATTTGTAGTAAACTGGGATTGAATAAATAAAGTGAACCCAAAGTCATATTTAGGAGCAGCTTTTTTAAAGCTTACATTGACATGAAGTGGGTTTTTGTGAGAAGGAAGGCTGTAAAGCCTCATTTTTAATATGAAGTTTAAAGTCCTTTTATATGTGTAAAATTCTGTTAGACATTAATTTTGACTGAAATGTCCTGAAAGACTGCCACTTCATCATGGAAATATATAAGGCCTAAGTTGTTGGTACAATACTGCATTTACTTTTGTCGTGGAGAAAAATGAAATGTTAACTAATAGCATTTAACATTTTCTATGCCTCATTTCAGAACAAGTGTCTAAGATATTGCTTTTGCAAAGCTCCAGTAACAATCACCTATTGTCTCCTTCCTTCTCTGTATGGCCCTCATCATTTGTGGACTAAGTGTCTGAATCTGTGTTTATTACTGTTTTTATCTGCTATGCCTTCTTCAATGACAGAACAGAATCAGACCATGGTACATACACATGTCCTCCAGGCAAAAAAAAATTGTTTCCTGAAATAAAATATGATCCACATACCATTAGGTTACAGTGACATGTTGGGGGATGAGCGATGTCATTTGATCAGCCATAAAACGCATTGATAATTTATAAATGGTACAGTTATTATTGGTGTCTGGTCATTTCTATTTTAAGATCTTTATGACATACCAAACAGAGTAGTTGTCTGTGTCTTGTCTATCAGCTTTCTTTCTCCTCCACACGTTCAGTGTTTGAACTTGACTGAAGTTAGCTTTCAGGTAATAGACATTGGAAAGCTCTGTCCAATAGACTTATGCATCAACAAAAAGAAAAGCCGTGAATAATCAAAACACATGATGTTTGTCTGCTCTGTTTAGTCTTCTCTCTTTAATCAGATTCCACCAAGCTATGCGTTTTCAATGACTGCTTAATCCTGTAAAAGGTCATTTGGAGGAATGGGAGTGGCATCGTAGGGTCTGGTTCCTATCAACACAGTCAATGGGTGAGAAGTGGGATGCCATTTAGACGGGTTGCCCATCATCACAAGGCTCACAAATAGATGCCTGAAACAAAAAGCAATTAATGGACACAATCAACCTAATGGTATTGTAGCTCTGTATTGTACCTAAATAGTTAGCTCTAAATCTAATGTCTCACGTATTAATTTCTGTTGGGGCCTTTCTGTGTGGAGCATGCATGATTTGGGACTGTAGGAGGGACTCTGAAAGAAATTTACAAATGAATAGACATAACATATAAACTCCAAGCAGAAAGATCCCAGCTGGGATTTAAATCTTGGACTTTCTTGCAGTGAGGCAACAGAATTTAGACGTTTATCACTACCCATAAGCAGATTCATTAATGAATCTATTTTTAAAAGTTTGCTGAACAGAGCTGATTAAGACTCCAGGAGATTATGAATTATTTTAAAACGTTTACGTTGAGCAAGACTGAAAGAACTTATTTGCTGAATGGTTGGGTTCACAATTAAACTTGTTGAGACATGCTCTTTGTCCAATAATAATATTTTTCAGCACTTTTGTCCAATTATTAAAAACAGCATACATTGTCTAATGCCACTGTTACACTACTCTGGATATTTATTTTTAACAAATTTGTTATTTTTTATTTTATATGGGAAACAAAATTGACATTTTAGAGAAGAAGATGCTTTTATGTAATGCTGGGTGTGACTAAAACTACGGCCATTACAGGTGCTTCCAATGTGCGTGAGTGCGTGTGTGTGTGTTTGTGACTTGTCTACAAAATAAACTCCACTTTAAAAAGCTTTTTTTGAATGAAGAAAAGTTCAAACAGATCTCCAGTTAGACAGTGTCATAAATCCTCACCCTGAAGTAGCATGTTTTGCAAATCAGCATCATGAACATAAATGAAATTCCAGTACACAAGTATAGCTGATTAAATAATTCTCTCAAGCAACATACAGTGTTAACGAAAGTCTACATGGTGATTTTATTAAGGTTCACCAAAAACATGATCTAATGACAAACAGACCAAAACTGCAAGGTTCTGAAAGTTTTTAGGAAAGATCTAGCAAAGACTGGCATAGGACTTCAAAAAAAGAACACAATGGCATGTCCAAACCTGCTAGAGATTTCAGTGTTACAGTGCTCTGCAAAGTATTTTTATACCTTAAACTTTTTTATGTGCTGTAACGTTACAAACACATTTTGGGGGATTTAATGTGACAGACCAGGACAAATTAACACATTACTATGAACTGGAAACTAAAGTATACATGGTTTTCAATTATCTTTTAGCATGAGAAAGGTGTGGCATGCATGTATGTTTAACCTCCTTTCTGTCAAAGTAACACAGGGGGAGCAGCAAACATCCACAATTTAAGTAGAAGAATCAACTGTTAAAACTACTTTAAGTCGTGCACTCCACATGTTTGGCCTTTATTGAGAGGTGGCAAGAAGAAAGCTGCTATGAAAGTTAAAAGAATTCCTATTTAAAGTTAGCCACAAACCAAGTAGGCTCACATCAAACATGCATAAAAGCTGTCTGGTCCAATGAGAGAAAAGCTGAATGTTTTGTCTGACGTACAAAATGCTATGTGTATTTAGTGTCTCAACTAAACACCCTGAAGACACCCATTCCACAGTAAACATAGTAGCAAAAGCATCATACTTTGGGGATAGTTATGTCAATAGGGACATGGAAACTGATCAGAGTTGATGGGAAGATGGCCTGAGTTAAATAAGGGCAATCCTAGAGAAACATTTGAACAATGGAACTCATCAGCCAGCCTAGGGTAAAAAGGAATGTTTTTGATCAAAGGATGTCTCTGTGTTAGAATTGCCTACTGACACCCTCAATTCAGCCAGACTGAGCTTGAGCAACTTAGTAAAGATCAATGGGCAACTATTACAGCGTTTAGAGGAGCAAAGCTGATGGACGCATACCCCAAAAGGTGGATCAAAAAAGTATAAACTCAGGGAGACAGAATAAAAAGGAATGCCACACTTTTCAGATTTTTCTTTCTATGTATTCTATTTGTATTTTCTCCCTTCCACATAAAAAAAATATGCACTACTTTGTGTTGGTCTATGGCATACATTTTGTGGTTGTGATAAGAGAAAATATGTAAAAGTATGATTTTTTTTGCAAGACACTGTAACATACAAACAGATGTTCAGATATAGATTATATGTTAAAAATGCCACCTCTATCCCTGATGAGACACAGTCATTGTTTATAGCACTAGCATTATGTGTAGCACCCTTTAATCTTTTATTTGTTAAAGTGCAGGCCCTCTACCACCATCCTCACATGCTGTTCCACTATAAGTAACATCTGCAGGATGATAGTCTAACAATGCCTCATATGGAAGTGTTGTTTCTGTAGATTATAGCCCCTCAATATTTAAAGCCTCCCTCCCCATTTAAAACCTGCATAATCCCTAGCGGAGAGCGCCAGGCCTATAATAGTGAAGCACAAATTCCCGGCATTGATGTATACAATAGCGCTAACCTCACACATCTCTATTAGTGTGCCCACTGACACAGACATTACAATCCCCAATGGGAAGTCAACTAAGACAAACAGTTGAGAGCAGCAGACCCGACGTTCATGCTTCAAATAAAGACACTCATTTCTCAAAACACAGCAGGTGGCAATGCTTCAAATGTGATAGGGCATCTGTCTGGTTTTCAGCTGGTCCCATTTAATCTTGTGCCTATTCTGCCGAAACTTTCTTCATAAAAAAGAGCCTAAAAACTGTGTCTGTCACATAGAGTGAATAAGTATGTGTGTGTGTAGGAGTGTGTTCTTTGTAATGATGCTGGGAGTGTTTGGGAACACAGTCGTGACACACGTTCGTTATAAAGGCACTGATCTGTTTTGCTGAGTGACTGTGAGAGTTATAGTGATGGCCCATTGGAATGTGACGCAGACCTGCGCATCTGTGTGGGGGCCATGGGTGTTGGAAAATTGGCCCAACATCTGTGACGATGTAAAAAAACTTTTATCCGTGGCAGGGACATAAAGGAGATTGCAAAGCCCCAGAGGGAGACTGAGGGTTTCTGGTTGAGTCCAGGCATCCTGCTGTGTACACCATTGAAGGAGAGGGGAGATCAAAGATGAGCTGGAGACACTCTTTTAGGACTGCTGGCCCCCAATGAGCAGGGTGGAGCAAAGGGGGATATATATATAAGGATCAGGGGGTTTGTTTCCTTCGTCAAACACCAGCCTACCTACTCTGATTCCCTCTGGTTTCTCCCTCGGCATTTCAGCCAAGAAGAAAAAAAGTGGGTGTTTGCTTGAGCTAAAGGGAGAAGAGGATGGGTTCTGCCACATTTGCTAACATAGTCCAGCCAAGCAGAAAGCAAATCACATTCCACAGAGAGCTGTGTGTCCTGTTCCCATGGAAGAGCTCTCTCACTTTGTGCCACTCGACAATAAATCATACTGCAACCCCTCCTCCCCTGGCGGTTTTGGACATGCCACCTTTGGCAACTAAAACAAGTGCTTGACTTACTCTGATTTATTCTTTCTATGGCAAGGAAAATGAACGGAGGTGCTAACAGGGTCCATGGGAATGGTGAATATGAGTCATGCTTGCATGAATTTGTGTATGTGTGCGTATGTGCATGCATGTGTGTGTGTGTGTGTGTACATGTGTGCGTGTGTGTAGGTGTGTAGGTGTGTGTGTGTGTGTGTGTGTGTGTGTGTGTGTGTGTGTGTGTGTGTGTGTGTGTGTGTGTGTGTGTGTGTGCGGATTTTCAATGGCAGCACCATTCGGATACATAAAAAAAAAAAGTTATGTTTGTCCAAAATATTGCCCCTAGAGCAGGCAAACCTTCTTAACTTGTGTAGATATGCAAAGAGACAAAGACAAAAGTAGGACAAAGGACATCTCTGGGTTTTTTTTAAGTTTAGTCCACCTTAGTATATATTTAGAGTTTACCACAGATGATTCTGTGCTGGAATTCAAACCTGAACCTTTGGGGACTGGATAAAGCCCCTGGAAACACAGAATGACGTATAACACACAGAGGCATGAGTATACATATATTCACACACATAGAAACAGACAGTCAACCTGAAAGGGGTCTGGCTGAGAGGAAACATTGGAGGAAAACCTTTCTAAAGATACCAAATTTATCAACAGCCTGGAAGACGTAAATGACTGGCTTGCATTGGACCAGCAGTAAGAAGCCAGAATTCACACAATTCCATAGACAGATGGCCCGCAGGACCACACTAGCTTTCACATACTTCTATATCTTTCCTGCAAAATCTGTGCCATGCCTCGTGTTAGCATCTCATTTTATGCTGAGCTATTTGTCGTTTTCTCTTTATGTATAGTGCGAAAATAATTATGCAACTTGGACTTTTTTTTTGGGGGGGGGGGGGTAATAATGTGAGACCATAAATTAGAGCATAGTTTGGGGAATGAAAATATTAAGTTGTTTCGATTTTTCTTTAACAAACAAAAATCTGAAAAGTGTGATACTGATTTGATTGCAGGGCTGTATGAGTCAATACCTTGTAGGACTACCTTTACTACAATCACAGCTGCAATTGTTTTGGTGTATGTCTACCAGCTTTGCACACCAATAAACTGATGTTTCTTCCCAGTCTTCTTCAGAGTATCCAAGGCTTAGTCTGAATAATGGACATCTTTGAAAAGCAATTTTAAGTCTTGACACTGATTTTTATTTGGATTTTGGTCTGGAGTTTGACTGGGGCATTCTAAAATGCATATATGCGTTGACCTAAACCATTTCGCAACAGCTGTGGGTGACAGTTTCAGTCTCTGTCCTGCTGGAGGGTGAATCCCCATCCTAGTCTTTTCATCTACTAGGATTGCCCTGTGTTTAGCTCCATCCATTATCCCATCAATGTTAAATGACTTCCCTGTCAATGCTGAATAATGTAACTTTGACATCACGATATTACTAATACTGTGTTTCCTCAAGGGGAAGGTGGGTTCAGTTTGATCTGGACGGATGTAAGGGTCAATGGATGTTTGGATTTTGCTGCTGATTCATAATAATGTGCAACTTTGAGATTGTCTATTACAGAAAATCCCAGTCAAATACATTGAAGTTATAAGTCCTAAACTGACAAAATGTTAAAAATGTTTATGAAGTCTTTTGCTAGACACTGCAGGTATCATTTTGAATCTCTCTCTCCATCAGAGTCTGTGGGTTTAGTTCACCTTCACCTTCTACCTATCAATTTTTGTGTCCATCATTCCTTGTTCTGCCTCCAAAGAAATGTACACAGCCTCCAGGTTGTGAAGGTACACCTGCTGAGCATCGTGTAAACAAAAAAACACTGCCATGAAACTGAAATGCCGTGAAGCAAAAGTGAGCAGGGCAGCTTGCCTGTTAGCTCATTTCAGATGGAGTTAAATATATCATTTTTTCTTGCCCTCTCTGACTCTTTCTAGCAGGCTGCCACGCAGCTAGCACAGCGCAGAAGGCAGAGTGCAGAGTCTCTGACCTATTTAGGAAACTGGCAAGAGAGCAGCCAGGGAACATCAAAATACTTCAAAGGCTCCCTTTGAATCATGCGTTATGCCCAACATAGTGTAAGAGTCTGTGCATACGTGCGCACAGAAATACACACCTCCACGCACTCCACAAACTTCATCAGCAGGCCTGCACAATCCCCCCCCCCCCACACACACACACACCACACACAGACAGCCGTCCCAATATATTCTGTCTGAGCGCTTCGTTTGAACTGTGTCCCATATTGCCAAATACAGAGAAGTTGGATAAATCACATTAAATGCCGGGTCTGCCACCAGCACTATGACTCAGCCTGTACCTTGCAAACTCTGGCCCTGGCTCAGCTGTGTAGTGTTTATAGCATCCTTGTAATGACCGCAAAGAAACTGAAAAAGATGATGTAAATAGTTTATAATAGCACTTAGCAAAGGACAGTACATTTTTTCTTTTCTTGTTTGTCATGGACTTCAGTACAACAGATAGCTCCCGAGCTTCATCAGTTGGTCAGGACCATGGACAGCTCCACAAAGCTCCCACAATAAGGCAGCAAAATCTTTGAAAGTGACTGCGTGAGTGCGTGCACGCTCGCTTGAAGCCAGAGGCTTATCCCAGTATGACATTCTTACTGCAAACAGATATTTATTGCTTTGACTCAGAAAGCTAAATGTCTTGTGTGTGCGTGTGAGTGCGTGTGTGTGTGTTTGGATCGCTATTGTACTCATGCAACTTTAAGCTCCTGATACTTTCACCTTAGATCGTAGATCGATAGAAACAAGATCAAGAGAGGCGTTCAACAGATGCCAAATACAGAGACTGCAGAAAAAGGGGACATGAATGGAGGAAGACTTTAAACTTTGTTTTCCCCCCATTTATGCTAGGGTTTGGGCGAACGCTTTTGCCTCCAGGCCAGCCTTCAATGCATTTATTTGTGTGAGTTCATGCACAAGAAGTGGCTCACAAAGTAATGTGTCTCTGAAGGCTGCAATGGTTCTTAGCTGACTGAAAATGCATGTAAATGTTGTGGGCTTGATTATTTACTATTACTATTTATTGCATTTAGTGTCATGGTTTGTGCGTAAACTAGAATACATAAAAGACAAAGGAGGAAAGAAATCATTACAGGATTAATTTTGCAGGCTAACTGTAACTCTATGTGTTGAATTGTGACACAGGGGCATTTCTTTATTTCTTTTGCAGCATTTCTGTGCCCTGAAGCGGTGAATAAATAGCAGACAAATATTTCAGTATAAAATTGTAAACACCACCACTTTGTAGGAAACACTATATTTGTTTTAAGGGACGTCTAACTACCTGTTCTGCCATGGTGCAAGGACAGTCAAAAACTAGCATATAATTGTGACAAAAATAAAAGATATTGAAAATTAGGTTGTGCCTTTTTATTCACCCCCCCAAATAATTTATGTTAACCCAAACCCAGAATAAAATCCAGTGCAACCCTTTACTTTCAGAAGTCATCTAATTGGTAAATGGAATCCATCTGTGTGTAAATAAATCTGAGTATTTATACAGCTGTTCTGTTAATGCCTCAGAGGTTTGTTAGGAAGCCTGAATGTACACACACTATCACACAGGCCAAGGAAGAAAGCATATACTGTATGTTAAGGCTGAATCTCTGAAAGATTTAAACCAGGGTTAGGCATTTTTAAGTCGTGCAGTCTAATCTTTAGTCTAGTGGCAAGAAGAAAATTGTTATAGAGAAATCTATTTGCAATTCTGTTCACAGTTTGCCACAAGGCATTTAGAGCACACCAGCAAATATGTGGAGGAAGGTCCTCCATTTAGATGAGACAAAAATTTTAACTGTCAGATATATATACAAAACTCTATCCATGGACTAAATGGTTTAGATCAAAGCATATTTGTGTGTTAGAATGGTCCAATAAACACTCAGACATAAATCTATCTAAGGGTATGTGCATCTATCCATCAAATTTCTGTGCCTGTCTATTTTTGCAGCATCTCCAGCACTCATTCAGGGAGAGGCGGGGTACAGCCTGGACAGGTTGCCAGTCCATTGCAAAAGAAAGAAATATAGGACAAACAATCATGCACGCACACACTCATACCTAAGGGCGATTTAGAGAGAGCAATTAACCTAACAGTCATGTTTTTGGATGTGTTTGGACCGGAGTACCCAGAGAGAACCCATGTATGCACAGGGAGAACATGTAAACTCCATGCAGAGAGACCCTCAGGCTGGGTTTCAAACCTTGGTGTCTAGCTCATTAGGCAAGAGGTGGGGTACACCCTGGACAGACTGCCAGTTGGTCACATGAGAAGAATAAGTGCCAAGGCTTGTAAATCGTTGTTCATGGATGCTCTTTAGCCAGACTTAAGCTATTTTGTAGCGAGGAATGGGTTAAATTTTCAGTCACTTGCAGCTGTAATTGCATCAAATAGTAGTTCTACAAATTAGTGACACAACGGGGATGAATACACATGCATGAAAATATACATTTCATTTGGAATAAAGAAAAGTGTAGGAAAACTATGTCACCTTTATATTTAGTTGAAAAATTATGCACTAACTTTATGTTGGTCTGTCATATGAAATAATTTAAACTTTTTCTATGCAATGTAAAGAAATTATATTTCTGGTAACTGGAGCATCTGCTAATGGACCCTGCAGTTGTTGGAGGGAATGAAGCTTCCTGCTAAGAGGGATCTAGGACAAAGGAAGGGGGTTACATAGCCTAAGGCAGAGAAACTGAGGGGCTAAGATACAATTTAAGTGGGTACTCTGGGGTAAGTGTCTGGGGTCATTCTTAAATTCAGGACACTCAAAGTAAAAGGTCTGCTGTATTTAACCTACAGCAGTTGTGATTCTTCATACAGTCAATAGGAAAGATAAAATTATGTAAATACACAAACATTTAGATAATCCTAGCTGATCTAAAACAAGATTTGATCCAATGGAAGTGAAAAAAAGATTACATGTGTATGTAAACATCTGGTTTCAACTGTACAATCTCTTTACATGCAACTGACATGGACACTGCAGCATTTGACGATAGTGGGGGAAATCCTTAAAACCACATTTTTTGTGATATTGTTTCTTCATTGGAGAACAAGTATTAGTGAGATTCAATCACCTTATAGTAAAAAGGGTTATTACAATTTTAATAGCTTCCTCCCTTAGAAATTAAACTGTTGGCATGGCTGAAAATATAAAAGCAGGTATGAAGTTGTGCTGAGAAAAAGAGTACTCCAAGTAGTTATCAGATCACTTGTTGGATGGATAAAATGTATTTTGTGAAATGTACCACCTTGTCCGCCACTTGAAGAAATTGGTTTTGAATAGCAAAATGGCATGGGTCTTCATACTGCTCTCATTTAGAGCATTGTGGTTTGGATCAAGATTAACCTAAACTAAATAAAAGAATGAACTCTCAAAAAAAGAAACAATCCCAAAGTAGGTGATCTTTCAGAAGCATGACTGAAATAATTAGGTCCAGACCTTGATAAAAACTAAAGCTTAACCATAGTCTTTAGATCTTAGCACTGAGGATGCAATGTCTTTACAGACACAACAGCCACAGCTGGTTGAGGGTATAGCAAAAGATGTAAGCAGGCATGTAAAGCTCCCTATCAGCTCCAAGGTAGTAGTGTCTTTCTCTTATTCTGGAGGACATGAAAACAAACAGGAGTGATACAATGCTGAAAAGAGATGAGAAAGAAAACAAAAAAATACATGATGTTGGATGAAGCTTTTTATGTCTTCAGCTCCAAGTCTGCTATCAGTCTCATTTCCTTCCTCCAGAGACTGTCAATGTGTAAGGTGGACTGTAATGTAGCAAGTCCATTACAGTACATAGGTCTTTGTTATGGTTTGTATAATAAATAAAACATACACAATAATAATTGTTCAAATGTTTATTTAAAAGGTAAAAAGAGTGCAGACCTGCAAGAAGAAGAGAGTGGGTATATGTATTAAAGAAGTAAAATGTGAAATTGATTGATTGTTTGTGCTTACCTACTTCTGTTGTGCTTCTTGAGGTCTTCTGGCCAATAGAACCGGAGCACCTAAAGAAGGTTCCGGGGCATTCCATTCAGGAAGAATAGGAGGGATGACCTGTTAAATTGCTCTGAGGAATTCAGATTATTTTCATTGTGTAGATTTAGGATTTGTGAAGGATAGTTCTATTTTTGTTATGTAATTTATAAAAGAGATCCTATCAGTGATGAGCTAAGGATAATTTTAAGAATAATGAAATGTTGTATTTTTTGTACTTACCTGTGTCTGTGTATTAGGACATGTCTAATTAGTCACACCTGATATAAGTACAGCTCTGTGTTTGTGAAGAGAAAGAGTTGCATGTATGCATTTTGTTACTGCAATGGTTTTAGCATCTAAATCTGTAAATAAATGCACTTGGGTCTGCACTGGAAATCTGCCTCAGCATTTGACAAGTGCCGTAGGCACCACATGGACCATATAGTTTAAAGAGTGCAAACCCTGTCTACATGCAAACTCATAAACAGGCCAGTTATTCCCATGTCAAACTACATACTAATGAAATCAGTAAGCATGCGGGGAAATTACTTCAACATCAACTTCCAGCATTAACACACTTCCTATCGGATGAAGATATATTGAGTTTCTTATTTCCTCTCAGCAATATGGTTTGTACGCGTATTGCACCATAGTTTTACAGAGAAAATAAACATTGCTTTGCAAAATCTTCATCAGTCTTAAACTTGTTCCCATTTTGTCATATTATAACCACAAATAACATGTTTTATTTTAATGTTATACGACAGACCAACACAAATGTGGGCATAATTGGGAAGTGGAATGATGATTTTCAAAATCTTTACAAATTACAATCTTAACATTGTAGCATGCTTTTATATTCTTCCCCCCTGAGCCTAGCTCAGCCCACTGACTGTTCTCTCTATGAATGTATCAGAACCAGCCACTGGGCAGCAGCTCATAGAGGACGTCAGATGAGAGAAAAGCTGTCATATTCAGTGCATCACACCAGTCAGTTTATGTATGCTTATTGGTCCCCTGAAAAACGATGAAAACCTAGACATTTTCATCAATCTATAAAATCTATGAAATCCCCCCGGATGCTGACACGTGAAAAGTGGACATATCCGGGGAAAAGAGGACGGTTGGTCACCCTAGTGTCTGTCTTTCTTAAGATTCTCAATTAGTTTTAGGTCTGGTGTTTGACTGGATTAACTTTCATGTTGGATACAAGCTTCCCCACAGCATGATTCTGCCACCGCTATTTATTCAGAGCATTTATTCGGGAAGTTTAGTTTTTGCACTCATTTGACCAAAGCACCTACTTGGTTTGTCACAAAATGCAAATGGACTTCATATGGCTCTCTTTTAACAACTGCTTTCATCTTGCCTCTCAAAGGCCAGATTTTTTGATATTATGAGTTGATCTCTGCAGCTCCTCCAGAGCTACCATGGAGCTTTCGGCTGCTTCTTTGTTTTATCCTGTCTTTGACCAGTCTATCAGCACAGGTGGACATCCAAGTGATGGAAGGTTTGTTGTTGAAACCTACTGTTTTTCACAGAGAATGGGAAAATGGTTAAACAGTATCAATACTTTTGCAGGACACTTTAATATAGGCAATACAATAAATCTACTTGCTTAAATGAACAAAAAAATGTATAAAATCATTTAAAAGCATTCAAACTATGAAATGTAAAAAATATATATCGGAATTTTTTAAAAAGGACATTGTGGATATATACAAAAGATTTGGAGAGGAGAGTAAGGAGTTAATGTTAGGAAGAAAAATAGAAGGGTGGAGGGAGAATGCTTACAAATGCCAGCTGATTGAGCAGAGGCTGAACGAGAAGAAACATTGAGCTATGTGTGGTGGAGATCAGTTCTGTCACAAAAAGAAAAGGAAGTTCCCCCACACAGAAAGTGCCGAACACATTAAACAAGGTCATCATAGTCAATGTTTCTTGCTGTGCTGTTTTCCCCATGTACTGTCACCATTTTAAAGCTAAACTACATGACACTGCTGAGTAACTGACACAAGCAATCCCCTGCAACACGTGCTAGAGAGCTGAATGTTCTCACAAGTACTTATAATTTGTGCCTCCGATGGATTTTGTAACCAGGTCAGACTGGAGCAAAAAAAACCTGCATGCTGAAGCTGATAATGTCCTTTGCATGGTGTACAAGAGAGAACACAGCATCACCTCATTCCTTATTATTATTAACCAATTTGTTTTCATCGTGACAAGATACAAGAAATATCCACTATTCTTCCTATGTGTTCTTGTAAGACTAGAGCAGAGCTAATGAAAAAGGTCAGTTTTGTTGTGTATATCATGCCCCAGTGATATTCTGTGTGTGAGGTGAAAAGCCTCAGGCAAGGTTCCTATTAGCAGACGCCTGCAGCAAAGTAAGACAGTGTAGAAATAAACCGGAGAGTGACAAGAGGGGAGATTCTGGTAGAATTAACATAGAAGCTGCTTAAAATACAACATGCGCAAGTGTTTGTGCAAGTAGCTACATGCTGCTCTCAATTAGGAAAACAGCATGGAGGTTAGATGGTCATAGAATGAAACTGCATCCTCTGACTTTTAAAGGTGGGATGTGAGAATATGATGTCTAATCTATATGAGATGCATACCCTGAGGCAAATGACATTTTATTTTACAGGTGTAGAAAAAAAAACCTGATTTGGAATAAATCTGTACTTTGTGGTGGTATTTAATACGTAAGACTGATGGGTAAATCACTTGGCGTGATTTCATGAAAGCATTTCTAGCCTAATACAGAGAAGACACTTATGGTGAAATGCTCATTAAAATGCGAGGAATGTTGGAACTTAAGAAATAAAACCATGAAAGGTGTAATTCAAAACAGTTGCAATTCAACAACAACACAAAATTGTTGGAGGAAATACTAATAATACATAATCGTGCAATAATCTGATAGCATAAGTGTGCACAACCTGAACGTAATATCATGTTGGGCAACCTTTTGAGTCTAAGCATTCAGTCTTCTTTGGAAGGAGTCTGCATGTATCCCATTTCTTGAATGAGCAATATATGTCCATTCTTTGGAGCAAAAGTTCTCTGAATCTATCAGATTGTGAGGACATATCGTGTCCACACAATTCTTTAAAAATTCTCTGTCAGGTTTCGTTCTGAACTGTGACCAACCCGTTTAAAAAATGTCAATATTTCCCTTAAAATAATTATATTGTTGATTTAGATGACAGGTTGATGTGGAAAAACAAAAGTTTGCTGTACCTTTAACTTTCCACACCAGAAGGTTTTTGGTCAGAACTGGCTTGCATTTGAACAGTTTAGAATTTCCTCTACCTTGACAAAAACTTCTGTTCCCTTAAAGAAAATGAGTAACCCCACATAATGTCACTGCCATCCCCATCTTTCATTGTAGATGAGGTCTTTAGGTTCTGGGGAGATTTTCGCCAGACCCGGATATTTTATTTGAACTAAAAGGCTTTTGTCTTGCAGCTCTACTCTTTCATCTGGATATGTGCAGGAAATAAGAGATTTGCCATATGTTAATCAAAAGCAGTGTTTTGCAGAAATTCATCCAGCACCTTAAAAGCTGCCTCTTCACAACCTTCCTGACAAGTCTTGTCTTTTTATAATGTCGGGAAAAATGTCCAGTTTTATTGACAATTTTCAATTCAATTCAGTTTATTTATATAGCGCCAATTCACAACAGATGTCATCTCAAGGCACTTAACAAGAAGTCATTTCAATACATTTATACAAACATTCCAATCAGTTAAAAAGTTTACTATTTAAGGAATCCCAGCAGATTGCGTCAGTCATTGGCGTGAGGTTAGGCCCCGTTGATGCAGACTTTCCAACCACAGCAATCCTTCAGCAATCCCTCATACTGAGCAAGCATGTAGCGACGGTGGAGAGGAAAAACTCCCCTTTAACAGGAAGAAACCTCCAACAGAACCAGGCTCAGTAGGAGCGGACATCTGCCACAACCGTCTGGGGGTTTGAGAAGACAGAGCAGAAACACAGAAGGAACAGAAGATCTGATATAAGAGAACTTTCTATGTTACAGAAAGTAAAAAGTTGATAACAGGACACAGTGGATGTTCAGTTACTGGGAGCATCATCCCAGTCGATGCCCCCCCGTCCAACAGGGCATTGCAGCCAAGCAGGATACCAGACCAGGTATATCTTCTATGGAGAGAAAAACACTGAGAGAAAACAAAGTTAACAGTCGAAATAACAGAATGTACTGTAATACAACTGGAGAGTCGTAGGAGAAAAGGAAGTAGCAGAGTGAAGAAAATTGGTAAGTCTGTCCTCCAGCAGTCTAAGCCTATAGCAGCATAACTACAGAGCTAGCTCAGGATGACCTAAGCCACTCTAACTATAAGGTTTTTTCAAAAAGAAAGGTTTTAAGCCTGGCCTTAAAAGTAAAAGAGTGTCTGCCTCACGGACTAAAGCTGGGAGCTGGTTCCACAGGAGAGGAGCCTGATAACTAAAAGATCTGCCTCCCGTTCTACTTTTAGAAATCCTAGGAACTACAAGTAAACCTGCAGTCTGAGAGCGAAGTGCTCTGTTAGGAACATATGGAACAATTAGATCTCTGATGTATGATGGAGCTTGATTATTAAGGGCTTTATATGTAAGAAGAAGGATCTTAAATTCTATTCTGGATTTAACAGGGAGCCAATGAAGGAAAGCTAAAACAGGAGAAACGTGATCTCTCTTTTTAATATTCATCAGAACTCTTGCTGCCGCATTTTGGATCAACTGAAGGCTTTTAATGGCATTTTGTGGACTACCTGATAGTAAAGAATTACAGTAGTCCAGCCTTGAGGTAACAAATGCATGGTGCATGGTAACATGATTCTCTTTTCCATGCTTTTTTTGAAATATATTGTGTCTTTCTCTTTTTCTCAAACGATACCCTTGAAAAATTAGGCCGATTTGATCCCTTTTAGCCTCTCTGTAAACTATGGGTTTAGCTAAAAAGGGTGTAAATGAGTACATTCAAGAAAATCCTATAGCAACAGCTATGTTTGCTTTCTTGTTCAATTGATGGCAGGTGTTAACTCAAAAAAAGACTGGATAAAGAGATAAAATCTAAATGTGTTTTAAAGAGGCTACATGCAATTTTCTGAAATTTAAACTCGCGAC
The DNA here is from genome assembly GCA_963556495.2 of Valencia hispanica. Taxonomy (NCBI): domain Eukaryota; kingdom Metazoa; phylum Chordata; class Actinopteri; order Cyprinodontiformes; family Valenciidae; genus Valencia; species Valencia hispanica. Next base: position 20,158,090 of record OY747702.1, read on the forward strand.
TGACACCTGTGGCCAAAAAATGGAACTGCTCTTCCTTTCTGCTCGTTCTCGCAGCGCGCACTCGTACGTACACACTTCACAAGTTATCCGCTGCAAAGAAGTCAACATTAGGTTTACAGAGGTAAGAACAGTCAAATACATATATTGTTTGAGAAACTAAGTTTGTTTGCAATATATACGACACATTGCACTGCTTGCGAGTCTAGGCTAATTGCTGACTAGCGGTGGTGGCAGAGTGATCTGAAACATTTAACATGAACACGCTTGACGTCACATCTGCACGGGAAAAATCCGAACTGACAGAAAATAGGAAAAATTGGATACATGCTTATAGGTGCACCCACTGTGAGCTGACAAGGTGTCAGTATGCTCATCAGGAGATGTTTGAGTCATAAATGGTCAAATAAAAAAGCTATTGTTACGTTTATTTTGGGGAAAAAGTTGCATGTAGCCTCTTTAAAGGGGACATATCATGAAAATTCCACTTTATTAGCCCTTAAATGCTTTGTGTAGTGAATCTAGAGTGTCTAGAAGTGCAAAAAGCATACATTTGTCTCTCCATGTGTTGTGGAGATTTTTTGTAAAATGTTTTGCGTCATTTTTTAAGCCGTTCAGATTTTTTCTATTATCTATTACGTTTTTTTGAACTATTACGTCACAGTACTTGCACTGGAACTGCCAAACTTGCTCATGGATTTCTGGCTAAGCGATGAGAGGATTTGCCATCTTTATTTCTCACTGTGAGTTTGTAGTCCAAGTTTAGGTACGCCGAAAATCTTCGTCTTCATTCTCCTCTCGCTCAGGGTCAGACTCTGGCTCGAACATGTACGGCTGAATGGACAACTCTTCCGACATTAAAAGAAATAATTTTAACGATTAAAAAGTTTCAGCAGTGCTAGGTAGCCTGTTTTCTATCACACTACAAAAATGGCTGAATGGGGTGGAGTGGAATGTTCAGCGACCTGGAGGGGGGCGTGGTATGCAGCGCGTACACATTTAAAGAGACCGCACCAAAACAAGTCATTCTGCGGTAGAAGAGGAGCCTATAGAACTACTATAATAAAAAATTCAGACCTAATAACTGCAGTTCCACATAGACCACAACTAAATGATTTAGATGTAAAAATGAAGAATTTAAAAGCATGATATGTCCACTTTAAGGCTCAGAATGGGATGTCACTCAACTGCATACTTCTGTGAAGGCAGAAAAGGGAATACCTTTGGGCAAAAGAGTGCATGTATGTGGTTGTAGAATTGTGTTTGGTGAAGCAATTTTTCATTTTGTATGAACAGAGTTGAGGTTCACCAGTGAGTCTGAGGCATCTCTGGATGCGCCTGTGTCTGTGTGTGGGCTGGAGCCCAGAAACCCCTACTTTGTATAGATTCGTCAGTGGGTGGGTGTTCATTAATTCAATTGGCCTCTTTGGTGCATCATATTAGTGGTTGTCAGATTATAGCTCTTAATTGATTCATTCATTTTTATTAGTCATGTAATGAAATTACCTATTGACAAGCCAGGCAGGCTGGATCTGATCAATACATACTGGTAGTGGGTAGGAATTCAGCAAACAGCTGGCTTTTTTTGGCTGAAGTATTTTGTATCCCTTTAATATTTATTATGTGCAGTGAGTGGAGTAGACATAAACAGTGTAATATAAGAATACATTTTTTGATGTTATTCGAATCAGTGACAATATCTTTATTAACCCACACTGCTTCTTTGGTTCAGTTGGAAGTTCTTAAACAAATTGTATTTTTTTTAAGTCAATGATAAATCATTTCAAACCTTTTTTCAAAGAAATGTGTTATATCTGCCCAGTACAATTCAGTTGAAAACAAATATTTTAGAAAGAAATAAGATGCAACAATCTGGTTTCAGGCTTAGTTGAAACCATCCATCCATCCATCCATCCATCCATCCATCCATCCATCCATCCATCCATCCATCCATCCATCCATCCATCCATCCATCCATCCATCCATCCATCCATCCATCTCCTTCCGCGTCGGGTTGCAGGGGCAGCAGCTTAAGCAGAGAGACCCAGACTTCCCTTTCCCTAGCCACTTGGGCCAGCTCCTTGGGAGGAATCCCAAGGTGTTCCCAGGCCTGCCAAGAAACAGTCCCAATAAAGCAAACAGGACCACATCATCCTATCAGCTGCTTCCGGGGTACCACAGGCCAAAAGGACTCGATAGCACTCTTTTTTCAGCATCCCTCACCACCAGTAGATTTGAGGGTTGCCACAGGCACCAACCACCTTGCTGCCAAAGCTCTGGTCAGCCGCCTCGACAATGCTTAGTTCTGCTTAGTTAAAGAGGCTACATGCAACTTTCCCCCAAAATAAACGTAACAATTACCTTTTTATTTGACCATTTATGACTCAAACATCTCCTGATGAGCACACTGACACCTTGTCAGCTCACAGTGGGTGCACCTATAAGCCTGTATCCAATTTTTCCTATTTTCTGTCAGTTCGGATTTTTCCCGTGCAGATGTGACGTCAAGCGTGTTCATGTTAAACGTTTCAGATCACTCTGCCACCACCGCTAGTCAGCAATTAGCCTAGACTCGCAAGCAATGCAAGGTGTCGTATATATTGGAAACAAACTTAGTTTCTCAAACAACATATGTATTTGACTGTTCTTACCTCTGTAAACATAATGTTGACTTCTTTGCAGCGGATGACTTGTGAAGTGTGTACGTAGTTTAAACTTCAGAAAATTGCATGTAGCCTCTTTAAGGTTTGACATAATATTGGCAAACCCTTTGCTGCTTAAATAGCTTCAGCCCTTCTGACATTGTTTTCCACAAGGTGTGTATATGGAAGTTTAGACCATTCTTCCAGAAGCACATTTGTGAGGTCCAACACTCATATTGGATGGGAGGTACTGGCTCACAGTCTCCACTGTAATTCATCCCAAAGGGGTGAGGTCAGGACTCTATGCAGGCCAGTCATGTTCTTTCCCACTAAACACACTCCATGATGTATTTGTAGACATTGCATTGTGAAATAGTGGGCTTTCATGTTGGAATGGGAAGATACCATCCCCAAACAAAGCTTTGAGCATGAAGTTGTCTAAAATGTCTTATATGTACTGAAGTATTAGGTGTTTCTCTTGCTGGAACTAAGGGGCCAAATTCAAATAATGAAAAACAGCCCAACACCATAATCCCCCCTTCATCATACTTTACTCTTGACTCTATGTAGTCAGGTGAATACTTTTCTCCCAACTGCAATCCAACAGCTTAAAGAGGAAGCAGAGTTTGTGTCCTAGAACAGAATGTGTTTTGAAGTAAAATGTGCATGTCAACCCCCAAAATAAAACCAAAAGATGTTGTGAAGATGCTGGCTGAAGCTGGCAGGAGAGTGTCATTATCCACAGTGAAATGAGTCTTGAACTGATATGGCTGAAATGTCACTTAGTGAGAAAGGAGCCATTATTTCAAAAGCAACATCCCAAAATAAATAAAATAATAAATAAATAAATAAATAAATAAAACATTTTGAATTTATTTCAGCAGATTTGTTAAACAAAAAATGACAGTGTAAGTACATTCTAGGAATGCACACCACTGCTTTATCTACTGCCTCATGTATTAAGAAGAGAGTGTTAGAAGCCATAACAAAAATAGCACAGGTTTTTCCCAATTTTTTCTTTTCCTTCAATTCTCCTTGTGCTAATATTATCACTATTGTGCTTCAGCTGTGTGTGCTAAATAGGATCATTTTTGAGAAAAATTGTAAACAATACAAAAAAGCTCCAGTTGTTTTAGGACCGCTAGCTAAGCTCAGAAGCTCCTTTTTTAAAGCATTTGTAATGTTATAGTTATCATCACCTAGATGCATAGCAAGTATTTTCAGCTTTTTTCATTTTTTTATTTTATTGTTTGAGTTTTGATCCGTGGTTTCCCTCACCAAAATAAACTATAGGTGTTGAAAATGAAGGACTTAGCTGTTGATTAATTCCTTCTGCAAACATTTACAACATTTTCTATTAATGGAACTATGTTTTGCATTTTTGTTGCAGATGTAATGTGGTTAGCCTATTGCATGTTACAGGAATCATTCTAACAAAACAAAAAAGAAGAAAAGAAAACACTGGTGGTTATTGCAGTGGGTTTACTGGTACTCAGATAAAAGTTTGGCATGGTTGTTTGCTAGATGAATATAAATGAATTAACTATGATGTAGACGCAATTGCCAAAAACCTTATTTTGAGCTTTGCTTCATCAGAAAAGTTTAAATTGAAATATGTAGAAGATACATTTTGGGGAACTCTTTGTTCTCAATTACTAAGTAAAACACATTATTTAGATTAATTACACAAAGGTTGATTTATCTCAAGCCTTTATTTCTGCTAGTTAAGGTGATTTTTCGCTTAATGAAAACATGACATTTAAGATTAGAATAATACATCAGACAGATGGGAAAAAAAAAAAAAAAAAAAAAAAAAAATATATATATATATATATATATATATATATATATATATACATGTACAGGAGTATACACTTAATGAAAAGTATGTTTAATACAACCGTGAAGGTTATTTTTAGGATGTACTTTTAATTTAAAAAACAAGCCTCATTGGAACACATTCTAATTTATTCAATATGACCACTATTAGGGATATTAGCAATATGAACTAATAATTTATGTTCCTGCATGTTATACCTTCAAATACTGTAGCAGTATACTTACTAAATGATATTGTTAAGTACTTGTTAAGAGATTTAATTATATAAATATTTATAGAGCTAAACAAGCTGTTTTATCTCTTGGGTTTGTGTCTAAGGGATCCATTTTGTGTTTTAAGGTTCAACTTTTCTACTTTTAATTTCAAACTATGCTCATTTTTTTCCAGCTTGCAAAATCAACACTAAACATTGAAAGTATAGTCAAATTGTATTCTTTATTGAACAGTGCTAGTTGATGAGAATGTTTCATTTTACTGTTGTTTTTCAGACAAAGCAGAACAAACTTGGACAACTTAGTATTTATCATCATGTTAGATTAAGTTGTTATTTTTCCATTCGTAATATTGCATTATAGCCAAAAAAAGAAATTGTCTAACCTAAGTTTAGGACATTTATGATATGTTGTAGATGACATATTCTTTGCATTTTTCAAATTTGTTGTATAATATCCATTTATAAAGCATTAATTCTAATGAGAGTAATTAATTCCCTTTGCTCTTTAACATGATGATCTCAAAAGTCTTATGACAGCACTTGTTTAACTTTTTAACTCAGTGATTGTTGACAGACTATGAATTATTAAACAGATTTTCCTATGCATAGACAGGGCTAATTAGAATAATTTTCTGTTTAAGCTGTGAATTAAAAATGTAATTATTCGTAACCAGAAACTGTTAGGTTAAACATTTTCAACCTTTGATCTGCCTGGTCAGTAATTCAACAATTGGAAATAAATTCTAAGGAAAAAAGTCCCACAGAGGATATGTCTCACATGAAAGTAAGCTGTAGCTATTGTAGCTTTCCATTAAATGTTATAGTTGTACTTTGAGACAAATCTCTGATGTAATTTCTAGTTGATACATTATTTATCACTAAAATATAGTTTCATTTTCATGGTTGTGTAACTCTGTTTGAATTAACATCAGATTTTTATTTAAATTAACTTCAGCACAAAGCTATGTTTTATTCAAAAAGTTAACTCATCAAATATGTTACGATGCTTTAAAGTCGAAATGGGTTAATGTTTTCTTTTTCTTCTGAGTTAATGATGGCTGTGAATTAAAGGCCTACCTAGAACACCAGATATTACCATACCTCACCAACAGCCCCTCATTTAGAGGCTATGAAAGAATCTGCCTTGGTGTTTAGATAGTGAGATATAGAGCCACTTCATGTACAAACACAATTTCCTGAAGGCTTAAATGATTCTGAGCCATGATCTCCAAGGTTTCCTCACCAGTGAAATATAAGACAGCTGTTTTGTTTGCGATGCCAACAGTATTATCAAATGGTTGTTCAGTTACTCTGAATTGCCAGCAAGAAGATAGAAGTTAAGCCTAGAAGGAAAAAAGGTCTAGCTGTTCTTTTTAGTCACTGCTTATCTTTTCTACCAGTCTGCTTTACTGTTCTTGTTTTACTATTATTTGTGGATTATGCTGTAAAATTGTTCCCTTTCCAGTGATCTCCAACTAAAAATGCAACCATTTCGCAACTTTACTGTCTCCATTAGGAAATCATTGTTCTTTTGTGATGTACTGCGGCCCAGAGTTGCGCATTTTGTGGAATTTCTGCCAGGTTTATATAGCACACTAGGGTACTCTGCAAATAAAATTGGAACATGTGGAACTTCCCAGCCCCAAAGGAAAATCTGGTGGTTGCAGCATCACTGTGGGAATGCTGTTCTACATCAGAGACAACAAAGTTGGTCAGAGTTCATTAGAAGAAGAATGGATCTAAATACTGGCCAATCCTGGCAGAATATCTCCTGAAGAAAAATAAAATTGGTAACTCAAAAATATAATTTTGTGATTTGTTTTTTTAATAGTGTTAGTTGCTCAAAAACAAACTAAACCTGTAACATGTCTCTGGCCAATACGGAGACGCTGATGCATGCTTTTATCACCAGTAGGATTGATTACTGTAATGCCCTGCTTTCTGGTCTTCCCAAAAAGTGTATCTCAGGTTTACAGCTTTTACAAAATTCAGCAGCACGTGTCCTGACTCAGACCAGGAGGCGGGAACACATTATACCTGTCTTAGAATCACTGCATTGGCTCCCCGTATGTTTTAGGATCGATTTTAAGATTCTTTTAATAATGTTTAAGTGTCTTAATGGTCTTGGGCCTTCTTATCTCTCAGAGCTGCTTTTACCGTATGAACCTTCGCGGTCTCTGTGCTCCTCTGGCAGCCGTCTCCTTGTCACCCCCAAAGTCAGGACACACACTCATGGTGAGGCGTCTTTCTTTTATTATGGCCCTCACCTCTGGAACAGGCTGCCAGAGGACCTCAGGGCCGCAGAGAACATTCATATTTTTAAGAGCTTGCTCAAGACACACCTTTTTAATATAGCTTTTAACTGATTATTATTTATTAAATCTGTTTAATTAATCTGCATGTTTTGATTGAATTTATTTTTAGCTTTTAGCTGGCTATTTATCAGATATTGTTTATCTGCTTTGTATTTTTATTTGATAATATCTTATAATTGTTTTAATTTTAATATTTTAACTTATTTTAGTCTTCCTTCCAGTGTTTCCTCCGTGGGAGCCCTCTGGCTCGGGGGCGGTGGTCGGCTGTGGCTGCCTTGGTGCTCTCCAGGTGGTGCTTGGGTGGAGATGGGGGTACCAGCCCTCCCTCCTCTGGGCTCCCTGGGTCAGTGCCTTGGCTGCTGCTGTTGACCTGCTGCTGCCGATGTAGATGGCTCCCATGATGACGTTTCCTGGCTCATCTGTACTCAACCCGTTTTGGTTTTGTCTATTGTTGCTTTTATGTGTGCGTGCATGGGAGATGGGGGGTTATAGTTGTGGTGATGTTTTTTACTTTTGGGTTTTGGGAAAGGGGGGGGGGGGGGGGGGGGATTGTGGGTCATTTTAATCTGTGAAGCACTTTGAGAAACTTTGTTGTGGTTTGAAAAGCGCTTTATGAATAAAGTTTGATTTGATTTGATTTGAACATTTTAATGAGTTTAAAAAGGAGGTCTGATTTTCGTAAAAGTGGATCTGTAAATCAATGTAGATCTAAAACATCAAAGTTGTCTCTCATGTTTTCCTTATTAAAATGAAGGCAACCAGTTTCCTTATTTCTTCGGCTACAATGTTTTAGATTTGATTGGCTTAGTAAGTTCTTTAGCCTATTTTTATTAACAAGAACAGGATCAGAGTCATTGGTCCTTCGGAAGCCCTTGTTCTATTTTGCCAAATTTAAAGAATAATTGTGTCCATGTCTGTTTTTGAATAAAAGTCATTGGCTTTGGATGGAAGCAAAAAAAGATAGCTGATAGAACTTGACAATTATTCCATAGTGAAAAAAATGTGAAAAAAAACTGTTGCAGGCACTGGTTCTTGCCTTCTAAACAGGCATTATTTCAAAGGTGCTAAATATCCACTGAAAATTCCAGCTGTGAAAAGCAAACAGAAGACCAGCTTGACAAAAATCAGTATAATTACTTTATTTCTCCAGTCCTTTGCTGTTTCTAATATCACTGTCAAACTTTGTTTTCCTCAAACTCCACAGTTCTACATTTCAATGTGGCAAACCGCCCTATCTTCACACACAAATGCACATTGTGCATATATAGGTATATGTCCCGCTGTGGCACAATCAGTCCGCACCACCCACTGGAGCAAAAAGACAACAAGACATGATGTCGCTCAACCCTGACTTTGCCACACAGGGAGGCAACCAGGTTCATAAGTGTTGTCAGTGCAACACTGCAGGGTGTCTTTCAGGTGTCACTGGTGATGGAAAAAGATAACCCACCGCCCACATCACTGCATAACTGAATATGGATTGTTTTATGTTCCAAGCGATGCTCCTGCTGCTTAGGGTGCCCTCGATTTACCATTGATGTCAGAGTGCCAGAAATAGGTAGTGGCATGGCCTGTTGCTCTGTGAACTAATCAACTTCTACTTCAGAAATGTCTGATCTCTCTTGTCCTCCAACTTTGATAGTACCTACAAGGGATGGAGACAGTGAAGGGGCCTGCAGTTGTCAGGCTTGAGGACTCTGGGCAGAACTATATCACTGAGCCATCTCTTCTCTGTTGTATACTGGGAGCAATTTCATATACATCTGCTTGCCTCTCATTGAGCCAGCCAGCAAAAACAGACAGCTTGGAGAATGAGAGTTGATAAACGCCCCATTAGACAGGTAATTGCCAGAGTATTCTTTAGATCTTAATTACATTACACATCAGTAGTGATGCCATCTTGTGATAAAGAGACAGATGTTTAACATATGAAATTTTCAATCTTTTTTGGGATTCACATAAAAACTTCTTATGCATGTTATCATGCGCTTTGTCAGAAGTACCAAATCATTACTGGATGCAAGTTTTCTTTTCCTCTTGGGCTACTCCTTTTTATGGTATGAAATTTCACAAGATGAACAAAATATTCCATTGAGATTCCAGCATTATTGCACCACATACCATCAGCAGATTTGAAAGCTGCACATTAATGCTATTTACTGTATTCAAACACACCTTGGATTTAGATCCGGTTAATCGGGTAACAGTCGAAGCACATTAAGCCAGAGTTTAAAGGTGGAAATTTAGACAATTGATGTCTTTTTGGCCAAATTGCAAATGCAAAGTACAAAAACTGATATTGCAAAACACCCTGGACATATTAACCCCAAGGTGAAAAATGGTGGTGCCAGTATTTATTACGATCCATGGGTGTGTTTGTGTTGTGGTTGTTTTTGTGTTTATGTTCTAATCACTTTAAAGTGTAAATTAATGTTATTTAGGTCTTGTCTATGCTGTTTCCATCATGGTTCTAAGTCCTGCTCTCCTTTTGTTTTTTGTATTTTTGTTTGGATTTGTTGAACTCCCCACGTTGTTTTCGATGTCTTGGCTTCATTTGGGTCCACCGCAACTACACTTTATGTGGCAATGCTTTTCCTAAAGAGGGTGGCTGGTCAGAGTTGAAGACGGAGTTAAATACAGGAGAATCCAGGAGCTAAAATGGAATGTTATAGAATTCAGATCAAAGCTAATTCATGTGTTAAAATATTCTAGTCAAAATTAAATATCTGTTGCCAACTCCTTCCAGATGTATTGGTATTGAACTATTCTGCAAAGCAAAAAAAAAGCAAGAAATTCCCTGAGCTTGGATAGACATACACCAAAAGCCTGTAGAGACATAATACCCCAAAAGACTTGTGGCTGTAATTGGAGCAAAACTATATCCAGAATGTACAAGGTTTTAACTAGAGTATTTGGATTGCATTACTCATTAACAGTGATGTGTTTACACCAAGTTCATTAATGGTTGAGGATTTTATTTTACCGACAAGGCCCTATTCTTGGTTTGAAACTCTGTAAGATGACATAAATATTCTATTGAAATTTCAACATTATTGCGTCACATATTGTCAGGAGATTTACCAGCTGCACATTCATGCTCAACTACTCTATTCAGACAAATCCTAGGCTTGTTCTCCTTGATTTAGAGTTGGTTACCCAGCAAATAACAGAAACATAATAACCTGCATTTCATGTTCTGAAGTGCAGCTTTAGAAAATGTATGCTTTATATCTCTTTTCATAATGAGGTGTTGGATTTTAAACAATACTCATAGACTGTTGCACTAACTGGTGTCAAAGTGGTGTTTGACTGGTATTTAGTGGGCGCATGTCGACAATCCACACACTATTACACCTCCACCTCAAACCAAAGCAGTCTACACACACCTTGATCACTAATTAGTTTAGAAATTACATCCCAAATGTGTTATTCCCTGACAAAATGAGATTGCCTCAGTATTTAATCTATTAAACTGTGCAGATGGTTGTGAGGAAACTTTTTTCCTCCCTGTAACCTTTGTGACTGAAATGTTTTTGGCAGAGTTCACTCCCAGATTGCCAGAGCAAATTGCTCGCACCTTCAAAATGTGTTTCCACTGGTACATCGCTATTCCTTCATGCTTTGAGAATAAGATTGTCGGACTGAGTTGATAGTGAATGCATCGCAATGTCCGATGAGGGTTTCACTGTGTTGCGTGTTGTGATGTTTGATGAAAACATAAATCCATATCTATCATATTTTACATTATTGGTATCCTTGTCATTCTTAATTACACAGTACATTGTACATTGAAGAAAATTCAAATACTCCATTCACGAATAAAATGAAGAAAATATAAAAGAAAACAGTTCTATACAAACACTGATGATTCATTAGGCTTACCGTATGTTAGTTTACAAGAATGTTTATAATCCTAAATATTTACTCTTTGTGTAGATTTTAAACTCTACTTTGTCTTTCTTTCTCCATGCAATATCAACTACAAAACCTAGGGTTCTGTTGCAAAATGAATTGTCATTTTCATAAAAAAAATACATGGAATTATTATTATTATAAGCATACACAGAATACAAATCAGAATATTTCTTTGCGCAAGTAAACTTTTTTTTGCTGAGCTTAAGTCGACTTTCAGTAACGATTCTGCACAAAATTTTATAAACGAGGATCTACTGGATTCAAGCACTGCTTTTGACACAGTGGACCACACAATTCTTTTAACTTGTTTTTTGGGGGGTTTTTGTGTGTGTGTTTTTAAACGGTTTTGTGGCCATAGTGGCCTTTATTTGACAGTGGATAGTATAAAGAATGGGGGAATACATGCAGCAAAGGTCCATGAGGATGGGACCTTGGACAACCCCGTCGAAAACTGAGGCTTCCGTACATGGGGCGCCAACACTAACCACTACGCCATGTGACACCCCCTTTTAACCCGTTTTAAAGTCTCTCTGGTGCTGTTCACAAATGGTTCACATCCTATCTCACAGACAGGACTTCTATGGTAAGTTTAGATACCTGCTCCTCTTATGTCCACAAGATTACATGTGGTATGCCCCACAGTTCAGATTTAGGCCCAGTGCTTTTTTTAGCCTTTATATGCTCCGTCTCGGCAGTGTCATCAGAAGACTTAAGTCGAGTTAATTTTCACAGTTATGCTGACGATACACAGTTGTAAATCTCAGTGTCTCCTGATGACACACGGCCAGTGGATGCACTTTTTAACTGCATTTTAGACATCAAATCCTGGATGGCAGAAAACTTCTCCAGCACAACCAGCAAGTTTTAGTCACCTGTCCTGAGGCTCAGAGAGATAAACTTTTACCAAAACTACTTCTAAATCTTCTTTACAGGTGAAGAACCTGGATTTCATTTTTATTTCTGAGCAGACATTTATTTCTCACATTCCAAACATTACTAAAGAACATTGTCAGAGTACGCCCCATTCTTTCGCGCCAACACGGAGACACTGATGCATGCTTTTATCACCAGTAGAATTGATTACTTCAATGCCCTGCTTTCTGGTCTTCCCAAAAAGAGTATCAACAAAATTCTGCAGCAGATGTCCTGACAAAGACCAGGAGGCAGGAGCACATTTCACCCGTCCTAAATTCATTGCAGTGGCTTCCCCTATGGCATAGGATCTATTTTAGGGGTCTTTTAATGGTTTTTAAGTGTCTTAATGGTCTTGGGCCTTCTTATCTCTCTGAACCGCTTTTACCTTATGAACCTTTGTGGTCTCTGCGCTCCTCTGGCAGCCGTCTCCTTGTCATCCCTAAAGTCAGGACACACACTCATGGCGAGGTGTTTTTCCAGTACTATGGCCCTGCAGTACAGGCTGCAGGAGGACCTCTGGGCCACAGAGAACGTTCATATTTTTAAGACAGGGCTCAAGACTCACCTTTTTAGCCTAACTTTTAACTGATGTTTATTTATTATCGTCTGTTTAATTGCTCTACATGTTTTAATTCAATTCAATTCAATTCAGTTTTTTTATATAGTGCCAATTCACAACAGATGTCATCTCAAGGCACTTAACAAGAAGTAATTTCAATACATTTATACAAACATTTCAATCAGTTAAAGAGTTTCCTATTTACGGAATCCCAGCAGATTGCGTCAGTCATTGGCGTGAGGTTAGGCCCCGTTGATGCAAACTTTCCAACCACAGCAATCCTTCAGCAATCCCTCATACTGAGCAAGTATGTAGCGACGGTGAAGAGGAAAAACTCACCTTTAACAGGAAGAAACCTCCAACAGAACCAGGCTCAGTAGGAGCGGCCATCTGCCACGACCGTCTGGGGGTTTGAGAAGACAGAGCAGAAACACAGAAGGAACAGAAGATCTGATATAAGAGAACTTTCTATGTTACAGAAAGTAAAAAGTTAATAACAGGACACAGTGGATGTTCAGTTACTGGGAGGATCATCCCAGTCGATGCCCCGCGTCCAACAGGCATTGCAGCCAAGCAGGATACCAGACCAGGTATATCTTCTATGGAGAGAAAAACACTGAGAGAAAACAAAGTTAACAGTCGAAATAACAGAATGTACTGTAATACAACTGGAGAGTCGTAGGAGAAAAGGAAGTAGCAGAGTGAAGAAAATTGGTAAGTCTGTCCTCCAGCAGTCTAAGCCTATAGCAGCATAACTACAGAGCTAGCTCAGGATGACCTTAGCCACTCTAACTATAAGCTTTATCAAAAAGGAAAGTTTTAAGCCTGGCCTTAAAAGTAAACAGAGTTTTAACCTGTGATTTTAATTTCCTTCCCGTGTTTCCTCTATGGGAGCCCTCTGCCTCAGGAGTGGTGGTCGGCTGTGGCTGCCTGGGTGCTCTCCGGGTAGCACTTGGGTTGAGGTGGGGGTCTCCGCCTTGCCTCCTCTGGGCGCCCTATGTCAATGCTTTGGCTGCTGCTGTTGATGCAGATTCAATTCAAGTCAAAAATACTTTATTGATCCCAGTGGGAAATTAAGTGTTGTTGTAGCTCATGCTAATTAATTCTTTAGGTAGTTTTTGCAGATCATTACGACAGTGGGGAGGAAGGATTTCCTGTACCAGTCTGTGTTGCAGTGAAACTGAAGAAGCCTCCAACTGAAGACACTATGTTGTTGTAGGATAGTCTCATGAAGAGGATGCTCAGAGTTGACCATGATGTTTTTGATTTTATGAAGAATCTTTTTTTGCATCATCATCTCCAGTGGTTCCACAGTAGTGCCAAGAACAGAACCAGCCTTCTTTATCAGGTTGTTTAGCCTTTTTAATTCCATGGCTCTGATGCTGCTACCCCAACAGATACCGGCTGAAGAGATGACACTCTCCACAACAGACTTTAGAAGATTTGCAGCATCTTGCTCGAAGCTTGAATGACCTAAGTTTCCTCAAGAAGTACAGTCTTCTCTGTCCCTTCTTGTAGATGGCTTCATTCTTGTGCCTCCAGTCCAATCTGTTGTCCAGGTGAACTCTGAGGTATTTATACTCTTCAACCATCTCCATATCTTCTCCCATGATGGAAACAGTGTTTGACTTATCCTTGTTTTTTTCTGAAATCTACAGTCATCTCCTTTGTTTTGTTGACATTCAAGGTAAGACGATTGCTTCCACATCATGTAGCAAACAATCAACCAGCTCTCTGTATTCAACTTCTTGTCCCTCTCTGATACACCCGACAATTGCAGAGTCATCTGAGTATTTCTGCAGATGACAGGTCTCTGATTTATACTGGAAGTCTGAGGTGTACAGAGTGAAACGGAATGGTGAGAGTACGGTCCCCTATGGTGCTCCTGTGCTGCTGACCACCTGGTTTGAAACATAATTATTCAGTCTCACAAACTGTGGTCTGCTTGTCTGGTAGTCATTGATCCAGGCGACTGTTGAGGGCTCCACCTGTGTCTTCAGGAGTTTCTGACAAAGCAAATCAGGCTGGATTGTGTTAAATGCACTGGAGAAATCAAAGAACATGATCCTCACAGTGCTGCCTGCTTTGTCCAGACAATAGTGGGTTGGTTGAAGCAGGTGGATGATGGCATCTTCAATTCCAACTCTATGGCGACAAGCAAAATGCAACGGGTCCTGATATGTTCTTGTTTGGTTACTCAGGTGGGCAAACAGAAGTCTCTCCAAGGACCTTCATGATGTGGGATGTCAGGGCAGCAGGTCTATAGTCATTGATGACTGATGGGGGAGTTTTCTTTGGTACTGGAACAAGGCAAGGATGTCTTCCACAACACTAGAACCTTCTCCTGGGTCAGGCTAAGTTTGAAGAGGTACTGCATAATCCCACAGAGCTGCTCTGCACAGGTCTTCAGGTGCTGACACCATCTGAACCTGCAGCATTGTTCAGGTTCAGTCTCTCCAGCTGCCTCTTCACCTGACTTCTATAGAAAGATAAGTGCTTATCAACAGCATCTGTTGTTGACAAGCACTACTACTCCACCTTCTTTTATTTTCCTGCTCGTCTTCAGATCTCTCTCTGCTCGTACAGTCAGGAAGCCTGGCAGAGAGACGTTTGAGTCGGTGATATGATCCTGCAGCCATGTCTCAGTGAAACACATAATACTGCATTCCTGATACTCTGGCTGAGTCCTTGTAAGGGCTTGGACTTCATCCATCTTGTTAGCCAGTTATATAACGTTGCCCATTATGATCGATGGAAGAGATGGTTTGAACTTCCTCCTTCTATGTCTCCTTTTTGCTCCTGCTCTGCATCCACGCCTCTTCTTCCTCAATTCATCAGGGATTTGTGGCTTCAGTTGAAGCATTATTTCAGCTTTTGTAAAATAAACGTATTTGTCTCTTGTCATCTGGGTTTGCCGCTTGAAATTAGAGTCGCTATTGAAACCAAACATGACAATAACAAGTTATCAAAAAGTTTAATATTAAAAGCAAAAATCCTTCCAGCTGCACAGGAACAAAAACTAGAAAGTGTCCAGGTCAAAAAATGCAATCTTTCATCAAGATAACAGAGGAACCAATGTCCAAAAAAACCAAAACTCAATATGTAGCCAACAGAGCTACTCCAACATGCAGCAACCCACAGCAACACAACTCTACTCAACTCGATGTCCTTTCTAATGTTAGTGTGTGGATGCATGGGATTTAGGTTTGGGGTAGGGGTGGTATTAATGTATGAATGTGATCATGTTTTTAAATTTGTGGGGGAGGAATGGGAATGTGGTTCATGTAGGATCATTTTTAATCTGTAAAGTACTTTGAGTTGCCATCTTTGTATGAAAAGTGCTTTAGAAATAAATTTTGATTGGTTGATTGACTGACAAACCAGCTTAAAACGCTGCAGTACATATGCCAGGCCCCCTGGTGGCGCTGTCACACTGCCAGAGAAACACAGAAAAGAACACTGAGCATGCACACTCAACCTGGTGGCAAACACTACAAATCTAGCTTCAAATTAGAGCTTTATTCAATAGCATATGGTGGATGTGGTTCTCCGGATGATTTTTTTGCTGCTGGTGATAGAGGAGGGACAGTAAATCGAATTCTAGGATCCATAATAAGGTCAGTATTTTATTTTCTTTTTCCGGCTTTACTAATAAAACTGAGCATATTACACAGCATCATAAGTATTTGCTTCATTCGGACCTCAACACCTATACGGCACCATGTTTGTTTACTATATCACAGAGTTGCGCATGCGCGTTAAATATAGGAATGGGTTGGCGACATCATCCAATCAGAATAAATGCTTGAGAGCTCATAATCATGGAGACAACTGCGAGATTTCTTCACTTTGGGACCCGGTTTCAAACCTGAAATACCGGCTCCTTGTAGATGAGACACCTAATCGATGAAATATCTGCTACACCTGGATTCCTCTCCTTGTAGAGAGGGCCTTATTTAATCAGTAAAACAAAGTTTTTGTTGTTTGGCTGCTATTTCGGCACTTTCTGTACCAGACATTACAAAATGAATTTAAACATCATAACGCAAAAATCTTTTAATAAAAAACTTAAATATTTAATGGGGGATCTAATTTTTTCACATGACTATACTTTCAAGCCTCTCATCTGGCCCTAACTATTTCCATACATACATTTTTTTACTAATGGGAATATAGATGGTTCATGTTGAATCCTAATTAATAAGCCTAAATGCTTTTTTAGCTTCCTCATTCAGGTGGGAACAAACTCTTTTTTGTAAAATTTCAGGAAAGTTGCTTCTTTGTTTTTTGGAGGCACACTGTATACGCTGGAGAATCCGGAGCCATAATGAGGTAATGCACTGAAGTTTCTCTTCATTTTGACAGCCTACCCTTAGGTGGTAATGACATTTTGAGATGAGTCAATCTAGCGTGTTTCAATTTCCTGGTCTCCATGTGGGGAATCGCCCTGATTGGCCTCATGCTGAAAGAAAAACCTTTAGTTTGCTGATGCAGTTGACGTTGAAATTGATTGAAATTAATTAAACTAATGCAAATTCTAAGCAGTAACAAACTTCTTCAGCATGATGGACCAGAATAGAAGAATGGAGAAGGGTAGGGAATAGCGAGTGGGGGCGGTCTTCCTAAAGTCCACATATCAAAATTGAAGACAGACCCAAAGGATATTTGCCTAGTCAACTTTGGATTCCTCCTGTCATTTACCTAATCCTGATGTTCACACTCCAGTGGTGTGGATTGAGGGACAAGGAGACGGGTGATGAGAGGATGAGAGACAGAGAGAGACCAGGATGGTGATGGCTGTCTGTGGACAGTCCCAGGAGTGTGGGGAGAGTTGTGGCTGGCTGGACCAGGCTGGCCGGAAGCTACAGCATGCCTGACAAGCCGCATCGGAGCCACTGACACATCTCTGAGTCTGAGCACTGACTCAAGCGGACACTGCAGGATACAACACAGTCAGAATCTCAACACACTCAACACAGTCATCCAGGCAGAGCCATTTGAA
Organism: Valencia hispanica; assembly: GCA_963556495.2. NCBI lineage: Eukaryota > Metazoa > Chordata > Actinopteri > Cyprinodontiformes > Valenciidae > Valencia > Valencia hispanica. Next base: position 20,175,489 of record OY747702.1, read on the forward strand.
TGACAGTAATATGTTTTTTACAAAATAAGAAAGGAGCAAATTCCTCATATAAAGTGCCTTACAAAAGTATCTATACCACTTGAACCTTTTCACATTTTGTCACATTGCAACCACGAACTTGAATGTATTTTATTATGATTTGATGCGATAGACCATCACAATTCCTATAAATTTTTTTGTAATAAAAAATGCAAAACATATGGGTTTGCCTTTGTGTTAAACTCCCTTAACTGGGATTAAACAAAATACAATCCAGGACAACCAAATCCCTTCAGAGGTCACTTAACAAGCATTTTATTTGTGTCTAATTTAATGTAAGGCTGATTAAACCTGTTCTGTTAAAGTCTCAGTGGTTTGTTAGAGAATATTAGAGGACAAGCAGTATCATGAAACCAAGGAATGCAGAGGACAGGTCAGGAACAAACCTGTCGAAATGTTTAAAATAGGGATAAATTATAATATATATATATATATATATATATATACTAATCCTGATATAATATTAAAGTGTCAAATTGGCCCTGTCACAGTCCAGACCTAGATCCAATTGAGAACATCTGGTAAGATGAATGGGCACATTTTTCCCTAGATGTGAAGAGTTGGTATGGTATAGACATTTCCCAAAATATTTTTGCCAAAATCTGGTTCTGCAAAGCACAGATGTGCTGTTAAATAAAATCCTAATAAAATGAATCAAAGGTGGTAGCTGCATGATAAAATGTTAAGAAATTCAAGGGGTGTAAAAGCTTTTGAAGGGTACTGTGATTAAAAGCAACTTTTTGGGCATCTATTTAAAAAGTCTCTGCGAGTGTTTCTGTGTACTCTACATTTTCTTATGATTTATCTTATTATAAAACTGTTAAAATTTTCTTAAAATCTTTAGAGAAATTTCTTCAAAAAGTCATTTTACTGAAACAAAAAATTAGGAGTTTTCTCTTTCATTAGCTATAAGGGCTCTAAAGCAAGAGAAAGGTCACTGCAAATAAATTTGCGGTGCTAATTTTCCCTTCCACTGGCAGTTTTGGAAGACCTTGCAATACAATATATTTTGCATTACCTTGTGATGGTCTGATTTACCAATTTCTTTGGAAGCTGCACCTTCCAACTAATCCATATAAAAAAAGTTTTTTTTTCAGCCTACGTCATTGTGTCCTTCATGGAATTAAATAAACCCATAAAAACAGGCATTTTACAAAAAAAAAAACCCCCAAAAAACTGTCCAGTTTGTGGTGTCATTTTTTTAGCCTTCACCTCTATAAACAAGTTCAAGTTCTGGTTTAGTAGGTAAAATGGACAAATACCAGTTCGATATTTGTTACAACAATTGTTTATATTTTAATAAATCTTTGCCATAGCTAATTGGGAAGTGACAGGCTTTGCCTAAATCATAGTGTTACACTTCACTCTGTGCAGCTACAACTGCTACAATTTAAACCTGTGGTGTTTCCACTACAGATGTGTTATCAGCCCTCTGTAGGAGATTACTGACATTAAAACTCAGTCAACAAAACCATCCCTGGGCATAAACTGCCACTATGTGTATAGTGTTAAAGCATTTGAAACAAATGTGTCACGGTTATAATCATAACAAGTGGAGCACAGCCATTTCTATAGCCACAGTGACAGCTGTGTCATCCCAAGGCTGCTGTCATAATCAGAGCTATAGCCTGTTTCCCCTGCTGTCAATGAGAAAGCTGGTGAATTGTCTGTTCTCCAGCCTCTATTTTATGTTTTGTATCTGTTAACCTACACAGTGCCATTCACTATAACGCTTTAATATGATATCGTGGCATCTATAATTACACATTAAGTGACATGCTATACTTAATATATTAAGAGAAGTAGAGAGAGAGAAAGAGAGAAAAAAATGGATCCACATGAAACATAATGTTTAAATTAGAAGATTATTGGTGTGTTACACTGGCTGGATTCTTAACGTGAAGTTCAGTTAAAGGTTTATCAGCAGCTAAAATATTACCTGCAGTAGGAAACCCTCTTGGTCTGTGTGATTGCAGTTCACTTGTCGTAGTTTGTATCCATAGAGTTTCATGTACCATTACAGCTGATCAATAAGAGAAGCCGCTAACCTCAATCGAATTAAAATCATTATTCCTTTAGTACAGCCTGATGTGTTTTAAGGTCCTTCTCAGTGTATGCATGATTATCACAACACTGTCCAAGCAGATCCATAATAACAAAATCTCTCCATGGCTCAATCCAAGCATAAAATAGAACTTTTTTAGTTCTGTACACGATATATTTTTTCAGCCGCTTGTTTACACCATCATCAACTTCATAATGTTACAATGGAAACATATTATGTTCTATCTATGTAGGTATCCAGTTATAATATGAAAGCTTTATTGTTCAAAATACATAATTTTTTAAATGTTTGTACAGTATATTACTATGTATTAAAGCTAACAATATAATATTTATATTGTAAGATGACTTATAATATATTTATATTATATATTGTAAGAGGATGAAAAGATTTGTTAAAGTATGAACAATATGCATGTAGTCATGTGATATGTATTTTCAAAGGTGAAAAGTGTATTAAAATAACATTACAATATAATATAAACATGATATGATATATTGTTGGAACAATAAAGTTTTTACGTTAAAGTGTATAATGTGATTATTTTTGCCCAATGATTGCTGGAGATGGGCATCAGCCCCCCTCCCGTAACCCTGCATAAGATAGACAGTACAGACAATGGATGGACATGATTATTTTGCTGGGGTAGCAAATCTACACTTCTGTGCAGTTGGGAAATCATGTGCAATAATTGTTGTTACTTTACTGACCAAAAAACGCCACAGAAATATTTTATATATTATAATAATAATTAAAAATTGGTCCCAATCCCAACATTGTTCAGTATGTTGTACCATAGCAAAAATGCATAATAAACTAGAAAAGCACTCAGAGAGCACAGACCTCCACCAGGGCCACTCATCCCTCCCCATCCTCATGTTGTTATCGAATTCTAACTTTCGGTACTTTTCCAATAAAATGTCTGTTAATGGGACGCATGGCTGTGTTCGTGCTGTCGCTGTGTTCTTCCAGCAGAGAGGGGAGATTTGTTCATGCACGATTAATTTGCTGTGCAAATGTTCCAACCATAGCGGGGCTGCTTGTGAGCTCTCTGACATGGGAGAAGAGTGGAGGTTAGCGCCGCTGGTCGGTGGGTGGATACGCGCTTCATGTCGGATCAACCCTAAAATGTAATCAATTCTCCCTGGTCCCGTTGTGGACATTTCCTGAAAATTTAATCCAAATCCATCCAAAATATTTGAGTTATGTTGCAGCCAGACAGACTGACGAGTACATAAACATTACCTCCTGGCGGAAGTAATTATATTATGCTGTAAACAGTAATGTATAATAATTTTGTAATGATCATGGAAATGAAAGATGGTAATAATTTATTTTTAAGTTTTTATCAACCATACTGTTAAATACTGAGATCAATTATTTAAATACATGCTTAGTAAAAGAGAACATATATAGATCATAAAAGGAGATGGTTCTGACCTGCCTATGATGCCTATACCAATACAAAAAGGCCAATATAAAGCAGACAAAACCCAAAATTCAAACATAACGGACGTATATAGCAGAAACGTGAAATGCTATTAAATTTATACAAAACATCCACTATGCTTGCATGACAGCCATATTTGATATTGAGCTCAAGAACCATAAACCTTGGTTAGTTTTTGACTAGGAACTCAAAATATCCTGTACATCCAAGTAAAATTACAATTGGTCTTTGCACTTGCAAGCCTATAATTTTTTTAAATATAAAATGTACAAATATTTAAGGAAAAAAACCAAACCAGAGCCTCCCCATTCCTAAGGTGTTTTGAGAAAATTACTTTTATCAAGCCTTTTCTTTGCTGATTTAAATTTCTGTTTTTTTCATTTCAGAAAAAGTTTGGTTTAACTGGCAGAGTGCAAATTGCTCCCACTCACTTTGTTGCACTACTCTTCCACCTGGGTTCCCTTCAATCTCTGGGAACATCTTTTGAGAAATCGGCTTGTGCTGGGAGATTCATTTGGGCCTGGAATTGCAAACATCACCACAATATTGAATCTAACCAAGCCAGACTGCAGCAAAAAGGACACTTGGAGTGAGCAAAATTGGATATTCTAGTAGTTCAATAACTTTGAGGAAAAGACTGGACAGAGGCAAAGGCAATTATACCTGGTCAACATTGAAGTTGGTTAAACCCCTAAATTGCTTTTAAATAAAACATCACATCGAAATGGTGCAATTATTGCAAACAAGAGCTGATGAAATCTCTTAGACAGACTGTTTTAACTTTACCTTCTTACATATCTTATGACCTGGATAATTGAGAACATTCACAGTCATTATTTCCCTCCCACTGATTTTCTTCTGGGGCCTGACTTTACTCCCTCCCCCACCCTCTCCTTCCACCACCTACCAGGAAGGATCATCTTTCCTCGGTAGCATTTCTAAATAAAGATAATGTTGTGAGGAAAAGGTCAACACTGTTAATGATATACTCTGCAAGACAGCGTCTCCCTGCAAAATTGAAGATGTTGTCCATAAACTCTCTCCTTACAAAATTGACAAGTTTGAATCTTTAATGCTGTCATTACTGCTCTCTGAAGCATGCTCTGGGAAACCATGCAAGTTTGATTATTTCTAACCAACAGGAGTGGAAATTTCAAGTCCATTAGGTGTGGAAGGATAAGGCCTTCAGATGGATGCTCTAGAGGTGAATTTACAATGTGAGGAGTGTAATTTTGATCTTCCATCTTTGTTTAAATTACATTAGTTTATTGGGCTTTAATAGTTTAGAATCATATCTCTGACAAACAGGCCCATTCTAATGATCAACTATATGTTTTATTGTAATTACAAATTCTGTCTAGATGGAAAAAAAAGATGCGTCTGTTACAATTTCTAAGACGAGTGAAACGCGTAATCTGAAGAGACTCAGTTGCCATTGAACGTGGAGGCTTGTTGTTGACAATCACTTCATGCCACCCAGTGAATGGAGGAAAAAAAAGAAAAAAAAACACCTATCAAATTTCTAATGAGTGCCAGGATGATTAGCATAGCGAAAAGAGCAAAATCACTTCCTTCGCTTTGATGAGATATTTACAAAAGTCTTGATTGTCATCATTTTGAAGGAGATTGAATCTCTTTTTTTCAAATGCCAGATTGCATTAAAATCATCTCTCGGTTGCTGTCTGTGGTTGTGGCAACTGATGACAACTGATGCTTCAGAAGAAGAATCAGGGATTTGGCCCAATTTTTTCAGATTATTGTGTGGAGTCTATATGTTTTAATAGATTGCAAGATAAAACAGTGAATCAGAAAGACTTACTACATTGTGAGCTAATGGAATATGTAAGAGAATCCTGAAATGTGGAAGCATATGTTTAGTGCACTCACCAGGAGCTGAGTGTGCTGGCTGATATTATTTGTTTGTTCTCGGAGTGATCTCAGGCCACACTGCTGCACCGTGGGGAGGGAGCTTGATGGACGTTGAGGGTTGCTTGGCTGTGGCCTACTGTAGTGGCTGATCTGTCTGGGATCAATAGCAGCTAATTACAGCCTACATTGATCCAGAGGGCGCACTAATTTAGAGCCGTGCCCGAGCCCTCTCCATACAGAGCCAGTGAAGCAAGTCCAATCCCAGCCCTCTGGCCTTGCAAACATCTCACTCAGCACTCAGTGGCTCATTATCTCAGAGGAGCAACTAGTGCGGCATTTGTCTGTCTCGTGGGATCAGTTTCAACACTGAGGAGTAGATATCAGTTTTGGATGTTCTACATTATTACCTTTCAGCTTTATCTTTTCCCATCCTGTCCTTTTTTTAATACAATCATATAATTTGAACACATGTCAGGGATTAAACATTATTTCTGCCTTTGAGCAAAACAGTGGCTGCATTTAGTACTTTATATGCTGTCTTAAATATGCTTGTGAATCTTTTTCCTGCGTGAGTATTCAGACACGATGAATGTTAATACTTCTATTTAAAAAGAATGTATGGAAAAGGTATAGCCATCTAGATGAGAACAAAAAGCTCCCCAAAACCATTGAGATATACATATCCTTTCCCCAAAAATTATAATATCATGGAAAAGTTTATTTATTTCCATAATTCCATGCAAAACGTTAAACTTACATAGATTATAGATTCAGGGCCCACAACCTTAACGATTTCAAGTTTTTAGTTGCTTATTTGTACATACATACACGATTATGTTCAAAACAATTATTTGGGCGATTAATTTACCGAATAGTTTACTATTCTAATGACTAGCAGCTCGTCACTTAGGTGATGCCAATTGGCCGCACGCCGACGCTTGTGACTAGATAGCTGTGTTCTGTTAGCTTTTAGTTAGCCAGTTAGCTCGCACCACTGAAGTGCACAGAGCTCAAGGACACGTTACACAATACAATACACTACTAACGTTACAGAAACTACAATTAGTTTAGCAAACATTGGCGATAGTAACGTTAATTACTTCTGTTCTCCGGCATCACGAGTAACAATGGGATGCCTCCGCTTCAAATGTTCCCACATAGAAGTTGTGCTGGTGTGATATCCCAGCTCCATCTTGCAAAGACTGCAAATAACTATACCTTGATGCTTATGGCTACATTTAAAGTATTCCCACACCTTCAAGGTAGGGTGGTGGCCGGCGGGTTGCGTTCTGGTGACATGTAGAGCTTGGGAGTGCAGGCTGCTGAGCCTAAGAGGTGGTCGGAGGGGGTGCACGGTGGCGCAGCTGGTAGAGCAGCTCATCTTACAGCTAGAAGGTCCCGGGTACAATTACTGCGGTATGGAAGCCCAGATTTCCTTGATGCTTGCTTTCAGTTCTTCTTTGTTTTTGGGTCTGGTGCCCCTCATTTTCTTCTTGATAATACCCCATAGATTCTGAATGGAGTTTAGGTCTGGCGAGTTGGCTGGCCAGTCAAGCACTGTGATGGACTGGGCATCAAACCTCGTTTTGGTGCTTCTGGCAGTATGGGCAGGGGGCAGGTCTTGCTGGAAGACGAAATCTGCATCTCCATACAGATCCTTAGCAGAAGGAATCATGAAGTCCTCTAAAACATTATGGTAGACTGATGTGGTGACCTTGGATTTAAGAAAGCAGAGTTTACCAACACCTGCACTGGATATTGCACCCCAAATCATGACTGACTGTGGATATTTCACACTGGACCTCAAGCAGCTTGGGTTCTGTTCCTCACACGTCTTCCTCCAAACCCTTGGACCTTGATTCCCGATTGAAATGCACACTTTACTTTCATTGGAAAAGACGACCTTGGACCACTGGCCAACAGTCCAGTCCTTCTTCTTCTTGGCCCGGTTGAGACGCTTCCTACGTTGGCTCAGGCTCAGAAGTGGTTTGACCCAAGGAACCAGACAGTTGTAGCCAATCTACTCTTTCTGGATCTCTGTTAGATTCATGAATCTTCTCTGTTTGATAATCCGCTGAAGCCCAATTTCATCTTCTGGTGATCCTAATTTCTTCCTTTTTTCTGCAAAAACTGAGGTGATTTGGTGGTGATTTCTTCACAGTATTCTAATTTTTTGAATTCCTGTTTTCGTGGGTTTTATGAGCTGGAAGCCCAAATTATGTACAAATAAGCAACTAAAAACTTGAAATCGTTTAAGTTGTGGGCCCTGAATCTATAATCTATGGAAGTTTCACGTTTTGAATGGAATTATGGAAATAAATAAACTTTTTCATTATATTTTAATTTTTTGGAAAGGTCCTGTACATGCCTGGCCAGTAGGCAGGAACCCCAATTAACTTCAACATGCACAAAGGAAGAACATGACATTGTTTAATATTTCAATGATAGATGAAAATATTGTTAGACATATAAAAGAAGCAAGACCGTAAAGTTGACAGCCATATTTGTTGCAGCGCCCCCCCAGTAAAATGTACATGTGAAATTACCAAAAGATTAATGGGAGTGTTGGGTGTGAAAAACCAAATTGTGTGCCTTCTTCTGATTCTGTAACTTGAGGCAAAGCCAATCTGCTCCAAAAATAGCTTCATCGAGCATCTCTCTCATTAGCATCTCTCTGAGTTGACACCGTTTGCCTGCATTTAAATAAGGCAATATGCATGCATTCAAGGGAAGGTGTGTTCATACAGACTAAAGCTTTTTGAATCAAGCCAACCGTTTAAAAAAATTGTCTGCTGAAACATGTTAGAAGGAACAAAAGGGACTTGCTGCAGTGCTGGCTTTACAGAAATATCTTCTACCTTCTGTGACATCACTGACACAGAAGGTAAGAATTCATTTTATTTTCTAGTGATTGAATTTTATTTTTTTCAAAACCATTTCTTTAATCAAAACAACTGTTTAAAATCCCTTTGCTGCTTTTTAAAAGTCAGAACCCAAACCTATGATTATGGCATACAACCAATTAAGCTTTTCATGCAGAGGTTAATAAACAAAACACAAATAAACTTAGTAAATTACTTTTATAAACAAAATCCTTCTTTAGTTTGCAACACGCATGAGCTACTTGCGCACCCTATCAGCACCTTTTTGCATTGGCAAATGAAGTAAAATTGACTCAATTTATTCAGGCATAAGTGTTTTGTTTTTTACTAAATGATGCATATGATTTAAAATATATATGATTTTCAATGTATATGATTACAATGTGATTACAATAAATCCTTTTTGTTTACAGTTAAAGGGATGAAACATCCCAGTGTCTTTTACAATCTATAAGGTAACCTTATAGACTTCATATCACAATACAGAAATGTCATTCTGACTGTGATTTTTTCAGTGATGCAGTCAGATGTTGTTTTGAGAGATGACTCACACTTTAGTACTTTTAGTTCTCTCTTAATTATTTAAATTACTAAAATATTAATACAAAAGTTCAATATGTCTCTTTAATTATTTCCAAAACTGCGACTTGATGCAGAAACTTTCCTACATCTGCTGGACTTGAGGGGTGTGCATCTGTCTTCATTTATTGGAATCTGCTGTGTTAATCTCGTGCAAAAATAAAACAAATTGCAAAAACAGTTGCAAGAAATAGAATAGTTTGCGTTGTTTAATGCATTCTCTCCAGAGTTTTTATAAAACTTCACAATTAAAGTATTTTCTGGTCAAAACAGCAATTTGTAAATGGATACACAATTAAACACTATTAAAGATTTTTTTTGAAAGGTATGTGTGAGCCTACATTTTTGAAATGCACTCTAAGGACTACAATGATAGAAAACAGTTTTTGTACCCTTTACAAACTAGAAATATCGTTCAGTGTTGTATTACAATGTCTCTTTCAGGAAACATTTTCTGTAAATACCAAAATGAACTGCATTTTATCTAGATGAACTAAAACACACTCTCTGGATTGCTTCTATTGTCGAAATTTTCTGTTTAAACATTTTATCTGTTGCATTCTTTAAAATACTTAATTTTCAGCTCATTTTGTAAATCATCTGGATGAAAAACCCAGATGCAGTAGATTTGATTCCCTTATCTGCAGTGTGCATATGTGAGCGCATGCTTTGGCTCGTCTGTATCCAAGATCAAGGCCACAATCTTTTCATCCAGTGCCCGCCTCTGATGAAGCTTTGATCTGACATATGAATGGCACACCTTCTGTCCTTCCATCGTTGTGTTCTCACACACCTAAATCTTGGAAAGTAACTGCATTTGTTTGGTGTAATTTTAGCACACTATTTATGTGGTGGTCAATGCTTAGCAGCAGACCTGAGGAGCACAAAGTGAAATGATGAAAAAAAGCTCAGCAATGCTTTTAAAAACAGGACAAAAGTGGGCAATCTAACCACATAAGGCACATCTCCCTTTTACTCGGTGACCTCAACTTTACAGATGTTTTCAGTTTAAATCAAGCTCTGTTTTTGCCTTTCAGTCTTGGCACTTTCAACACCATCTTTCTCCACAAGATTGCTCTGCAGCTATTATAGCTCTTCGGCACTCTTCTGGATTTATTCAAGACTCAGCTGTCCACCTACATCTGAAAGATAAAGGGCAGTCAGAGAACAGTGTACACACCCTGGAAAGAGGAGACAGACGGTTTGAGGGGGGAGTGAAAAACCAACATTAAACAGAGAGGAATGCCTTGGGTCTTTTCTATTCACTTACAATGGACATTACTTTTCTCCCCAGGTGGCTTTGCAAACATTCTCCCTTTTGAAATGTGTCACATACACAGTGTACCTGCTGTCCATTCCAACGGATGATGACCGGGTCAGTAAATCTCCCCAATGCACACTATAAATCTGAAACTACCCCTGTCTGTTAGAATAGCAACGTCCTTTTGGATGAAAAGTGAAAAGTCTTGAAGAGTCAGTGGCCTTTTTCTTCAGCTCCTTCTGAGTTTAAAATACAAAATTTTCAGTCACACACCTCTCTCTTTCCTGTCCTGTTTTCCATCTGTCTCACACCATTTCTGTCTCTTGCTCCAATGGCCGCATCGCCCAAGGCTACCCTAAAAGTCCACATTTGCTGCAGTTAAATTCAGCTGAGGGGAAGCAGTGGGTGTAATTGCCTTTTGTACCATAGTGTTGTCATTTATCAGCACTGATTAGTACATGTGTGCACACAGGCAAGCGTGAGCACAGGTGTACACACAGATACTATTATAGGGGAAAGCTTGTCATTATTTTGATAAGGGTTTTAACATCTGCTACCCCACTGTGCCACACAGAAGCAAAAATGGAGCTGCTATGCTATTAGGATGTGATGGATAGGACATATACCACAGTATTAATTCCTTGTAGATTTTTGAAATATGCATTCACCTTAACTGGTCTTGGTAATAGAGTCATTTGTAGCCCAAAGGTTGGAAAGTAGGAATTGGTAGGTTAATAAAGCTATCATTCTGTACGAGGTTCATTGTCCTTCCAAAGCAAACCTGTGAAATGTCCCTTGGTATTACAGACACATCATGTTTATTACCATAACATAGTTGGGGGAAATAAGGGTTTACATTGCAATTTGCAGGGGACAGTATGTGGTATGCTAAGCTGAAAACAAATCTTTACCAGATGTTTAGGGTTTCTCTGTAATTGGCATGTTGTGTTTACAGCTGATTGCTCATTTAACATGTTATGCGAGTAGTTTTTACAGTAACTAAATTCATGGAAATTTTCCAACTTTACTGTTAAAAAAAACAAGTTGATACACATTGATGCAACAAGTCATGCAAAAGAGCCCAATCAAGTTTTCATAACAACTTTTTAAGAAGCTGAATATTTATTTTACAATTACCTTTTTTTTTTATTGAGCTTATGTAATATACTTTTCTTAAACACGGAATTTGGGGTTTTCATTATCTGGTAGCCATAATTGTCAAAATTACAAGAAAAAAAGGAATGGATAATTTGACTATGTGTACAATAAATCCATATTATATGTGAGTTTCACTTTCTAAAATGAGTGACAATTTCTTTTACTTACTTATAATAATAAATATTTTAGATGTACCTTCATATATAATTGACTTTAAATTTACTGTATATATTCTATTTGTGTAAGGCAAGGCAAGGCAATTTTATTTGTATAGCACACTTTCAACAGCAGGGTAATTCAAGGTGCTTTACATGATTTGGTGATTTAAAAAAAACACATAAAAGAAACACACATTACACTTAATACACAATAAAGCAAGAGAAAAATAAAAAAAGCAAGAGAGCATGAACACATTTCATACATATGACATCAAGCATTTACTCAAAGGCAATTCTAAACAGATGGGATTTTAGTCTCGATTTAAAGCAGTTCAGAGTTTCAGCAGCTCTACACTCGTCAGGAAGTTTGTTCCAGATAAGGGGAGCATAAAAAGTGAAAGCTGCTTCTCCATGTTTAGTTCTGAGTCTAGGGATGTTTAGTAGGCTAGAGTTGGAGGACCTGAGTGGTCTTGGTGGTTGGTACCATGACAACAGGTCTTCAACATATTTTGGTGCTAAGCCATGTAATGATTTATAAACTAGTAAAAGTATTTTAAAGTCTATTCTCTGAGCTACAGGGAGCCAGTGTAAGGACTTTAGAACTGGGGTGATGTGCTCTACTTTCCTGGTTCTAGTGAGGACGCGAGCGGCAGCGTTCTGGATCAGCTGCAGCTGTCTGATTGACTTTTTAGGCAGACCTGTGAAGATGCTGTTGCAGTAATCAATCCGACTAAAGATAAACGCATGGATGAGTTTTTCTAGGTCGTGTTGAAAAATCAGTCCTTTAATCCTAGAGATGTTTTTCAGGTGATAGAACGCTGACCTTGTTATTGCCTTTATGTGACCGTGGAGGTTCAGGTCTGAGTCCATTACTACACCTAGGTTTCGAACCTGATCAGTAGTTTCTAGCTGTATTAATTGAAGCTGTGTGCTGACTCTTGATCGTTCCTCCTTGGGTCCAAAAATAATCACTTCAGTTTTGTTTCTATTCAGCTGGAGAAAGTTATGGCACATCCATCCATTTATTTGGTCAATGCATTGATTTAGGGTTTGAATGGGTTCAGAGTCACCTGGTGACATTGTAATGTAGAGCTGAGTGTCATCTGCGTAGTTATGGTAGCTAATGTTATTGGTTGCTATAATCTTGCCTAGTGGGAGCATGTAGATATTAAATAAGAGGGGCCCCAGGAAGCTTGAGAGAAGGATGCTTCTACTTGGGTATGAGTTACAAAGTTTCACCTGAGTCAACGAAAGACGTGAGTTGAAAGAAAGTTTACCTTCGGCCTCATAGGACACCTATGAGTATCCTTTCCATAACAAAGCTCTTCCTTCCTCAGCTGACATGAGTCGTGCCATGTCAACAAACAGTGTGAGGTATTGTTCACAGTGAATGATTCATGAAACTATCTCATTCTGAGTCTTTGCCACAACATTATCTCTGAAATACCTGTTAAATATAAATTAGCTGTTTTATGGGAAACAGTGGATGAAAACCTAAAAACAAAAACAGAAATTGTCTTATTACTTATTATATTTACATCTATGCCATCTTGAGTAGGGTCAGGTAGTAATACGGTATTAAAGTTTACTAGTTTGACTTGATGATGCAAAGATAAGTTCAAATGTCCTGCATGTTTTTTGTCTTAAGGTGACACTTCCTTTTGTTCTTTTGCCAGACAGAATTATTTTCTAACATGCTACATTTCGCCTTGACATTTTTGTTTTCTAGTTTAGTATAGACAGAAAATGTCTTTTCATAACTTCTGTAAATGATGTAAGTCAAAATAAGAAAAACGGTCAATTTGGTATAATGCATGTTACGGCCACCTGTTTTTACAGGGGCTTTGTGATCTTATTTGTATTACGACTACCTGTTTTTCAGATAATGTTTTATTCAGTTTGTAATTTTTTTCTCATCTGCATGTCAAGTCCCGCCCTCATCCATATCTGTCAGAGTGTGGGTTCTTTGTGCAGACCCTGTTCCTCCTCCTGCAGGCAATAAAGGCCAGCTGCAGGTGTCCCCCACGCACACAGTACTGCTCTGCTTAGTTTTGTTGGATCTTTAGATTAGATGGTGCTGTACTCTTTAGTTGTTTGTGTTATCTTTTAGAGTAACTTTGAATTTGGATATCACTTTGCCTTATTTAAGTTGGGTTGATTGTTAGCAATGTTCCCTCTAAGCTGCGCGCGTGCGCACTTGCACACTGCTGACACAGTCTTCGCGCACAGAAATCTGCTCTGCGCACAAAAAAAATCTAACCTGAATTTGAAAAAAACAGCAAACAAATAATTAAGTTCATGCTTCTCCACAGTTACAATTACATATGTATACTTAAAATAGTGTTAACACACTACAGAGGTCATGAATAAGATCTTTGTCATTTTCATTGTAAGTGGGATAATATACTTAATTAAAAGGTAATGTCACATAAATGTAAATGCTGTAATTTGATTATTTTAACAAACTATGTAAACTGGGTGGATGCGATGCTGGCATGACCACAGTGCACACATCTGATGTTGCTTACAATGCTCAAAGGGACCGCTCAGGGCGTGTGTATTTGCTCAGACACATGAAAAATTAGAGGGAACATTGATTGTTAAGTCTTTGTTTTGTGCCCTATTTTTATTTAAGGCTTCCCTTAGCCTGTGTTTTTGGACACCCGTTTGTTTTATTCAGACTCTGAGTGCTTTAGTAGTTAGTTCATTTTCTTAGACCCTTTCTGTTCTGTATTCATTTTCTTGCTCTATTCTGATTAAACTGTTTTGTTCCTCCACCTGAGTACAGGGTATATGTTACTTCCCCCTTCCCTAGCCGAGCTGGGACGTAACAATGCAAATTCCATAATTCACTCGGACTAGAAATTTAATGCAGTATTACTGTGCCCAGAACACATTTATGGATCAAATATTTAGCTGGGAAGTTTGCAGTCTGCAAGGACTGCGCCTTTGACTTCCCCCGCAAGAGTGAATGCTGCAAGTCATTGACTTGATGAAATCTGCTGGGTTTCCTTAGAAAACTTTTCTAATGTTAGATAACTATGCTCAGTTAAAATGTATGATTAGATTGACAGTTTTTTTTTTTATTAAGTGCCTTGAGATGACGTGTGGTATATAAATAAACTGAATTAAATTCGAGAGGACAATATACTGAGAGGTTGATTTTTAACAAAAGCAACTAAAATATTAAAGAATTTTACTAAAGATGTTTTTTTACTAAGCATGATATTTTTATTATATACAGTACAGACCAAAAGTTTGGACACACTTACTCATTCAATTGAATGAGAAACTGTGTCCAAACTTTTGCTCTGTACTGTAGTTTTAGCTTATCTTCTGTTTTAAAATCTAGACCGAAAATATTATTTTCAACAACAATTTAAGTAATGTTAAATGGTATTGTACCTTTTATGATCACATGTACTCAACATTAATGTGCAAATGCATGCTTATAATAGATGGAATTAAGTAGGGGAGACCAGGGATAGTTCTAACATGGGTCAATTGTAACACATCCAATTTCTCTAATCAGGGCTATATTTCAAATCATATGTTTCATTTTGCACATTCCCAAGTCAGTTCTACTCTCACATAGGAAAAAAATTAGCATCTTGTGGAAAACACAGACAATTTAAGAATAAAAAAGTGATTTGTAAGCCTAATGGCGTTGTCTGCTTTGCAGTCAAACTCAAACTTAAATCACATAATTTGTATGTCCATAGGGATTAATTCTATGCATGTCTTAAGCGCTCTTGTCTTAGCTGTAATGTATGCGAGGCCATGACTATATGAGTCTGTGTCAGTTGTAACATGAAAAGTCAGGGCAAGTTGTAATAACCATGCAACTGTTACAACTTACCCCACTATTACTTCAACTTATTTGTTTATGTTTTCTTTGAATTACAGTAGACCTAGGTAATGGAAGAGAAAGACTGATTGAGGGGTGCCTCTCAGTATTTTGGAGAAACAACAAAAGATGTTAGAGATCAGGGAAAGTCCAACAGATCTGTGGCAAAATAGTATGGCATTTGCCATGTCACACTGCAAAGATTTTATAAAGAGAGGAAGAAGCTGGAAGAGCACGGATCAAGGGAAATCCCACGCGTAGATTTGTTACATGCTTGTCATGGTGTTTGAGCGGTCATTGAGGTGGGACCCAAACAGTAGCAATAATAAGCTCGAAATGATGCCATCTCGTATATGAGTGACCATGTCTTAGGAGGTAGGATCTGAACTTCACCCGCCTTGCTTACTGGTGGTGGTCAGAGGGCCCTGTGGCACTTGTGTTTGGCAGCCTCGCTTCTGTCAGTGTGCCCCAGGGCAGTTGTGGCTACAGTGTAGCTTACCATCACCAGTGATGAATGGGTGAATGACTGAATGTAGTGTGAAGCGCTTTGGGGTCCTCGGGACTAGAAAAAGCGGTATACAAGTACAGGTCATTTACCATTTATTAACCAATAGTGTTACAACCACATACCAACAACCTGAATAATGGAAGAGAGACCAGTGATTTTTTGTTTGCTTCATTCTTTGTTCAGGTAAATTGTTATGTTCAAATGTTAGAATTGTAGGTTCTAGTATCCACTGAGCCCATGTGGCCAAACTCAGGGAAGCCCAAGCCAAAATTTATGAAATATTCAGTTGGTGAAATTTCCATAACTTGTACTTCTTTTCTGTTGGGCTACATTCAAAAGTAATATTTCTGCACTCTGTCACACACAACACCTGCGCACACACACAGCTACACAAATTGTTATAAGTGCATTCAGGTGTTGAATAAAAATGTTAAATGTTAAAAAAAATTTAGTAGCCTACCTTCATTTCATTGTGTTACATCTCACCCAAGGGTGTCATAAAACTAATCCGGACTATGGGGTTAATTGTAACATTTCACTCTGAGTTTGAGACCACACAACACAATTGGCAACTGAGTTGCAGAGATAAAACCTGCACTATTTAATAGCCTTATAAATACTTTGCATTACATTTTGATTCTACTACCTTAAAAGAGCTCCAAACTACAGACAGAGATGTAAGAATTCTTACAACTATACCTATTTTCCCCTACCTTTTTAATAGAATAGAAGAATAATAGCCTTCATGTTAATTGAAACAAGTTCCATTTCTTAAATTCATCATGATGCAACCTAATCCGTCAACCAGCCTAACTGACCAATAGAAGGGATATAACCGTTAATTGTGCAGATAGATTGGACCTGATGTAAAAGTTGTAAAATGTAAATATTTTGGGATTTAAAAAGAAAAAGAAAAAAAGCTGTTTTTTATGCCGTGTCTTGTGTAGCAGGATGTTGCAACAATCATGCTAATGGTGCTGACTCATTTTAATGCATGTGCTAATGCATTTCTGAATCATTGCTTCCACTCCACAGACAAGGCACATTTTACAACTTGGTGAAAACATGTTAAGCTAGTAAAGAGGTAAATAATGTCTCTGTAGTGGGGCATCTCTCTGTTGTTTCATCTGGAAATGTTATTTCCGGTTGTTTTCAAGTGATGCTGTTGCACACGCGGATGTCTACCTTTGAAAGCATCTTCATCCATGAGTGAGGATGTGCTTTTTTCATTGAACGCCATTTTTGCAAGAGGAGCTGGAGACAATGAAATACATTTCCCCATGAAAAGATTGGGACAGAAATAAAGCAGGAGGGCATACAGAGCACACTGCTCTTCATGTGTGTTACCATGGGGATTAACAGTACTGCACCCTCCAGAACTCTAATTGGCTGAAGAGGGTTCCATTTGGCCTCTTAGAATCCCACTCACAGTTTCTTTCCATTCGGATGGTCCATCTAACCACTTCACTGTGCTATTCACATGAAAAATAGTTTCTGGACACATTGTTAATTCACTTGAAGGACAACTTCTTCATATTTTCTTGAAACTCCTACATGTTACCATGCCTTAGCCTGTGTAAAAACACTTCACCACCGTAAAAAAATTGTAAGCTTTTACAAAAAATGTTTTTGTTCTCCACTAATCAACTAAACTTCTAATACAGCCTTGTAAACTTTTCCACATTTTGTCATGTTGCAAGAAAATGCATAGTATTTTATCTTGATTTTGTAATATAGTTCAATACAAATGAATAATTATGAAGTGGAGAGTAAATAATTACTGATTTTAAAAATTTTTTTCACTATTATAAATCTGAAAAGTGTGCCCTGCATTTGTATGCAGTTTAAAGCAAGGATGCACACAATTTCTTGCTTGATTTTACTCCCCATTCCTAGTCGGGAAAGGTCTGGGACAGTGTGCAGGGTGAGTTGGCATAAAAATCTGTATGTGTGAGAAAAAAGCTGACCTAGCCCAACTTTATTTGACCTCAGAGTTAGTTAAATAGGTTTAAACTCTTTGAGGAAAATCTGGAGCGAGTCACGTTGTGCTAATTTGTTTACCAACCCAGCTGAATCATCTACATGACTGTTTTTTTCTATAATACTCTACCAATATACAACGTTTTAAACTTAAACACAAAACAGCTTTGAGCATAATACAAACTAAAAACTCACAAATTACAATCTCGTAGTGTAACTAAAACAAGCAATGAAAACAAAAGATGGACGCTTATATTTTTATGACTAAAATGCAGTAAATATCGAAGGGAGCCGAACAATTCACATAAAGGTAATGGGACCTAATTTAAAGAGATTAGAATTTCTGAGTAACATATTTTCCAAAGAGAATGAACCTATTTATAATAAAATCTTAATGTTTACTAGCACAACCCAACCACAACGTTCTAGGTTTTTTTCTTTTAAGACAGAAATATTGATTTTTTTAGAATAAAGCCAGCACTGAAAGTCTAGAATGCACAAACAACCCAGTATGTTTGTAATGTTTCTTGCAATACAGAGATGTTCCAAGCTCTCAACATGAGAGTACATTAAATTCAGTACTATCTGAATTATATTCATTTGTGGGTTACATTTAAAATATTTTTAAATTGCATCTTTTATTTTATTGGGGAGCAGCAAAGAAATGGAGACATCCAAGTTCTATAACACCCGCCAATGGTTATGTTTCCTCCTTGAAATTATCACCCTTGCTAGATTTTACATGATACTTTGATGCATTCAGTTGTTTTTAGTTGGTTTGAACTTTCCTGTAGTCTGAGATCCCTCAGCAGGTCAAGTTATTAGGAGTGTTATCCTCAGACTGTCAATCATGAAGCAAAGGTTTGCTAAAACCAGTCTTTTAGTGTGAACTCCAAGTCTATTTAAAACCTGTGAAGATTGTGAAATTTGTGTAGCGTTTCCCCAGCTTTACTTTGATAACACTAAATTAAATTCAGTAAAACAAATTTCTATTTAAATTTAGTCACCTAATTATACAGTAGAATCCACCCTTTTTGTAATTTAATCTTACTGTGAACACAGTAGTTCACTGCAAGCTTTAGAGCAGGGGTTCTACACCTTTTGCAAGCTGGGCCCCCCCAAAGCTGGTACACTGCAGTTGGGGCCCCAGTGCCACCCCCATCCCCCCCACATAACGCCCCCCCCCCCCCCCCCCCCACTCCACATCACCTTGCACAGATAGATAGATAGATAGATAGATAGATAGATAGATAGATAGATAGATACATAGATAGATAGTCCGCCCTAGGTTATTATTTTTAGGCCAACATTATATTATTATTATTAGTAGTAGTATCTTCATCAGTAAGCCTATCATCATTACAAGGCTATTGCTATATAATTATATGAGGTTACATGTTTTATTGTTATTATCATTATTATTATTATTATTATTATTATTATTATTATTATTATTATTATTATTATTATTATTATTATTATTATTATTATTTTCAGTAGGCCTTTTATCATTACTAGGATATTGCTATAATTGGGAATTGGCACCAGACCTCTGATATTAATTTCTGCTTTATTATTGTTATTATCACTAGGCCTAATAGTATGCATCATCTGCATTTTTACAGAAGCTTGGAGGTAGGTGATGTTGATGTGAGACCTGAGCCTGCTTTGCCTTGCAAAGATCCTCAATTCTTGGCTCAATGTTTGAAAAACATAGCCTCAAATCATCCTCGATTTGTGCACGATTGCGGCATTATGTTTTGAGTGCAGTCATTTTTTAGAATCCTACCTCACACAAATATGTTGATGCGAAAGGAAGGAGAGAGTTGAGGATATTCCTGCAGCAATGCTGCCCAGAATGACGAAAGAGGGCAGGAGCTAAAGAGTTCCTTCAGTCTACTGTCACTCTTCAGCTCAATAAGCTGGTCCTGCATATCAACTGACATAGGGTGACCATACTTTGATTTCCAAAAAAGAGGCCATCTGGCAGAGTGCTGAAACACTTTCAGGACTTGGCCAAGATTTTGATTTTAACATATTTAAAGTGTGCATTCTCAATGTGGTTAGAAAAGATTAGGTAAATAACAAACTTCAAAAAGGCTTTTACAAGTAGAAAATGATTTTATAATATCTGGAAATAAATTCTAATATAAATAGTTACTCTTCTGAATTAAAAAAGTTACCAGCAACAATATTAGTTTACTTTTTAAATTGCACTGGACAAAAACTGGAGAAAAATGTGAAATAATCTTCTGAGAAAACAAGTATTATTTTCTTTTCATTGTAATAAAAGTAAACAGCTGCAGACTCAAAATAAAAAAGTGCTTACTCTGTTTAGTTTGCATCTTCATCTTCCACAGTTTATAGGCCTAGATGAACTCTCACTTTGCTCAGTTTTTATAATTTTTGTGTCCATGTGATCTATGGGTTATTTGCCACTTTTGTCACACAGAAACACACATGCCAGCTATGTGAATGGTGCACTCCGCCACCTATTTGCTGTGACTGGACGGTATATCTTATGTGGTCCGTGCATGAAGCTTGTGCTTTGACTTCTTGTAAACAGCAGTAATGCGGTGCTGCGGAATTTCGTTGCGCAAGGCAGGATAACGCGGTGCAGTGCGGTGCAACTCGGCTCAGAACAGCGCTGCGCTGCGCAATGCATGCGGTGCGGCGCAACTCTGCGCACAGCTGGCTGTCTGTGCCGTCAATAAACCGATCAGAACCAGCTCGGGAGGACATTACATGAGAGAAAGACTCTCATACTGCATTCATCACACCAGTCATTGTCCTATGAAAAACAATAAAAACCCGGACATTTTCATCAGCCTATAAATCCTCCCGGATGCCCCGGACAGCACATGAAAAGTGGACATGTCCGGGGAAAAGAGGATGGTTAAATTGACAGCTCGTTTGCTGTGCACACAAACGGATCTCGAACACACGCAACAGAGCGATAATCCTCTTTAAAGGCGCATGGGGCAGAATGAAGAAACGAAGCGACGCGGCCGGCGCTGCAAGTAACTGCAGCCACCCGCATGGGAGCGCGCACAAACGCTTCACTACAAAAAAATACCTCTTCACAGTGACATACTTCTTCTTCTTAGTGCCACTTTTTAGTGGGCTGTGAGTCGTCCTTGGTTGTTTCCCAGTTGCAGAAGAGAAGAATCCATTCTCACAATTAAATCAATGGAGGTCTGCGACCAATTTTCGTCCTCTTTTAAAGCTGTCGAGAACGCGCAAGCCGTGTCAATTGATTAGGACAGCGCGGGAAATTCGGGCCCCGAACTGCAGCACATTTTGCAGCACACAGCCAGTTTAAGAAAATGGAGCGATACGTGGGTGTGCTCATTCTTTTTGGTTTATAACGCTTCAACACCCAACAGCATTAAAAAAACTGGACATGGATGTTTATTTTATTTACAAATCCTGCCCCCTGTTCCTTTAAGCTACGTCGCAAATTGTTTTCTCATTGTTGACAGGTGCTCAGACGCTAAATGAAATAGAAATCGTGTGATGTGCCTGCATCAGTGATAAAGTTTACAAGGCTGGGGTTTCCTCGACTGATGCGGCCATAGAGGTCTAGTTTTAGTGTGAAGGCGTGCACTTTGTCTGCAAGGAGCAAAATATGAGTTTTGCGGCATTGCAAAGAGAGGTTAAAGCCATTCAAGCGGTCAAATATTTCGACCAAATAAGACAGAGACGCAAGCCACATAGGGTCATCTAGATTCTTCACCAGATCTGATTTGATTTCTGTCGAAAACCGCTTCACCTCCTCTCGCAGCTCATACAACCGCTGTTACACCCGCCCCCTGGAGAGCCAGCGAACTTCAGTGTGACTCGCTTGCGCTCAATATCGACAATCAAATTTGTTTGAAACTTTTTTTTTTTTTAAATCAGTCCAAACACATTTTAATTTCTATTCAGGAGTAATGTACAAAACTATAACTTTTTATGACAGTAGTTTAATGATAGAAAAAATTAGCAAATTTTTCTTTTTCAGTTTTTTTCCTCCCATCCTGTCGCCTACTCGCGCACCACCAGTTGAGAATCACCGCTTTAGAGTTTGGAGAAAAAATAGTCTCAAAAGATCTGTGTGTGTAATACTTGATTTCTAACTTGTGTCAACCTGTTTGTGTGTAACTTTGGGTAGTTATATGTGTAAAACATGATTTGTAACCCGTAAAAAACATTCTGTGCATAACCTCATGTACCTGCTGTTGTATGTTCAACTGTGTAAACAAATATCAAGAAAGTACGAGTATAAAATACATTTACACATGCACAATTTTAAATTACACAAACTTAAAACTAACTATGAATTTAAAACGACCCCTATGCATACAAGTTGTTAAATTCCAATCACCTGATACACACAGGCAAAACCAGGTTTACACACAGAATAAGGTTACAAGTGCACGAGGAGTTTGTGCATGAGAAGACCAAATTAGAAAGCTGTCCACTGCATTCTAAATTTGAAGCATATTTAGATTATATATAAATGTACTAGCTAATATGCCATAGTGAGTGTTAACACTTAACCACCAGTCACTCAGTCGCTGGGCCTAATCACCAGAGGTCAACATGAAAACTTGTAGATTAAATAAAATTACTTTATCTGGATATGATTATCTCTCGACCTAAGATATAAAAACACACTGTCAATGGTGATACAGCTTCTGCAGTTCCTTGAATATTAATTTGTGCCCCGCTCCAGCTCAAGATGCCTTACGAGCGATGTAGTTCTATTACTCTTCGCTTGAATTACTTCTCCAGGACCTGGATGTCCGACCCCAAAAAACTGAATTTCATTTAAACCATTTTTGAATTTAAAAAAAGTTAATTTTGGTCTATGTGTTACAACTAAGTAGTGCTGAGATATTCTTTCTTTCACAAATAAACGTCTTTGCCACTTAAACAGCAAGTTTAGAGGGAACATAATAAGAAAACTCAGATGACCCAGCATTCTACCAGCATTTAAACGCATCATGTATGCACAAATCTGGAGAAGGGAAATTAGTCTCAAAACCCCGCATGCACTTGCAACCTTAAAGACCCACTCCAATGAAAATTGTGTTTTTCGTGTTGTTAACATGTTGTGCCATTTTTCTAATGCCAGATGACATATCTTAAGAAAATTAAGCTCAAAATTGCATTTCTGAGTATTTCTGCTTTCAAATCACTGTGAATCAGTAGCAGGCGCTAAAAGGCCGTCTAAAACAGACTGCATTGTGACGTAGCAAACCCCACTGGGCGGGCTACAAGCTCCTGTTCTGCTCTGCCCCGCCCGGTTAGGTTCCGAGGAATAGAGAAGACGATCGCGTATCAACAGCTGTGTGGTGTAGCGGGTGCTGCTGGCAGGGGGAAAAATGGGCTTCGCCAGTAAACTACTTTTGAAGCCGGGTGCAGGACCTTCCATCAAGACACTATCAAGTGGACAGCCTGTATCTTTACCGGTAAATTTATTATTTTCTGTCGGGAACCATCCGCTTGTTTTTGAGGGGCTGTAAACTAGCAGGAGAGCCCTCCCTCTCTCAGCAACAGGGAGAGGGAGGGCTCCTCCGCGCCAACGGTTCCGCCCACAACACAGAGGTGATTACTAATGAGCTACTGTCGCTCTTCTGAAGCTATGTCCTCGAAAACAACACAGGTTTTGTGATTTTGGCTAAAAACAGCATAATCATAATTTAAAGACCACTGAGAACACTTTAAAATAGCTCAAAAAGATGATCGGAGTGGGTTTTTAATCTGTGTGTAACCGTGGTTTTGTCTGTGTATATCATGCGATTGGTGCATACATATTGAACGATTTTTATGCGTAGGAGCCGTTTTGAATTGGTAGTTAGTTTTAAATTCTTGTCCTTTGAAATTGTGTGTGTGTAAATGTATTTTATACTCGTACTTTCTTTATATCTGTGTGTACATTTGAACACACAACTGCAAGTACTCGAAGTTAAACACAAAAGAGTAAGAAAAAGGGTTTAAGGGTTATCATCTAGGGTTCGGTTTAAGGGTTTAAGGGTTACAAATCATGTTTTACACATACCACTACCCAAAGTTACACACAAACAGGCTGACACAAGTTACAAATCAAGTATTACACACACAGATCTTTTGAAACTATTTTCTCTCCATATTAGAGGTTTGCTAGAGAACATTAGTAAATAAACATATCTGTGACAAGACATAATCCCTTGAAGCTAAAGTAGCACATTTATCCCTCCAATCTTGTATCCAGTTGTAGCATATTCTACACATAGCAAGAATCATATCGGAAGTAGTACAGAGGAACAGGAATGAAGACAACTGCAGGAGAGGAAGTCCACAGGTGAGAATCAGTCAGATTGTGTGAGGGTACTCTGATGAACCTTACTTTGCAGATGGTGGTGATGACACCAGGGTGCAAACGCCAGGAGTCCCTGGATGTCTGCGAAAGCTTTCTGAGGATCGTTGGTTGACATGGAAAAGGTGGATCCTGCGAGTGAGGATGGAGCATGGAGGGCAGGCGGGCAGAGCTTGAAGTTGGAGGAACCTGGAACTTGAAGGTTGTCAGATGTGGTCTGAAGACCAGAGCTTACAGAGAAGCGTATGAACGGATCACGAAGAACAGGTAGGGTTGAAACCTTGGGAGGAGCACAGGTAAGTATTAGAGCAGGTAAGTCACAGGAGAACACTCTCAATTGAGGAAACACTAGGAGACACAGAGGGCTAGAGGTTACCAAGGTGGTGCAACACTCAGGCACCGAATGTCTGACAGCCAGCTCTTTTTAAGCAGCCATTGATTAGCTCCAAACGAACTGGAGCTGTGGAGAGCTGCAGGACATGG
Organism: Valencia hispanica; assembly: GCA_963556495.2. Taxonomy (NCBI): domain Eukaryota; kingdom Metazoa; phylum Chordata; class Actinopteri; order Cyprinodontiformes; family Valenciidae; genus Valencia; species Valencia hispanica. The sequence continues at coordinate 20,200,111 of OY747702.1, forward strand.
CCACCCCTGGCTTGATGGACAGGTCCTTAGCTCCAGCAGGACTTGTGGTAGAATTCTCCGGAAGGAGGAACAAAAAACAGAAGACAGACAGAGGCAAAAACAGACCCAGACTCCTAAAAATATCTGTCATGTATGCCATATTCAAATTAATAATCACTTCTTAAGTTTACATCTGCTTGATAGAAAAAACAAACAAGTAATTTATTTTTCACATAATTATAAACAAATTCAGATGAAAAGGGGTTTAAATATTATTTTTACAGATACTCTCCATCCAGCTCTATCCAATGAGCTATTTAACAAAAATACCATTCTCTAGATGTGCAAAGTTGGTAGAGACATATACCCAAAGGATGCACAACTATAATTGAAGCACAAGGTTGTTCTACAGTTTTAAATAAAGATGGATTAAATACAAATGTGTTCCACACTTTTCATAATACACAGAAGTTTGTGGTGGTAACATTCCAAGATGTAAAAACCTTCAAAGGTGTAAGAACACTTTTGCAAGACAGCAGCTACAAAGGTCAATCAGTGCATTTTATGAGGCAAAGGTCAATGCCACTGATGCAACTCTTTCCCTCATAAAATGTGAGATGATATGATCACTCCTTCTCTTTTTCTTTTACAATCTCACCTTCATACCGCACTTCAGATTGTATTCACAAAAGGTTATTTCACTAAATCTGCTCACATAGCCCTTTCTATTATCAAGATGAACCACTGATGTGCCTCAATGCCGAAGACAAATGTGCAAAGTCAGACAGGGATCTGAATGTCTTCAAAAGAATGCCCTAAGTCAGATAAATGCTTTTATCTTAGTTGTATTCTCTCAAAGTTTTCAGTGCTGACAAAGGGGTGCAAGCATTGTCTCAAGTTTTTCTTGGTGCTAGACACTGAACATATTTATTTCAGAAACAGAGAAGCACTGTTGGCATTCTCCGTTTTGTGAAGACCTTTATTGATTGAGTAAAAAAAAGATCCTGAGTCATGTCATTTTACTCTACTTTGACTCCAGAGCTTTTCATAAATCACCTTTCCAACTGAGATTGGTGTTTATGTGAGAAAGACTGATTGCAGCACGCTCTTACAGCAAAAGGTGAATATAATTTAGAGTTTGGCACATACTGACTTGGAGCATACCCTGAAAAGCTTTCAGAACACGTCAAGCTCCTCAGTTAACATAGGGCTAAACAGGAAAGCTCAAATGGTATCCGTATAAAGCATCTAGCAAATTTCTAAATAAAAACACTTGTATTTTTGAAAATGGTAAACTATGTAAACATTAAGTCATTACCATTGACCAAAGGTCGTTTGCTCCCTACATCTTTTGAGGAAATCATCTGTTTGTTTGTTCAGCATGGACAACAAGGCTTCTATGCTGGCAGTGGAGAATCACAAAATTATAAATGACACCACACATCCTTTTTACAGCAATCATGGCGCACGGACCTGTACATCTGTGCACGGAGCAGTGACACTGCATTTTTAGAACACCTTCCATAAAAGAGATAGCCTACGAGTTAATCGGTCACCTGTTGATATTGTACCCGCTTTTGAATATATGCACAAGACTTGAATCATGCCCTAAATGTGTTTGCAGCAAACTGGAAGTCTTTAATAAATCTTATAGTTTCACCTTCTGTGAATAATGCTGCAGCATCAGGGCAGAAGACAAACCATGACTATAGCCTATAGTGGAATAAACTTGACTTAAATACCATTCAGTTCAGATACTGATTACATGGAAGTTGTGCTGCACAAGTGGATGTTAGTGGATGTCAGATCTGCAATGGTAAGATATTCCACATCAGGTTTTTAAAAGTGATGGGGCCCAAACTGTCAATCATAATTATGATATAAACATTATAAATATTGCTGGGGACATGTCACTGCTGTCCCTACTAAAATGAAGCATTTGAATGGATGGTGAGTTTAAAACTATACAACATCATGTCAGCTATCATTAAAAAGCCTTGTGGTGATATCTATTCAAATAAGTAGTTTATAGTTTATTGAAATTACACATGGACTTACAAAAAATAATTTCATTTCATTATTTTATAAACATGTTGTAGATTTTGTTAATGGAATTACCCATTTGCAGATCTGTATCAAGTATTTAAACAATGTTGTCAATTATGTGTAGTTTTACTCTTTTGGAGATGAACTATATAAGGGCTCCAAAACTGCATCGCTGAAGAGTCTTCTTGGTATGTTCGTTTCTCCATTCCACCGGTCCGACCCGACAGGGCTGCTTTCCGGGCTATTTCAGGGAAACAACCGAGTACCTCCCTTCAGGTATGTACTCTGAAATTGTCCGCCGACATACAAAACGCTACCTTTTGGAAGAACACTAATAGATTGACCTCAACACACCATTTGTGCCATAGAGAATACTGGCAGCATCATCCTGGAGGATGTTGTTTTTCAGCAGGGACAGGAAAGCTTGATTGGAGCTGATGGGAAGATGAACTAGTAGTAGTAGTAGTGTAACTCAGGGCAGTCTTGAAAAAAAAAAAAAAAACAGACAAAAAAAACAGTTTGAGGCAGGAAAATATTTGAGACAGCATGGGTCATCAAGTCCAAAACTAGCAATTTTAACCACACTTTTTAGATTTTTACTTTTTTTGTTGGGAAAAATAAAATAAAATAAAGTAAATTCCTTGGAAGTTTGTGTTGGTAATGTGAAAAAATGTGAAAATATTTTAGAACCATAGATGCCTTTGAAAGGTACGATATATTCCCTTCTTTCAACCCTAAGTGGCTAAAATCTGCAACATTCTTCATGCAATCAGTCAGCAATTACTGCTGGCTTTGTCTTCATCATGGCTATTTCCATGACACAGAATAAAAGAGTGTTTGCCTGTCTCACACACAATCAAGGTGATTCATTCCTTGATAGTCAATCAAAAGATTTTTCCCCATCATACTTTGCATGCACAGACTACCACTCCTTTTTATTTGTTGTTTTGCTTTATTTGATGTTCAGTATTTTATCCTCATGATGATAAATATACTCATGATTGCATGTCCGATGCTCATGCTATGATACCTTATCACGACTAAAATTATTTTTTGCAATATAGTTAGAAACAAATTACACCACTAACAAAAATGGTTAAAGATTTTTTCATTGCAGCCTTAAAAGTCGCAGCCTTTAGATGTAACCATAGTGAAAAAATGGATCCTATTTTAGGAATATTATATTACCATGTAAGTTTTTCAGGGGCCTTTTCCAACAAGTTTGTGTCGAGGCAATCTGACTTCTCAGGCTTGATCAAAAACTGTCACAAATTTTTTTACATTTCCTGGATCAACATTCTAGCTTAAAATGTGAAGAATGAGAAAAACAAAAAATTAATCTTACACAAACAGCCTTTCTGAACCTTACTTAATTCCTTGTAATACACTCAAAGAATAACATTTGTTGTAGATGTTGTTGAAGATATGACTGCTTTATATCCACCACTAAAAATACTGCATGGATAACAGGGCTGTAATGATCTAGCTCACAAGATGGGAGGGTACACAATACAAGGTTCACAAGAGCAAGGCAATTCAAGTTTTAGCAATATTTTTGGGAAAACTAATATTACACATATTTTGCTTGCAGAAGTAGCATGCATGCATCACCATGATGCATTATCCAATTACCCTTACAAACCACCATTCAAGCTCTTCGTCTGCCTCCCCTGGTGGGACAGATGTATAACAACAAAGATTTTACTTTAACTCCCCACACCACCTTGTCTCAGCTTCAAAGTGTTTTGTAAAATAGATTTAATACTGCATTTGTTTTCTCTGATAACATATTTTCCATGTTCCACAGTAAATCAAATTACAGAAAAAGCCAATAAAGGTTTGACTTCTGGGTCAGCTACTCAAGTAAGTATCCTATACCTTGATTTTGATATTTATTGGGATTGTCCTGGTCAGATTGTGACTCCCTCTGTATTGATTCTAAGTCTCTGTTGAGAAATTGATCCAGGTTACTTTTGGTTGACCTATATTGTGGATATGATCAATTAAAAGGAAAAGAGAACCTCAAATCCTGATCTCTTTTTTTCAAGTCAACTGCCACAGCTGCATTCAACGTAGCACAAGTGCATAACTAAATATATTTCTCAGCCAGATTACTTTTCATTTTAATGCCACTGATATTAAACCCACAGCAAAAAAAATGTTTTAAGTAAAACTTCTAAAATCTAACAATGCCACTTATTTGATAGTTCCAAAATGGTTTAATATTGATTTCAGGCATCCCATTTCTGAGCCTTTCATGTCTGAGCAACTGTAAGAATAAGATATAAAGACATTTTCTGACTGAAAAGAATAGAGAACTACTGATTAATACTGATTAATAAAATGCTCAATTTTTCTCTTAAACTGTGATTTTAAATGATTCACATAAGCCTCAAATTGTTACACTCTATCATGGGAATTGTGATTTTTAGTAAAAGGTTCAAGCCTATCTTTTATGTTTTTTTAAATGGCAGGCATCATCATCAATACTGTTAAGATTTTTCTCTTATATGTGTGATTTCCTTTCTTAATCTCTGAGAATTTCAGAATATAAGTATATAATAATGCAACAGACAATCTAATACAAAAAGGTACAGTAAAATGATGTTTTTCCTTTGGAAAAGAGCTCTGAGAATAACCTAGAAAAATCTCCATTAACAACATCAACAGTTACTTCCCTCACTCAAAGATGATCATAATATGATCATAAAAAAATAAGAGAGAGATTATACACTTTCATATAAATAGAGAATGTGGATTCAAAAAACTATGACAGCAAGATTCTGCTGCAGCAAAGAAGCAGTTTGATCTGCCTATCAAGCTACCTGACACTCTGACCTGAATGCAGTGATATGGAAATTGTCAGCACTGTCTTCTTCTCTTTGCTCATTTGTTACTTGAATATATGCAATTGCCTGAATGCAGAAACACAGAGATTGAGATGGGTTCCCACAAGTGACCTTGGTGTAATGATACTTTCCTACTCAGAGGAAATGTCATGTCAAGCGCTGTCAAGAGAGCAGACCATAAAACAAACCAGCAGAAAGATTTAGGGTTACATTTTTAACTCAGGGTAACAGACTTCTAGCTATACAAGAGATGAAAGAAAAATGGCTTGCCAGTTTTATGAGTAACTAATGCGAAAGTATGGAAGTAAGAGTTCCCCTTCTAGCCTCCTTAAAATTGCGATTTAGTACCTTTTAAAGGCAAGCCCAACAATAATGGTTAGTTATCAGGTTTGCTTACTTTTAAGGAGGGATTCTGGATAACGCCTGTGTACAGAAACTATGTATTTTATGTGTTGAGCTTGGCTGCTCTAACATTTACCCCCCATCACAGTTCTGAAGACTGATTAGGCCAATCCAGGTTTGTAATGTGCTTTATTTTTTGGCTCTTCTTTCTGGTCTTGTATTACTTTGGGATCAGTAATCCTGCAAGACCAATCCACGAAGATTTCCATCCATTAGCTCCATAAACAATTTAAGTCTTCTGGTACACTTAGCAGAAAAACAACCACAAAGCATGATGTTTGCGCCTCCTTGTTTCACTGTGGGGATATTGTATGGGCAGAATTGTGTGCCATCAGAAACTGAATTGGAATTAGTTCTGTTTGAATTTGTATCACTTAGATTGAATCTGAAATACTCAAATTGAATAAATGCTTTGAAAAACTGAATCTGAATTAGCCCAATTTGAAATCACACGTAGGCTATTTTGGAAATGACTGTCACTGAACTGAACTGAATTGTTATATTTTGAAAATTAATTAATTAATCTTAAAAACTGTATTTGATCTTATTGTAAATTAAGCTCTAAAAAATCAGTTTAACATCTCACCATTCAGTTTCACTTCTACAATTCAATTTCAGTACTTAAATTCAGTTTGATGTGTCAGACATCCGGGTCCTCGTGAAGCAATCGAGCGCAGAGTAATAGAACTACATTGTACTTCAGCCTACGGCGTCCTGAGCTGGAGAGGGGCAAATATGAAGTTGTCAGATGTCACTCCTGTCAAAGGAGCAGCGGCCATATTCACAGGTTGGTAATAAATTCATCAGAAGAAGTGTCATGTAAATGATAGCCTAACAGTAACTGATATCTTAACTATAGCTGTTGACTAAAAGCGCTAAGTTAGCATAGTTTGGCCTAGGCGTTTGTTTACATGAAACTAAAATCTGACAGTACAAAAGCTAAGAGCTTAAAGCTGTTGTGTTTGTGAGCTGTTGCCATTTGCATAGACATATTTTTTTCTATTATTTTTGTGTAAATCATTGCTCGTAAATGAGCTTATATGGCGGTCCGGTAGTTCTTCTGTAGTGCCACTTTTATAATACTAATTCTACACACCTTATGCTTATAGTAGTTTTGTTAACCATCAAGCACTACAGAACCTGTGATCTCAGTAGAGTCTATTTGCCTATGTGTTCTGCTGTATAAAACTATAGTTTTGTATTCACATATTAACACAGTTTGCCTGTTTAACCTCTTCACTTGTTATCTATCCATGTTTTGAGTACAATTCTGGGGAAGATGGACTTGCAGGGCAACGTCACCCTCTTACTGGCCAAAAACAAAAGTGATGATTAAAAAATGACTGCATGTACATGTGTACTGAAGATATAAGTTTTTTTTTTTTTTTTTTTTTCTATAAACGTGTCCTGTTTGGCAGTGTGGAGCTCAGAATTGGTGTCTGAGTACCAAGTAGAAGCCCAACATATTTACTTTCACAAGCAGAGCACTACAGCTTTTGCTATAGTACTCCACTTGATATATATGTGTGAAAAATCTTTATTATGAATAGCTGTGGGTTTCATTTCCTGATGTTATGGACACGGAGACGGAAAATAAAGGGGAAGAAAGAAAGCAGATGAAGAAGGGAGGTAGGAAACAAAAAGTCAAGAGAGAGGGTGAGTTGAAAATACAAGAGAGGAAGGGGAACAAAGAAAACACAGGAAACACAGGAAAACATCGAAGTCTGCCTCCATGGGCGCCGTAAAGGGGTGGAAGGTTAGGACGATTCTAAGGTCCCAGGCTGATGAAGGGCCCAGAAGAGCAGACCCTTTTTTTCTTTTCCTATCTATTTTCTCATTTTAATACATACATTAAATGTGCTAGGGCCCCTCATGCCCTTAATGTGAATTTTGTCTATTTTGACCATACATTTAATATTTAACAAATAATTTATTTACTGTTTCAGTCACACCCCTCCCCTTTACAATGGTTCATTCCACCTGTCCTTCCGAGCTGCTTGCTAGCAGTGTTGGCAACTTAGCGACCTTGTCTAACGACTTTTTTTTCCAAAAAGTGCCTAGCGACAAATCTAGTGACATTTCTGACCACCCTTAGCTACTTTCTGTGAAACTTTGTCGCCGATATTTCCTGCAGTTTAGACCCAGCTTGCTCCTTCCCGATGCTCAGAAAGGGAATGATCTGCGTATGTGTACGCTGCATGATCAGAGTATGTCCACTGGCCAATCATAAACCTTTTTTGGTTCATTTCATCCACTCACAAACAAAGTTGTTTAGTAGTTAATATTAATTCAAAAGTAAAAAATAAATCGGCATGTATACAGACCGATCTTTTAACGAGAATTAAGGCAGAAGCTTGTCTGTATTACGCTGCATCACACACCTGTGGTGCATTCAAGGAACGTTCGAAATGTATGGTGAGTTCAAAAACGTAGGACATTTAAAAGTTATGACAAAAAAAACCACAGAAAATAATACTGTAAGCAATAAGCTTCTGTTTAATGGCGGTTGGCAAGAAACATTTGATGCATGCTAAATATGCCCTACTTAATTTTTTTTCATTAAGTACTGAAAAACAAACAAACAATCTCTTTTAATTTCGTCTTCTTGAGATATCTCAGCAATTTTTTTTTCCAGAACTTTAAATTTTGTTTAAAAGGTCTTTGATGTCCAGTTGCAATTTGATATCTTGTAAATTTGTACCTGTTTTCTCAACAGTTTACTTCAGGCAAAATAATAATAACATGTTCCACAGTCTCTTCTTGAAGACAGAGGTCACATTTCCCTGTAGCATGTTTCCCGTTTAAATTATATATTGTTTAACCCTGTAATCCTAATCTAAATATAATTATTTCCTCCTTTCGGTTTTATTTGTCATCTCGTGATGATGTCATCATTATGCAAATTAGCGTATGATGTCATCTGGCGACATCTAGCGACCTTCTGGGACAACTTCAGCTACTTTCTGTCGGACAGAAAGTAGCGGAAGTTTTAAATGTGTACAAGGCATGTTTATTGGGGTACATTTTATCTGTAAAAAATATGGGGGGCCCAGAAATTTTTTTTCCCACAGGGCCCAGAATTTTTGGCGGCACCCCTGTCTGCCTCCATACCCACAGGACGGCAGAGAGAGGGGAAAAAAAACAGAAAAAATCAAAAAGGAACATCGACAAAACAAACCAAACATTATGAACTAAGAACTACACAACCACATGACACAAAAATAGAACTAAAAATACAACAGCAATGTCACAGAAAAACTCATGGTGCCGATAATTCAAGATCTAGTAATGATAACCTCAGCCTAAGAATATATCTGAAAACACAGGAGACCCCACACCTATCTGTGTGTGTGTGTGTGAGCATGCTGGTGCATATAAGGTTTCTCCATAAGAGTGTTCGATAGCTGGTGTGAGCAGGAATCGATGTAGACATGAAGGAAGTCGGAGCCGAGACGTCCAAAGGACCCCCAGAGCCCCAGGCGGACAAGGGCAGGGCCGACCGCATCCCACAAGAGAGGAGCAGAGAAGAACCTCAGGGGAACATCCAGCGGCTACAATGCAGGGGCCCGGGGGCTGCAGTGACGAGCCCACGGGCCCCGCCAGGAATCGGCCGTGCCAGGGCGGGGCCGTCCATGGACTGGGAGAGCTGGGACCCGACAAGGGACCGGCCAACGAGGGGCCCCCATGGTGGCCACTGGCCGCCACACGCCACCACCACCCTAGGCCAATTCCCACCGCCAACATCCCAGCGCCCCACCCCTGCTCCACGTCGGGGCGCCCCACCGATAGCTGCAGCAGACGAACGGCATCCCCAGACCAAGCTCAGTCAGCACCTGGACACCGAGTTGTACCAGCTCCCGAGTCCTGATCCCGCGCAACGCAGAGCACCGAGACCAGGCGTCCAACAAAGGCCAGGGCCAGTCCAACCCACCAATGAACCGACCACACACGATGCGCACAGAACAGGTAATCAAACGAGCAGAGATGCTGGATCCTTATCCCGCCGAGCCACCAAACAGGCGCCACCCAACAATCCCAAACCTGGCACCCCCAAAAGAGGTGCCCCAACCAACCAAAGCAAGACATCAGCCCTGCGCTTCGGCCAACCGACACACCGGACCCCCCAGGCCCGGCCAGGAAAGCACCAGGTCCAAACCGGTTTGACCACAGACGCACCAGTGGGCAGGGGCACCAGCAGGGAGTGACAGAGAGGAAATAGGCCCCCTATTAGATGTAAGGCCTGAGGTGCGCCAGGCGAGAGGGCAGCCCAAGACCCAACCTGACAGGTAGACAATGACATACAGACACAGTCATACATTCCCTCCCTTTTAAACACATACACTCTCACTGACACACCAAGACACCTAAGAAATGCCGCCTTCCCCTCACTCACACACCCCATATGCACTTTATGCTCCCAGGTCCAGATACTGATGCCCCATTAGAGCAACCAGCCCCCGGACCCAGGAGATGGACCCCCTAGCAGACCGCCAAGGGTCCCACAGTGGTTAAGCAGCCCACCAGACCACCTGTTCCTCCTCTGGACCCCAACCCCTGATGGGCCTTGGCGAACAGGGGTGTGAAAAGACCCCTAGCCTCGATCCTCCCGCTCGAGTATGGTGTTGATGTGTGTTGTTATAATGTGCATTTAAAACAGAGGAGTGGGATGTGGGGAAGGCAGCCACACATCCCCCACCCCCCACCCTGAGCCCTCAGTGTGTATATGCGGTTTAACAGTGGGCACCGGCACCAGTGGGCACCGGCACCAGAGGTAAAGCTGATTGAATAGCTCCCCCTCTGGATGCCAAAAAGTGTGCCCACCCCAAAGTCCCTACATGTGTGTCTCATGAAAATGTTATAAGTGGGAGTGTCTAATTTGTACAGTAAAATTGGGATCCAGGCCACCACAGGATAGCGAAGATGGAAACCCCTTCTCGCACCCCACTAATGTGCCCATGCCCCAAGACCCTTATAAGTGGTAAAGTGATGGAACGGGTGGACAGAGGTGTTCGGGGATGGGGAGGGAAGGACTGGGAGACACAATGCCTTCCCAGGGAGCCAGGTCCCCCACTGACCCCAATAGGCACCGCTGTTCACCAGGATCCTGAAGATGTAATTTTTAAATGCTCAAGTTAAATACACATTTTCTTATGATTTCCTCTGCTTAGGATATGGCAGCAAAGGGAAGCTGGATAGCCCAGGAGAACAGGGACATTCTGTCAGGAGTGCGGTGTGTGAAGCAAGGACCCAAACACAGTCGCTGGTGAAGTGCAACGGTGTTTATTTGAGTGCTGCTGGTTGAAAGGATGATGGTGGTGATGATGATGATTCTGATGGTGAGGACAGTAACAGAGAGACAGGACATCGGACGAGCAGGAAGGAGACAGCAGGGAAACACACCCTGGGGACATCAACAATGATCCGGCGCTGAGTGAGGTGAAGTGACGTGTTATAAAGGCAGGAGGTGAGGAGGATCAGGTGTGGTTGGTTGGTGACATAGGTGAGGGCAATGATGAGAAGAGGGAGCGAATAGGGCAGCATGACAGGACCCCCAGACGCCGTGGAAAGTGGAGAGAAAAAAAAGGAAGCACCCTTGTCAGGGTGGGTGGAGGGGGCCCACGGAAGAGGGCCCGAGTCTCTATGGGTACGGCCTTCGGAAGTCTAGCGGACGGCCAGGTGGGTGGCCCCTGAGGACCTGGAGATCTGGCAGACGCCCAGGAGGGTGGCAGCCTCTGCCTGGACAGCAGTCGGGCGGACCGGCCGCTGATCCTCTTATGAGGACCTGGAGATCTGGCGGATGGCCGGATGGACGTCTCGTTGCTGGGCCGAGTGCTGGCGGACGGCCCGGTGGTCCTCTTCTGCGGACCAGGCAGCGGCTGAGAAGCTTGGCTGGTCGGCGGCGACGAAGATGCCTGGCCGGTAGAGCTGAATCTGGTGGCACGGAGGCCGGCTGAGCTGAATCTGGTGGCGCGGAGGCTGGCTGTCAGCGGTGAAGAGGCTCCAGTGGCAAGGACGGGTCATCTTTGACCCTCCCTGGGAGCTCTAGCGATTGTTGTTTTTTAACATGTGAACATAATGCTAACTTGGAACAATTAAAAACAATGAAGGAATGAAAAAAAATTTAAACAAGAATACTTGTAAGATACCATAAATATTTACAGAAGGATAAAAAAAGTATAGTTATTGATAGTTTTTTATGCAGAATTAACATGAATGGCGATCCTGGACCATTCTTTAAACTTTAATAGAATAAACAAGAAGTCTTTGGCAGCTTTGCTGGATTTACTGAAGTAAGATCAGAGATGTGGATAGAATGCTATAACTTGAGACTCGTGGCTGGTATTTTCTGGTTGATGAGAGGAACATCATACTTGGTGGTCTGCAGAGAGTGCTTTGGGGAGCTTCCTACTGTCTACTGCATCTTCCACCAATTGGCTTTGGGGGACTCGGTGAATCGATGGCTGCCACAGCACTAAGACATATTCAGAAGACAGTTGGTCCCACCGAGAGCACCACTGATGCCTGAAACCAGCAGAGAAAATGTATTCTAAATTTGAGAAATATTTAGATTATATACATATACGATATACTAGTTAATATGACATAGTGACTGTTTACATTTAACCACCAGTCATTCAGACGCTGGGCCTAACTAGTGATGAGAGGAGATTTTTAAGTGAAAGCCTGCGCCTCGCGCTGCTATGCTACCAGTCCCTGACCAGCCTGCTGTCTGCTAACTCCTCTCTCCCAGTTCGTTTATCCTGTGGCAGAGTATAAAAAAGAATTACACATTCACACAATATATATTGTTGGGCATGCATCGGAAGAGATTCTCACCAAAATCATCTTCAAAGAACTCTTCCTCATAACTGCCTTTTATTTCTTTACAAAGTTATTACAAAACATTCTGAGAGACAGCCTCTCTTACAGGATCCAATCAGCTTAATAATACATATTCATATAGATGCAAAGTGTGCCTGTAGTCCGTCCCTAATAGGTTAAGCCCCTTTTAATATATTCCTTTTGGTTGCTAAGCAGAAAACCTTCCTTCTCTCAACAGCCTATTTTGGACGACCAAACCAACAGATGTTTCCTGTTTTTTTCAGAGAATCGTGACCCATTGTCTAACTCATATCCTGTTCTTTACAGTTTTGTCCATTTAATCGTGACCGTTCCTTTCTGACCCGTGGGTCACATCCTGTGCCAACTCTTTTCTGCATTTAGTTAATTATTTTAGAACATAACCCCTTCACCTTTTGGCCTGTGTATTCATTCAATGCTTGTTTGAAAGTTTTTATTTACAATACTAGCTGATGTTAACATGATATTTCTGAAAACTTTCTGAAATAACATTACTTTACCTGGATATGATTATCTCTCAGCCTGAGATATAAAACAACGGTGATACAGCTGCTGGAGCTCTTTGATGATTAATTCATGCCCCTCTTCAGCTCAGGACACCATACAGTTGTGTTCAAAATTATTCATGGGCAAAAGCCTCCAGTTCAGTCACATTCTTAGGCTTACGCGCTGCAACTGCTTTCTTTAAGTCCCACCAGAGGTTCTCAATTGGATTTAAGTCTGGTGACTGCGATGGCCACTCTAAAATGTTTCAGCCTTTAATCTGCAACCATGCTCTAGTGGACTTGGAGGTATGCTTGGGATCATTGTCCTGTTGAAAGGTCCAACGTCTCCCAAGCCTCAGGTTTCTGACGGACTGCATCACGTTTTCTTCCAATATCTCCTGGTACTGAAGAGAATTCATGGTACCTTGCACACGCTGAAGCTTCCCTGTCCCTGCAGAAGCAAAACTGACCCAAAGCATGATTGACCCCCGCCATGCTTCACAGTAGGCAAGGTGTTCTTTTCTTCATAGGCCTTGTTCTTCCTCCTCCAAACATAACGTTGATCCATTGACACATTCTGCTTGTGTTGTTGTTGTTTTTTTTTTTTTTTTTATTCCTGTTTTCTATGCTCTTCCTGTGCAGGTCAGCTGTGATTCCTCCTTGCTGCTGCTGCCCATCCTCTACTTTCTGCTGGAGGAGCTCACAGCTGCACCTGATCTGCTGATTAGTCTCATGCCTACTTAAGCTGCTGCTTTTCTGTTCTCTGTGTTGGAGCGTTTTGTGTCCAGTCTGGTTTTTTTTCAGGTCTCACATGCTGTCCATTTGTTTTGTTCTCTGGAGCTTCCCTTTTCCCACTGAGTGTGGTGATTTTTTGTTGCTATAATTAAACCCACCTTGAACTAGTCCTTTGAGACCAAGCCTCAATCTCTGCGTCTGGGTTCTTGAACGTCAAGCCGTAACATTACGCTCCAACCATGTCAAACCCAGCAGAGTTTGCTAGGGCTTGTGAGGTCCCCTTGCCTCCTGGAGATGAAGCCGCTTCATCCGATGCTGGACTTGCTTCTCTGACCCAGGATTTACGCGGCTGCATGTCTGGACTAATGGAACTCCATGGCCGTCTGACACGCCTTGAACAGCCATCCCCTCCACGCCGTCAAACAAGACTCGGTCCCCCATAACAGTTTGATGGTACGGCTGAGGATTGCCAGTCGTTTCTTTCTTCATGTCAGCTCCAATTTGATTTCAACCCCAGTGAGTTCCCAACGGAGAGAAGTAAGGTGGCCTACGCCCTAAGTTTTTTGACGGGCCGAGCAAAGCGGTGGGGTTTGGCTGAGAGGGGTCGAGCGGCTCCACATTGCAGGTCTTTCAGCACCTTTTCCGCTCAACTCCTGACTGTTTTCAACCCGTCTACGCCTCACCGAGCAGCTGCTTCTGAACTCCTTTGCCTGTCCCAGGGGCCCCGCACAGTTTCGGATTATGCAGTACAGTTCCGCACGCTTGCTGCCAGCACCCGTTGGCCTAACGAGGCACTAGTGGATGTATTCTGCCTAGGCCTCTCTAGCTCATTGAAGGATGAGCTAGCAGCGAGGGAGGTGCCTGAGGATCTGGAAGCGCTGATAGACCTCGCCACTCGGATCGATCGACGTATGAGGGAGAGGATCCAGGAACGGTTCGTTCCTAGCCCTCGAGCGCCCCGCCAGCAACAGCGAACCACGCTTCCTATTCCTGCCCATCATCTGCCGGACATCGAGGCCTCGCCTGCTGAGCTTCCTTTAGAACCCATGCAGTTGGGCATGGGGAGGCTTTCCCCGGCCGAACGACAACGACGCATGGGAGGTGGCTTGTGTCTGTACTGCGGCAGGTCCGGTCACTTCGTCAGAAGCTGTCCGGCAAACACCAGGGCTCCCCAGTGAGAGGGCAACTGGTGAGCCGTGTTTCTCTGTTTTCTCCGCCCTCTCGGCCTCCTACGAGGATCCTAGTAACCTATGATCGGCGGCAGGGTGAGTTTGAGACTCTTATTGACTCTGGGTCTGATGGGGACTTGATTTCTCAGGAGGTGGTGGACAGACTGCAGATCCCCACAGAGTCCTTACCTGCTGCCTTACTAATCAATGCCATTAATGGCTCACTTATTCATAAGGTGTCTGCTCGCACTGCCCCAGTTAAAGTGACAGTTTCTGGCAACCACAATGAACTGATGTCCTTTTTAGTAGTCAAGAGTATGACACCCCCTATTATTTTGGGCTATCCATGGCTGTGCAGACATACTCCCCACATTGACTGGGTATCTGGTAGGATTTTGACTTGGAGTCCTTTCTGTTTATTGAACTGTATGAATGCTGCAGCGATACGCTCTTCCGTCCAGGTTTCGCCAGCTCCCGAGCCTCCAGACCTTGGCAAGGTTCCCTCTGTTTATCACGATTTAGCTGACGTGTTCTGTAAGTCTCGTGCTAAGGCCCTTCCTCCTCACCGCCCCTATGACTGCTCAATCGACCTGCTTCCTGGATCTCAACCTCCCAAGGGTCACTTGTACCCTTTAAATCCCCCTGAGCGCGAGGCTATGGTCCAGTACCTTCAGGAGAGCCTCCAAGCAGGAATCATTCGCCCGTCGTCCTCCCCAGCTGGCGCAGGCTTCTTCTTTGTTGGCAAACGTGACGGTGGTCTGCGTGCCTGCATTGACTATAGGGGGCTGAACAGCATCACCGTACGTGATTCTTACCCGCTGCCCCTGCTGAGCACAGCTTTTGACTTATTGAAGGGAGCAAATATCTTTACCAAGTTAGATCTCCGCAGTGCTTACCACCTGGTGCGGATAAGAGAGGGGGATGAGTGGAAAACGGCCTTCAACACTCCAAGTGGACATTTTGAGTACCTTGTGATGCCCTTTGGGTTGACTAATGCCCCAGCTGTGTTTCAGTGCCTCATAAATGATGTTCTCGGGGATATGATCAATAAATTTGTATTTGTGTACCTCGATGACATTCTAATCTTCTCCCCAGACTCTGAGACCCACATACAACATGTCAGAACTGTTCTTCAGCGCCTTCTGGAGAATCAACTGTACTGCAAGGTCGAAAAATGTGAGTTTCACACCACCAAGACGTCATTTCTCGGTCATGTGATTTCACCAGGTTCCGTTCAGATGGACTGTGCCAAAGTCAAGGCTGTCCTGGAGTGGCCTGTACCAGCGGGGCGGAAGCAACTACAGCGTTTCCTTGGTTTCGGAAATTTCTACAGGCGTTTTATCAGGAACTTTAGTGGCATTGCTGCCCCACTCCACAAGTTGACTTCAGGAAAGGTACGTTTTGTTTGGGATGATGAGGCAAGCAAGGCTTATTCGGAACTGAAGAGACGCTTCTCTGAGGCCCCCATTCTTGTTCAGCCTGACACCTCCAAGCAATTCGTTGTGGAGGTGGATGCGTCTGACACTGGAGTGGGCGCTGTGTTGTCCCAGAGGGCGCCTGACAATAGGATGCACCCTTGTGCTTACTTCTCCCGCAAGCTCTCTCCTGCAGAGAGAAACTACGACATTGGGAATAGAGAACTCCTTGCTGTTAAATTAGCTCTTGAAGAGTGGCGTCATTGGTTGGAGGGGGCTGAGCATCCATTCCTCGTGTGGACAGATCACAAAAACCTAGAGTACATACGAACTGCTAAAAGACTAAACTCTCGCCAGGCTCGATGGGCTCTGTTCTTTGATCGATTTAAATTCTCCCTGTCCTTTCGTCCCGGCAGTAGGAACATCAAGCCAGACGCTCTGTCCTGGCAGCACCAGAAAGAGTGTGACTCTGTGGCGTCCGAGCGAGAGAGTACCATCCTCCCTCAAAACATGGTGTTGGCTACAACAAGGTGGGTCCTGGAGCGGAAAGTTATGTCCTCCACATCCCAGGTCTCTGTAGTCCCGGCTGGATGCCCAACTCATTGTTTGTTTGTCCCTTCGAGCCTCCGCCCACAAGTACTAAGGTGGGGACACAGCTCTCGTTTGGCCTGCCACCCTGGTGTCACTCGAACTGCTTTTTTAGTTGGGCAACGTTTCTGGTGGCCAACAATGAGCTCTGATATCAAAGCATTTGTTTCTTCATGTCCTGTGTGCGCTAGTGCCAAAGTATCCCGACGACCACCTGCCGGGCTTTTACAGCCTCTCCCAGTGCCCTCCAGACCATGGTCCCATATCGCCATGGATTTTATCACAGGACTCCCAAGCTCCAGGGGTTTTTCTGTAATCCTGACCATCGAGGACAGGTTCTCTAAGTTAGCCCATGCAGTACCCCTTCAAAAACTGCCTTCTGCTAAAGAGTTGGCAGAGGTAGTGTCTAAGGATGTATTTCGACTGCATGGTCTCCCTGTTAATATTGTCTCAGATCGCGGACCACAGTTTGTGGCAGACTACTGGAGGGAGTTCTGCAAGTTGTTGGGGATCAATCTCAGCTTGAGCTCTGGATTCCATCCTCAAACAAATGGCCAGGTGGAGCGTTTCAACCAAGATCTGGAGACCACCCTTCGCGCCTTGTGTGCTAAGAACCCTGGCACGTGGGCCAGACAGCTTCCGTGGGCTGAGTATGCACACAACTCCTTGGTTAACTCCTCTGGCTTCTCCCCTTTCCAAGCAGCCTACGGATATCAGCCCCCACTCTTCCCACATCAAGAACAACTGGCATCGACTTCTGGTCCAGCAGCCTTTGTTCGACGCTGTCAGCGTACCTGGAGGACATTTAGAGGGTGTCTGCTGAGGAACCAGGAACGGATGACTGCGGCAGCCAACCGTCGCAGGTCCACCGCTCCGGAGTACCAGGTGGGAGATAAGGTGTGGCTTTCCTCTGCAGACATTCCCCTGAAGGGAGGTTCCAGAAAGCTGCATCCCCGGTTTCTTGGGCCCTTCACCATCACAAGGGTCATCAACCCAGTGGCTGTGAGGTTGGCTCTTCCATCGGCTCTAAGGGTCCATCCGGTGTTCCATGTGAGTAAACTGAAGCCAGTGAGTGAGAGTTCCCTACAGACAGTTAACAAGGAGCCACCCCCACCACGTGTTATAGATGGTGGCCCTGTCTTCACCATACACCAGCTTCTCGCATCCAGAAGAGTGGGACGGGGAGTGCAATACCTTGTCGACTGGGAGGGTTATGGACCAGAGCATCGTCAGTGGGTTCCAGAGAGACATATCTTGGACAAGGATGTCATTGCCCAGTTTCATCGGGACAATTCCAACCAGCCTTGCCGTCCGTCTGGTAGCCGGACGTAGGGGGGGGGGGGGGGTTATGACACATTCTGCTTGTGTTGTTGTTGTTTTTTTTTTTTTTTTATTCCTGTTTTCTATGCTCTTCCTGTGCAGGTCAGCTGTGATTCCTCCTTGCTGCTGCTGCCCATCCTCTACTTTCTGCTGGAGGAGCTCACAGCTGCACCTGATCTGCTGATTAGTCTCATGCCTACTTAAGCTGCTGCTTTTCTGTTCTCTGTGTTGGAGCGTTTTGTGTCCAGTCTGGTTTTTTTTCAGGTCTCACATGCTGTCCATTTGTTTTGTTCTCTGGAGCTTCCCTTTTCCCACTGAGTGTGGTGATTTTTTGTTGCTATAATTAAACCCACCTTGAACTAGTCCTTTGAGACCAAGCCTCAATCTCTGCGTCTGGGTTCTTGAACGTCAAGCCGTAACATCCATGGGCCCAAACAGTTCTAATTTTGTTTCATCAGTCCACAGTACACTATACCAAAACTTTTGTGGTTTGTCCACATGACTTTTGGCATACTTCAGTCGACTCTTCTTGTTCGTTGGAGACAGCAAGGGGGTGCGCCTGGGAGTTCTGGCATAGAGGCCTTCATTACGCAGTGTGCGCCTTATTGTCTGAGCTGAAACTTCAGTACCTGCATCTGACAAATCTTTTTTCAGTTCCCCAGCAGTCACACGGGGACTTTTCTCCACTTTGTGCTTCAGGTAGTGCACAGCAGTCGAAGTCAGCATCTTCTTTCTGCCACGACCAGGTAGCGTTTCAACAGTGCCCTTTGCCTTGAATTTGCGAATGATGCTTCCTATGGTGTCTCTTGGAATGTTTAACATCTTTGCAATCTTCTTATAGCCATTGCCCTTCCTGTGAAGAGAAATCACCTCTTCTCTTGTCTTCCTGGACCATTCTCTTGACTTCACCATTTTTGTAAACACACCAGTAAATGTCTAGAAGGAGCTGAGTATCACAGTCATTTTAAATCTGCCTGATTGGTGCTTATTATGGTTGATTGCTGCTTGTTGACATCCACAGGTGTTTTCAATACCTGATCGAACACACTTGAATGAACCTCTGTTCTTAAGAGTGGTAGTCGTTAAGAGGTTGAATAATTGTGTCAATGACAAAATCACAGAAAAAACATTTAATACTGTCTTACAAAAACAATTGATGTCATTTTAGTTGCATTTGGATCTTTAAAAAGTCCTTGTAAGATTTCATTCTGAACACAATTACAAATGTAGACTGAATTCCCTAAAACCCTTTACAATTCTGAACACAGCTGTAGGTTGGGTAAAGTACAACGTAGTTCTATTACTCTGCACTCGATTACTTCTGAAGGACCTGGATGTCTGACACAAAAATCTGAATTTGAGAACTGAAATTGAATTGTAGAAGTAAAACTGAATGGTAAGAAGTGAAGCGTAAATTCTGAGAGCTGAATTTACAATAAGATGAAATACAGTTTTAAAGCAAATAAATTCACTTTCAAAATATAAAATTTGATTTCAATTTAGTGACAATCATTTCCAAACTAAAGATGTGATTTCAAATTAAGCTAATTCAGATTCAGTTTTTCAAAGCGTTTACTCAATTTTAGCATTTCAGATTCAATTTGAGTGATGCAAATTCAAACAGAAGTAATTCAAATTCAGTTTCTGATGGCACATAATTCTGCCCATTATATTGTTCTTCAAGTCATAGTGGGAATTTTTCTTTCTCTAAAAACAGTGGGTCAGGTTAAACAGTTGATTTTGGTCTCATATAACTCTCGTCCAAGCCCTTTCTCAAAAATCTGGAGCTGTGGTCCTCAAACCTTCCATCATAAGTTCCACTTCAGCAAGTATTGTAAATAGTTTTCCAAGTACTGAAAGACACTTTTACTGACATACATTTTTAAACAGGAGTTAGATTTGATCAATTTGTCTTGTCATAAAAACATAGAAAAGAGCACACAATGACATTATGCTTTCCTTTTTTACTAAGAAGCTTACATTTCCACATTTTTCATTAGAAGATTTTGCATAAATGTCCCCAGTAATTTTGAATGAGAAAATATGATTTTTTTTGTTATCATTTTCATTCTCAAAATCCAATATGGCTGGCTTGTATACAAAAGATAATTAATTTCATTTTTGACTACTTTTGTCTCATTGAATCATTAAGTAATTTCCAGATCCAATTTCTTTATTCTAAGGTAAATAGAGTGCAGCATTATGTTTGTAGTGAAAGAAATGTCTGATTAAGCAAAAGTCAATGTGATTTAACAACTCATCGACTTCACCCATTGAGGGTGCAGTTGGTAGTCCTGTTCCCTTGCATAAAAAAGGTTCTGGTTTCAAATCCAAGTCTAGTTTGTATGCTCTCCCTGTGTTCTCTTCGGGTACTCTGGCTTCCTCCCATAGTTCAAAAACAAGACTCTAAGGTTAAGTGATTGCTCTAAATTGTCCTTAGGAGTGTGTGTCTGCAAGGTTGTTTGTCCCTGTGATGGACTGGCGACCTGTCCAGAGTGTACCTCGCCTTTCGCCCAATGACTGCTGAAGACTGGCACCAGACCCCCTCCCCCCCTTGATCCTGCACGATAAGTGGGTTTAGGAAATGGATGGACGGATATAATCCAGCAAGCTTGTGGCATAAGAACAAGTAAAAATTTGCAGCTAGGTGTTATGTAAACACAATGTGTTATTTCATGTCATACAAAAACATTAAGGCATTTTGTCCTATAAAACATTGATGCCATACAACGTTGAGGAGAAACATGTTGCTTTTCTGGACTGTCTTAATTTTATTTCATATTCTCCGATATATACAGTAAGGCACTGAAACAAGAAAGGTCTTTATGGCTTCATACAGATCTCAACAAACAATTGTCTATATGGTTGCAATTAACAGTTTTTATTTGTGAATATAAGCACGATTAACATATAAATAATTTTTTTTTACACAAGCTGAGTTTCCAACCTAGTGTCTGCTGTTATTTCTCAATTCTTTACTCTAATAAAAAGTATCTACAGCATTAAGGAGATGTTTCTTTATAAACTGAGAAAGGGCAATAATTCACACAGGCTCCCTTCAAATTCACTCAGCCGTGAAAGAATATAAGGTATTTTGCAAACAATTGGCCCCTCTTCTCCTACTGTGCATGGGAGTAGGAAAGCGCAGAAACTAAGTGAGTTGTGACAATTGTGCAAGCATCAGCAGCCTTTTGTTAAACTAGTCTTTCTGGGAGCTGCAGAAGTTAGCCAGGATAAATGAAGATGCTGCAGTCATTCCTTGGCTCCTGACTCTAATAGCATGACACAAAACTCAAATGCGGCTAACACAAGACACCATATGGCATAATTGCCAGTAACACACAGGGAACATTTTAAGCTGAAATGCTGAAACACTCAAGAGAAGTTACATTACACATCTGCTCTCAGGTGTATTTATGCACGCGTAGGCAGAGTTGTTAAAATCGCATCAAGTGCTATCTCTTCAACAAGAAATCCTCTGGTACCCAAGCATGAGTGATATACAGATCCACCCACAAAGGCCCCAGTCCCATCCATCTTCAGTGTCATTGGCATTCTAAATCTCTCAGTCATGCCTGCATCTATAATGGCCCAATTACTGCCGATGGGGATCCCACTCCCTATCTGACAATTACATCTGTTAGAGTTTGAGAGCATTAATGCCTAAAAAATATCAATTAAGGTGATTGATCAGGATGTTAATATCCTATTAAACAGCAGTCTGGGGCAGCAGAGCATTTCTGTTGATTAGGATGAAATGAGTAAGAGTCTCTGGGATGAAGTGACTGTAGTTTAGTGCGCCAGTTAGATTGCTGATCTAATGAACGCAGAAATGGCTTGCGGATGCATTTTATTGCCAGGTAAACGTGGACAAAAACAACTTTTGGTAATTGGTACTCAAAAGGCGTTTCATGGAGCTATAAAAAGCAGACTGGATGGAGAACTTTCTGGTCAGCTGAGCCAGAAACCCATACACATTTACAAGATGTTAATTCAAAAAGAGAACACTCTAAAATCTGCTGAGCTAAAAACAACCCAGTTTTATTTAACATATCAGGGTTGGGTTATGTGTTTAGCTGTCCATGTGTTTAGGTTTCCAAGTTTTCCATGTAACAAAAGTTAATGTGACTTATACCTAGCCTGAAGGCTACAATGAAGTGAGTTGAAAAGAAGAATACATAATCTGAACTAGAAACGCACTTGGAGAGTGCAGACTTCCACCAAGGCAGCTCAGTCCCCCCCAATGTTGTGATCTAATTCTAACTGTTCTAATGTACCCTTAGCATTTATATTTTGGCAACACATAAAACAAGTAACAAATGTGTCAGAAGAATTTTACAAATACATTTTATTCATTAACATTCAATATATAGCTTTACCTGGCTATTTATTATGGAACTACATGCACATATGTTGAAAACAGCCCCATCTCCCAATGATAAATAATCCTTAAAAAGATTCTAGGATCCACATGGTGATCCAGATCACCCCCAAATCGCTTGTTCCTGGTCCCATTGCAGACATTTCCTGAAAATTTATTCAAAGTCCACCTATAACATTTTGAGTTATGTTGCCAACAGACAGACAGACAAACAAACCCTGGTGAAAACCTGTGGCATCTCTGCATTTGGGGCCGGGTATGGCAGGGTTAAATTAATCAGTAGAAAAGGGTTGTGTTTTACAGAGTAATATTATATAAAGACTGATTCTGTTACCAAGAATATTCTGTTGTAAACATGTGTATAACCATCTAAGTCTTTCCCAGAATACTGACAAGCTCAGAGGGCTAAATCATCTTGAAGCAGGGATTGGGGCCAGTCCCTTAATGTTTGTTTAAATGTTGAACCACTGAAATGTTGAACCACTGTGCCCCTCGGCACAAATGCCACGTGGCATTTGTGCCGAGGGGCACAAATGCCACGGCCCCAAGCAGAGATTCTGCTACCTTCCTTGATACAGAAAGGCAGCAATGCGCCATCTGGTGTGCAGTCTCCCGGAAATTTATTAGAAGAAGAAGACATCCCGGTATCCTACCACAGCAGGAAGTGATGCGCCCTATTTGGCCAAATGCACAAGTTGGTTGTGCAGCATACCTCACATTAAAATATCGGAATAGCGCATGTCAGGTTTACGTTCTGTTGGATAGAAGTGTGCAGGCATCTAATATCCTTACTACGTACCAAGACAAAAAAAAATAGAAAATGAATGAAGCAGATTTTTTGATGAATTCTAAATTTAGCATGTTGCCTCTAGAACGAAAATTAGAGATTCAACATTTGGGATGTCACCAGCCAATGGAATTTAACATCGTTCAAGGACTTTAAGAGATTATAATAGATTTAAAGAGGATTATTTTAAAGATTATACAGTTATTGAAAAGTTTGCCCAGTGGAAAGATCTGCATTTTATTTAAAGAAGAACAATACTGGTTAGTGACCCTTTACTTGTAATTTCTTATAGGCTATAGAAAAGGTTTCATTCTTCAATACATATACATAAAATGGTGTTTGTAGTGTGTGTATATGTGTGCTATTTTATGTGGTTCATTTAATATTGAATCAGTATTAAGTTAATCACATAAAATAGCAATCAATTATATTGATCAAAGTCAGATTGTATACATCACAGAAAAAATAGTTGCTGCTATTAGGTGTTGAATTGCTGTGCCCCACCTAACTTATCATGCCAGAGACGCCACTGTTGAAAACATACCCTCCTTGGTTGAGATAATTAAAAAAAGAAATAACTTTTGGGTGAAATTAACAGTCCTGTGGTCATTAAACCAGGAATGGGTACTTTGATATGTGGGCAGATATCAGATCCTTTTAAGGCCAGGCAAATTCATATATATAGTACCAGGGGTGTAACCATTATCTCAGAAGTGAGGGGGACACATTTCTATTTGGTCTACTCAGTGATTTATCATCCTTTATTATTATAATTATTACTATGAATAAAATTAGTGGTTACAAGTACCACCTGCTCAGGAGGAACAAATAACTAAGCTCAAATGTCCATCTCTATTTACCGTTGGTGTCTATCTGGAAAGCTTTACCAACTACAGGTTAATGATTGTAGGTTCGAGTTTGCGCACCAGCTTGTGTGAATCAGCAAATCACAATAAATAACACACAAAGACTACCTATCATCTCTTTAGAATACACGTTTTTTTTACAGGTTATCAAACTAACTGACATCAATCTTGGGCTAGAATAACTCTGAAACACCTGTGACAACCCTGTCCTGATACCTGCCTGGTTTCTCCAAGCAATGGATTGCTTTCTCTCAGCAATTATCTATTCTTACCTGTGAAGACTCTAGGCTGTTTCAAAAGATAATTTCTGCTCAGTGAGCGTTTTTGACATCCATAAGTGCTCAGCCTGTGGTGGCAATATGTTGCGATCAGGTGTTCTTCACAAAAGATTTTGCGATGGCAGGATAAAAGGCGGTTTGTGGTAGTTTACAGGCTGTCGACATGCAAGGTTGCGTATAAAATAGAAGATGGAGGGGTCCGTCTCACAGTTTCACCGTAAACAGAGAAAATAGATTGGATGTGACTTGTTTTTATCCCGATTGAAGACCCACACCTCAAGGCTGTCCTTCACAGCCCCCATGAGCTGTCTGGCAACTTGCTCTTCAGCTCTAAAGACCAGAAGCTCCCGGACCTCTGCATCACTCCAGTTTGCCATTTCAGCAGATACAGTTTACAAATGCTAAGGGAACTCCCCATGTTTAGTTGCATTCCACACTTCGTCATGACATCAACCTCTGTTGCGGCATGGCGTGATATTCATTCCTAAGTCCAACGTTGTGGCAATATTGCAATAATATAACTATCAAGGATGGCACGAATTCCGGAATATTTGCACATCGCCGTGCCGCCACAGCTCGTTCATGCGACTCACCGTGTTATGAATATTACCCTAATATGCCGCCAGGGTGTATCTTTTGAAAACGCCTCATGTGTGATCTTCCCTGCTCCTGGCCTCTGGTCTTGCTTCTCCTTCCTAACTTTGATCTTTCTATTGTGGCAATAAAGATATGAAAATTAGGAAAGATACATTTTGAAATAGAATTCGGATAAGTAGCAGTGAAATTACTGTGGAAATTGGGTTAAAAGTCCCTTTTGCGCCATAGATATTTCTTTCTTACCAACTTATATTCTCCTTTTATTTGTGCAGACCCTCTATGACCCTGCTCTGTCTATTTTGGCAATAAATATTTCTTTCAAATATTTGGAAAGCAATAGTGAACACAAGTTCTTCACATAAAATAAAGATGATTGTGTTTATTCCTAGCATGAACTAACTAGCAAGGATGTAACATAGCTAACAACAACATTAGTATTGTTGACCAGCTTAACATGATGTATTGGCATGTATTAACAAGTCATGATTTTGCTACATTACCCACGTGCAACAGCTTCAACTTACACAGCTTGTTTGAAAAAAGAAACTGTCAAAAGTTTTTTTTTGCCTTTTGCTGGCTCTTGCTGCCTTGCTGAACATGCAGGTTTGCTCAGGAGCACCTGTCTGTGATTCACTGCTGCATGTGTTAGTGTGTGTACGCTTAAGGTGCGTGTAAAGACTGCTCGGAAAAATACGTTAGTCTATATTAACAGACAATACAGCTGTAATGGCTGAAAAAGTGCGGGGGACAGAGGGCACCCACAAGTGTGGGGGACATGTCCCACGCGTACCCCACATTTGTTAAGCCCATGAATAACACTTTTGACAACAAGGCAATTCAAAGGGCTTTGGGTGATTAGGGGATACAATAAAGGCAGCAACAAAACAACTGCAAAAGCATAAAATACAACATTAGAGACACAACATTACATTAAAACAAATGACATTCCACCTTTCATTAATCAATTGATCAAAGGCAGCTCTAAAACAGATGGATATTTAGCCTTGATTTAAAGGAAGTGTTTCAGCAGCTTTGCAGTGGTCTGGAAGTTTGTTCCAGATAAGGGGAGCATATGAATTGAAATCTGCTTCTCCAAGTTTAGTTCTAATTCTAGAATAAGGAGGATTAGTAGACTAAAGTTGGAAGATCTGAGTGGTCTGAGGGTTGGTATAGACACAACAGATCATCATTATAGTTTGGTGCTAAGCCATCCAATGATTTATAAAAGTAAACTGGTTCAAAGACAGCTTTTCAGTGGTCTGGAAGTTTGTTCCAGATTAGGGGAGCATATTAATTGAAATCTGCTTCTCCATGTTTAGTTCTAATTCTAGAATAAGGAGGATTAGTAGACTAAAGTTGGAAGATCTGAGTGGTCTGGGGGTTGGTATAGACACAACAGATCATCAATATAGTTTGGTGCTAAGCCATTCAATGATTTATAAAAGTGAAAGCATTTTGAAATCTATTGTCTGAACTACAGGGGAGTCAGTGTAAGGACTTTAGAACTGGGGTGATGTGTTCTAGTTTCCTGGTTCTAGCGAGCAGCAGTATTCTGGATCAGCTGCAGCTGTCTGATTGACTTTTTAGGCAGACCTGTGAGGACACTGTTGCAATAATCAATCTGACTAAAGATAAAGGCATGGATGAGTTTTTCGAGGTCTTGTTGCGATATCAGTCCTTTAATCCTAGAAATCTTCTTCAGGTGATGGAATGCCTATTGACACAAAAATGACGCTAAGGGGAAGTTTAAGATCAGCAATTAACTTTTTTTTTCATTAGGTTTGCAACACTGCTAACATTTGTATTACCTTACAACAACATAATGTTCACTAAGACTTTTGCTGACCAACAAAATTCATATATAACATTCTATTTATTACTGCTTATCTAGATACATAAAACTAGCTTCTGCTAACTATTTAGCAGCTAAACAGATAGTGTCCTGTTCTTTGGGACTTTGTTTTGTGTTTTGCATTATTTTGGTATTTTTATTCAGCTTTTTCTTCCCTGCGTGTTCTATCAGCCATTTCTCCCATTTTCTCAGTTCGATTTCAGTTGCTTAACTTCAATCACAGCTGCACCCAGTTTCTAATCAACCACCTGCTTCTTGTTCAGTAATTAACTCTCCAGCTTAAATCTCTCTTAGGTAGATCCAACTGTTACCTCCAGCATGTCTTCTGGTCCTTATGGTTCTCTCTGGATTTTGATTTTTGTTATTTTTACCTCTGCCAAAAAGGTTATGTTTTCTGAGCTGCCTTGGCGGAGTTCTGCACTCCCTAAGTGCTTTTCTAGTTTACAAAGTAAAACTTTTTTTTTTTCAGCCTTCTGCCTCCCCTCTGCATTTGAGTCCTGGGCTTCATTGTTTTGTCCCAGACAGTATCTGCAAGCAAGAACTAAGATGATTAACGCAACCAACCAACAAATTAGAATACAGCATTATTTTACGTTTTCATATCTCATCCTGTGGAAGAGATGCCGTGAACTCTAATCAGGTTGTTGTAGAATTCAAAAAGGTGGTCTGTAAAGAATATTAAGACTGTCTAGTTTTTTTCTCAAAATCAACAAACTGATTAAAACTACACAACCTCTTTCTTAACAGTAGCCTATAGGCCCAGCATTTGGGGGAAATATCCTAAAGTTTTTAAAGAGCAGAGTTGCATAAACATTTCTTAGTTTTAATTAGCTTCATTCAACAGTAATTTCCCATCCCACTTAATCATAATCATAGTTTATGTAGTGTAGGGTTTAATATTTTTTCTTTAGAAATTGACTTAACTTTGACTGTCTTCTGTGTTCTAGTTGTAAATAAGTTTCATTGTTTTATCGTGTAGGATTCATTTTCTTTAACATCTGATAGTTGGTTAAGAGCAATTTTAATAGCAATCAACAGCTTCAATGTCATACTTTGATGTTCACATTGTAAGCTGTGAAGATGAGAATTTCTGAATTTTAGTCCACTAAACCAGCCTTTGCATAGGATATCTACTATTTAAGCTCCTCCAAGTGATTGAAAGTATTTTAAATTACAACACGGCTTCTTTCTTCCAGAATGATTGTTTGAAAACATAAAGGTTCTCTTGACACTGTTAAAGCTTTAAATAGAGAGCAATTAAATTCAAAAGTGTAATTTATATGTTTTGTGTGTTAAAAAATATTACCCCTTTTTTCCCCTGTCTTGTCAATGATCACCGGCGCGCTGTACTCATCCCTCTGTCCTCCCTCCATTTCCCCTCCTCCATCGCCTTGGTTTTTTTTTTAAAGGCTTTCCATTCTTCCCCTGGCATGGCATCACACACTCATTTCATTTCTCATTTACAGACTGATAATCAGAATGTCATTACAGTGTCCACACTGAGCTGCTGGAGGGGTAATTGAGCAGCATAAAAGGCATTTGAAAGAGGGATGAATAATAGAACTGGAGACAGAGTGGGTGGGGGGTGAGTGGTGACTTGGAGCTAGGCCTGCTTTCTCAGGTGGCTGGCCCATATCGGGTGGCATCCTCCCTGGCCTTATGGTTAACCATGTCTACGTCGCAAGCTCTTTCTTTTTTTCTTAGCCCTTGCACATTAGAGGCAGAGCAAGCATCAACACTCATGTTGTAGAAAGGGAGAAAATCAATAGGAGAGTTTCAGAAGGTCAAAGTCAAGCATGAACAATCACTTTACATCTCGCAAGTCTCCTTGATTTAGATAGCAAAACAGACCATAATTTTGTCCTTGTGCCTTATTTAGGAGGACAAAGTTCTAACAGTTCCATCTAAAGACTAAGCCCGTTTTTTGTTTTGTTTTTTATGTTGGGGGGGGGGGTTGCTATCTGACTGCTTTTAAGAAAAAATAAAAGTAAAGAAACTGAACTAGGTTTGATAGACATTAACTTCATGTTTAAAAAGAAAGCTTTGACTTCTAAATTTTCAAGTCATACTTTAAGAACTTTATCATGGCCTTTAAAACATCTGCATTGTTGATCATTTCTGCTAGATGTAGAGATGCATCTGTGTTGCATGTTTGTGTCATTTTACTTGCCTCACCCTGCTCCTGTCCTCCATGGCTGTGGTGTGGCAGCCTGGCACCACGCCAGCCCCGTTTGGCAGAGGTGGTACATTTCCATCTCATTCATCACATAAAGACAGATAATCAGAAAGTCATTACAGTAGCTTGACACCAGTGCTTGCCCCGGGAAGACAGAGTAATTGAACAGCACAGAAGGGGAGACAGCGGACTGAGCCAAGGCCACGTGGTAATGAATGTAAGATGTAGAAATAAGAGGAGTGAGGGTCTCAAAGCAGAGGGATGTAGATGGAAGAAAAGTAAGCTAGGTATTCAGGGAGGATAGTAAAATATGTAATATTGTGATTTAACATTCAGAAGTGGAAGGGAAAGAGGAGATGCATAAAGTAACACCGGTAAACCAGGTGGCAACCTTTCTGATGAAGAGTGCCTTCTAAAATTTCCTCTGAAATCAATATGCCATATCAGCTGTGCATTAACAATACATTTATTAACGCTGCTTATCAACAGTTACACACTATAGATATAGAACAACTTTATAGAACTATATTTGTTGACAGATGTTGGCAAAGTGCAGATCAGCTATTTTCAAAAAACGCTTTTCTATCCATAACAAGAACACCATATCAACAACAACAAAATACAAATGGAATTTATGGTCTCCTCACAACAATATGAAAAATAAACTGGGCCAATATATGTTTGTTTATACAGGGATAAACATGTTAATGAGATCCCTGCCCTTGCTTTGTATTTGCCAGTTCTGTCATCTGAGGATCCCACTTAGTCACTTTAAGGAGCATACAAGTCTCTGAGTGTCCAACAGTCAGACAGCTACGAGAAGTGCTTAGGACACTCTTCATGTGAGAGAAAATGTGCTCACAGATATGTAGAGCCAAATACTGTCAATAAGGCCTGTGCAATGTTCCTGAGAAAGTTAAACTTTTCTGGTAGTGATGTCCAGCAAATGAAAATGCAAGCACCGTGATCACGCACAGCTATGGATTCCAGCTGCTGTTGTAGTATTGCAAACTTTGTCCTCCACAGAGTCGAGCTTATCAGTTCAGTCAGCTGCATTTCCATGTCCTAGGGTAGGGTACGGGTTAGAGTAGGGTAGAGGTTTCTGCCACAAATGTTTTTAACAATCCACAAATCGTCCCAGAACTTTTCCACAGCTAAGCCATCTAACTGCACAGTGGAGCGGGATGAATTAGCATGAGCTATCATTGCGGTGAGTCAAAGCAGATCCCTTAACAATAAGGTTCAAGATTTTTGCTATTGTTGTAATGACATCATTTAGATCTGAATTTGACATCTTTGCACAGAGGTTTTATTGGTGTATTATACAGTGCAGTTTCATGATCGGATGGCCGACTTGTTTCTCAATTAAAGTAAAAGCCCCTCTGTGGCTGCGTTCACACTGCAGGGCTTAATGCTCAATTACAATTTTTTGAAAAAATTTGATTTTTTGCAAGGCCGTTCACATTTCCAATTAAATGCGACCTTTTGCGATCTCCTGTGTGAACATGAAATGATCTAGAATTGACCCGCATGCGCAGAAGAGTACTCAACGGTCAACGACGTCACTTATTGTTTGCACATGGATGTCAACAGTGGAGCTCGTTTAGCCTTATTAAAGTTATTTTCACAACGGAGCCAGCACAATTTCAATCTTCTCGTTTTAAGGAGAAAAATAAAAAGGAGGAGAGCAAGGTTTTTGGCCATGGCGTTTTGTGGAGCAGTGGTAGCAACGTTGGTACAGAGAAACGTGTGGGTTCGGAGTTGCAACCAGGAGTGGTGGGAGACTGATGTGAGTGGCTTCACTAATACAGAATTCATCAGTAACTTCCGAATGTCCAAATCCACTTTTGATTATGTTTGTGAGCGCCTTCAATTTACTCTGTCACGGGAAGAGACATGTCTGCGGCAGCCCAAAACAGTGCAGAAACGCGTATCAATGACGTGCGGGTCGGAAACATGCGACCTGGCCGTTCAGACTGAAGTCGCATTTCAAAAGATCGGATACGTATCGGATTTTGGACCACATACCCAAGTGGCCTGGGTCGCATTTGAAAAGATCGGATCTGTGTCGTTCAGACTGTCATGAAAAGATCAGATACAGGTTGCATAGGGGCAAAAAAATCGGAATTGGGTCTTTTCAGCCTGCAGTGTGAACGTAGCCTGTGTTTCCCAACCACAGCTGGTTGTCACAGCGAAAGTCTTTGTAATGTCAATGCCTCGCTCCTCAAAACACTCCCCTTGGCAATATGCTCACCTTGCGTTGTTTCAAGCATCCGAGTTAAGTAGAACAGTTCCTATTGTAGCGCCACATCACATTATCTTATCATAGCAGCCAAACACAGAACGTCATTGACATGAGCACTTTCATCCAAAGCTACACTAAGCACCCAGGCTTCAAACCAGGTGTTTGTGGGGCTCTGACATTGTCACCCATTTCCTATATGCGTTGTTCCACAGTTCTAGCCGACACAGGTATGTCTTGTATCCTTGATTTAATTGTATCTTTGTTTGGAAACCCATTAAATAACATCGCTGAGCTACAGAGAAACACCCCCTTAATAAATTCTCTGTCTGTAAACGGCTTTCCATGTTTAGCAATACTGTGTGTGAAACGAAAACTTACTTCCGTTCCATGATGTTTAGCAGCTGGGAAAACTTTGAGAGTACTTCCTTGCTTCTTATATCTTGACACGACATGTGTGATTGATTCAAACTTCTCTGCCTCGAAAATTTTTTCATGTTTCGTCTCAAAAGGCCGTTTAACACTGGAGGTCCGACAAAAGACACTCTTGATGCACAAGACACATACATCAGGATCTTTCTGCTGCACAAAACCCCTGACTTCAGTCCACAAAGTCAGAAAAGACCGGGAATAGTTTTTTTTTCGCGATGCCATATTTTTGCCTCCAGGACTGACTAGCTGGCAGTGTCCTCCTCAGCGGTAGGCTATGTTATTTTTAGGTAAATTACAAACTCCTGTAGGAGACCCTTGGACTAGACTCTGCTCATTCTGATCAGGCATATCATTACGACCACCTGTTTTATAGCGAGTTAGTTTCCACTTTGCCTCTAAAACCGAGACCCCTGAAGGTGTGCTGTGGCATCTAGCATCAAAATATCAGCAGCAGATCTTGTAAGTCCCGTAAATTGTGAGGTGAGGTATCCATGGATCCTACTTGGTTGTCAAGCACATTCCAAAGATATTGAATTGGATTGAGATCTGGGGATTTTGGAGGCCAAGTCAAAACTTGAAATTCGTGCTCCTCAAAGTATTGCTGGATAAGTTTTGCTTTTTGTCTGGGTTCAGCATCCTGCCATAGAAGACCACAAATATCAGGGAACTGGCTGCTCATTTGAATTTCGGATCAATTAAGAAAAATTTTTAAAATGGGTAGTATGAATCGGAAAATGCCTCAGTTAAATTTGTATGTTGCATTATTTTTTTAAAAGATGGGTAGGGTTACCAAAAATTACACTGGCTTTGATTTAAATAAAAATCTAAACATGGAAATCCCACCACTGAATAAATGTACCCAGAATAAAGTTTTTTTTTTATCTTTCACATTGAGATGATGTGTCTGCAATAAACTGAATTTATTTTAACACTTCACATCTTTACCATATGTGCAGTCAAATGTTGCTGACAATGTGATATAGTGCCTGCAATAGAGAATGCTTTCTTCAGTTTAACAGTTTTTAAACTGTTTATGAAACGATAGAAGTGTAGAGGACAAAGAAAGGCATGTGCACAGAAGGACCCAGAAGCTGTTGACAAAAAATATTTCTAAAAAGCAGCAAGTGTTCTTTCTGGGAGACACATTTAAATTTGGGTCCATTCTCTAAACAACTTATACAGTTACAGCTTGCACTGGTCTAGAAGCTGCTAGCTGGTTGACGTTTTTTAGTCTAATACAAAGCAATTTTACAAACTGTTAGCCTGCTTATGAGAGTTACACCAAGACATACAACCAGATGATCAGTTCAATAGAAGAGAAGCTCTGAGGGATTGACTTAGAAAGTACTCTCAATGAAACTCCAATATGTTTGTGTGCCATTCCCTTGATTGGAACCATTCAGTCGCTGTCACAAAATACTGAAACCAACATTTCCTATCTGACATCTGAGCAGTTATAAGAAATGCAGCTCTTTTTATGTTTCCTTATCCCCTGCCATGCAAAGCCAAAGGAAGGCTGTGATTGTATCACAGTCCACTGATGGTCAGCATGGCCCTGACACTTATTAATTTGATTCACCAAACCAGCAGCGGACTTTACAGTCAGACCTACATGTTTGTTGTGTGTCCAGGGGGGTCTGATTCCAGTTTATGTGGACAGAAGATTTGGTTTCTAGAACATGAGCTAAAAATGGCAAAAAGGAGCACTTGGATACATAAACACCTGCAACAGCTTTTAAGCAGATAAACCACACCTTTAAAAAACTTTAACTTAATGGGATAGCTTTCTTCTAAGTCAATCAAAACAGAAAAATAAGAGATAATACATGTTGGGTGTCCTATTCTATAAGATAAATGCATATACAGTTTGCACACGTCAGTGTTAAACATTACGTTTCAAGGCTATTTTTTTATTAAAATAGCAACAAATAGTCTTCTCTACCTTTAACAAGTTGTAGATACTTGTACAGAATTAAAGAATTCCACTATGGCTGAAAAAGTAAAGCCTCTGAACCAGAAAATAAGATGAGCCCCTCTACCCCCTTAGGATGGGATTAAGCCACCTTGTTTGCCTTTTTAATGTTTTGTGAAACAACCAAAGCTAGGAGGGAGTAGAAGTAAGTCCGTCTCTGTTACGCCCCTGTCTCAAAAATACAGATTTTATGTGTAGTGCTGATGTCGATGCAGAACAACACTTCCTGACGCACTGCCCTTCCGCCTTTTAAAAAAAGCAAAGCTGTACTTTTACATGTGATTTATGAATGATCAAATAGGGCTTGCCTCATTTCCACCGACCCTTGTAACCGACTGGTACGGATGGTGGAGTTACTGGCGTCACACAACAAAGTCCATGGATTGGGGAATAGAAATCGTCACTGCTTGCGACTAGCATGAGACATAGTCAGTAGTAGAGTTGTAAAAAAATTTCAGGGGGGATGGTCATTTATTTTGCCTATTAAAAAAAATCTGGATTTTAATTTAAAAAAAGGTGCTATTTATAGAGTATTTTGTATCGCCGAATTGGCCAGAATGTTAGGGGACTACAACTGAATAGCCTGCATTAGAATTAAACAAGATCGGGGGAAATGGAGGCTTTATACAGGTCCTTCTCAAAAAATTAGCATATTGTGATAAAGTTCATTCTTTTCCATAATGTAATGATAAAAATAAAACTTTCATATTTTAGATTCATTGCACACCAACTGAAATATTTCAGGTCTTTTATTGTTTTAAAACTGATGATTTTGGCATACAGCTCATGAAAACCCAAAATTCCTATCTCAAAAAATTAGCATATTTCATCCGACCAATAAAAGAAAAGTGTTTTTAAAACAAAAAAAGTCAACCTTTGTCAACCTTATGTTCAGTTATGCACTCAATACTTGGTCGGGAATCCTTTTGCAGAAATGACTGCTTCAATGCGGCGTGGCATGGAGGCAATCAGCCTGTGGCACTGCTGAGGTGTTATGGAGGCCCAGGATGCTTCGATAGCGGCCTTAAGCTCATCCAGAGTGTTGGGTCTTGCGTCTCTCAACTTCCTCTTCACAATACCCCACAGATTCTCTATGGGGTTCAGGTCAGGAGAGTTGGCAGGCCAATTGAGCACAGTAATACCATGGTCAGTAAACCATTTACCAGTGGTTTTGGCACTGTGAGCAGGTGCCAGGTCATGCTGAAAAATGAAATCTTCATCTCCATAAAGCTTTTCAGCAGATGGAAGCATGAAGTGCTCCAAAATCTCCTGATAGCTAGCTGCATTGGCCCTGCCCTTGATAAAAAACAGTGGACCAACACCAGCAACTGACATGGCACCCCAGACCATCACTGATTGTGGGTACTTGACACTGGACTTCAGGCATTTTGGCATTTCCTTCTCCCCAGTCTTCCTCCAGACTCTGGCACCTTGATTTCCGTTTGACATGCAAAATTTGCTTTCATCCGAAAAAAGTACTTTGGACCACTGAGCAACAGTCCAGTGCTGCTTCTCTGTAGCCCAGGTCAGGCGCTTCTGCCGCTGTTTCTGGTTCAAAAGTGGCTTGACCTGGGGAATGCGGCACATGTAGCCAATTTCCTGCACACGCCTGTGCACGGTGGCTCTGGATGTTTCTACTCCAGACTCAGTCCACTGCTTCCGCAGGTCCCCCAAGGTCTGGAATCGGTCCTTCTCCACAATCTTCCTCAGGGTCCGGTCCCCTCTTCTCGTTGTGCAGCGTTTTCTGCCACACTTTTTCCTTCCCACAGACTTCCCACTGAGGTGCCTTGATACAGCACTCTGGGAACAGCCTATTCGTTCAGAAATTTCTTTCTGTGTCTTACCCTCTTGCTTGAGGGTGTCAATGATGGCCTTCTGGGCAGCAGTCAGGTCGGCAGTCTTACCCATGATTGCGGTTTTGAGTAATGAACCAGGCTGAGAGTTTTTAAAAGCCTCAGGAATCTTTTGCAAGTGTTTAGAGTTAATTAGTTGATTCAGATGATTAGGTTAATAGCTCGTTTAGAGAACCTTTTCATGATATGCTAATTTTTTGAGATAGGAATTTTGGGTTTTCATGAGCTGTATGCCAAAATCATCAGTTTTAAAACAATAAAAGACCTGAAATATTCCAGTTGGTGTGCAATGAAAGTAAAATATATGAAAGTTTAATTTTTATCATTACATTATGGAAAAGAATGAACTTTATCACAATATGCTAATTATTTTAGAAGGACTGTGAAGCAAAGCCGATACCAGCACCTTGCCAAGAAGCCTTAGCAAATAACTGCAGTGCAGAAGAAGTTTTTTCGTGCAAACTAGGCCTATACAAAACAAAGTATTGGATTAATTTAACATGAAAGACCAAATGAGTCATTTCTATTTTATTCATTACAACCCTCACTTAATCCACATGCTCATAGCAGTTTCCAAATACTTTCGTAATCATGTTTTTTTCTACAGCTTTTCTTGCTCTTGTTCACATTGTCCTGATTATGGCTAAATGTCGGCACTGTCAGATGAGCTCTGACAAGCTGATCATTTTTCCTAGGCCCATTATTGCTGGATGTGTAAAAAGAGTCAACTTCTAGTGCAGATTCAGCAAGCCGCATGCGTGTCTTGACTGAGGCTATGTGCAGACGTAGCCGTTTAAAAAAAAAAACAAATATTTTCACCACGTCGTTTTATAAAAATCTCCATCCACACCTAACCACATAAGTGTGTTGTTAAGCACATTCATAGACATGCCAAACCTGTAGGGGGAAGTAGTTCCCCCAAATCCTATCCACTCAGAGTAACTTTCTATGTTCTAACTTCTACATAGAGCAGTAATTAAGCTTGTAAAAACAAGCAAGCAAAAAGCGCTTGGACAATCGATGATGCCAACACATCTCTGAGGGCATAAATGCTGTTTCTGAGTGTAAACACAGGTCGCACAAGTGATGTCGGAGCATTTTTGTCGCGGAAAGTGACGTTGCGGAGCTGAAAACTCTGGTTATTTCTGTCCACACGCAAACACTTAAAACAGAGACAACGCAAATCTCCGCTTTGGCCGGAGTTTTTAGAAGATAATTGTTTTCTGTGATAATAACGGGGTTTTCGTGTAAATGAGAGGCCAAACCGCAGGGAAATATCTGCGTTTTTCCTTCGTGCAAACGGGGCCTGAATGACAAGTCATGTATTTTAGCCAGCTAATTAACGAGAGAGATGTGGGGGGTCGCCCATTCATCTTAGCTACTTTGGAGGGTAGCATCCTGGGATCTGTGCGTACACCTGTGGCGAGTCGGGTGGTCTTCAGATAACAAAAAGCAGGCTAGGTTAATTATTGAGATTAATAGCTCACCTGTAATTTGTTTCTTTTTTTAAAAATCGCGGACATCCCGCTTACCAGCCACTCGTTTGGGCATGTTTGCACTTCTGTAAGGCAGCTTTTCCCGCTCTCTAGGCCATAAGGTGAACCCCGAAAATGTCTTTAGAAATGAATCTCATCCCGACCTCTGGCAAACTCTACAAACTGTTTACTTCATAAAATAAATAAGTTCGCACTTAGTTCACAAGTAAAAGTTCTCCTTCTGTAATAGCGCAGTTTTTTTATGATCGATGTTTTAATTCAGGACTAGTTTGTTTTCGCCGTAGTGAGAAAGGAGTGATACGGCTGCTACGTACCCGTTTTAGACCAATGCGGTGGCAGAGTTTAACCGACGTGATGACGTATGCGGATATGGAGACAGCTAAGCTCATGATGAAAACTTCTTTAAAACTTTTACAAAACCGAGTAAAAGCATGTAGGTTTTCATGTTAAATCCATCTCTTGGTCTAAAACGGGTACGTAGCAACCGTGTCACTCCTTTCTCACTACGGTGAAAGCAAACTAGTCCCGAATTAAAACATCATAAAAAAACTGCGCTTTTACAGAAGGAGAACTTTTACTATTGAACTCAGTGCGAACGTATAGATTTTATGAAGTAAACAGTTTTTGTAGATGCCAGAGGTCGGAACGAGATGAAACGAAAACTGGGTTCACCTGGCCTACTCTAAGGCATTAACCAAAACAATGTTGCATCATTGCGTTTCGTGCCCCTGTCCCGCGGATTTTATTAGACTGTTTATTTTCACTCAACATCCGGAGACCTAAAATTTTCTGATGATGAAATTATTTCATATAGGCTAAGCCTATTTATGATTTATATTTCCATACAATATTTACTGTAAAATGGAAGGGATGGAGATGGAGGATGGGACCTTACTTAACTTTATATGTCGGATTTCTTTCTAAGGGGAGCGGCGTCCCCCTCTGCTCCCCCTCAACTCAACTACTGGACATACTAGTACGTTATGACTGTTGTCGCATTAGTATGACGCCACGTTAAACGTTTAAGTTTACCCCTTCTGCTCAGTTAGAGTGCAACTGGCTGTGAAAAAACTCTCTTGAATGTGCCTGACCATAAAATAGCGTAGTGAACTGCACTGACCTATGCTGTACCACTCAGTAGAAACAAGGTATTAGAGGTGGCTTGTCTTCGTGGGATTATGATGGAAATGTTTTATGAAAGCGGGTATAGATTCAATTAACATTGCCTCAGTTCCTGAAGTTCCTGAAGACTCGCTGTCTGCTGAAGGAGGAGCAGCTGCTCTCTGTCTCTCTCCAGATCCGTTCACTTATTTTCTTTTCTGTTTGCTTTTCTTGTTTTCTTTCTTAACCTTTTCATAGTTACTTTATCTACCCAGCCCCTGGAGTTACTGTATTGGACCAGATCTCTTCTTGGATTACTTTTCTATGGAGTTATCAACATGGCTTTTTGCTCAGCTGAGGATTTTGAAAAACTGCTCCACAGAATTGAGGGCATTGAAACGAAGCTACGTCGTCTGGAAATTAATTTTGGTCTCCACGCTGATTATGGACAAAATGACACAACTTTACCTTTACCTTTGAATACAAACAGCCCTGTGTTACATAGGTCTAACCGTGTCACAGAGACTCCCTACAGGCGTCTGAGCGGCAGAACTCCGCACTATAATGAAAACTAGCCAGCTTTAAAACGCATGAAATCAACCCCAGCCCGTTCTCCGAGGAAGAAAAAACAAAAGAAACTCCGACACAGAGAAACCTCTGAACCCAGAACTGCCCCTTCTGCTAAAAGTGAACAAAAGAGGTTTCAGCCAAAAACAAGAGATATTTCTCCACCTGGAATCCCGCTGAAAAACAGATTCGCAGCCTTGAGTTCCCCGAAAGATGACGCATCCCCCGGGACCAGTCAAAGCCACCAGGAGAAACCCAGCCGCATCAAACAGACACAGAACAAAGTAAGAGCGCCCCCAGCAAAGACTATTATCATACAAGACGGATCAATTAATGGAATTGAGGCTTTTTGTAGCAAGAATACCAAAGTTTATAGCTGCTACAAAAATACAGTGAGAGAAATATCAGAAAAAATCCCTAAAATCTTGGACCAACATCCTGCTTTGGAAAAGCTCGTCATTCACGCTGGATCAGCAGATATCGCGATGAGACAATCAGAGATTCTGAAGAGAGACTTTTCTGATCTCCTACAGAGACTTGATGGACTTAACGTAAACATCCTCATCAGCGGACCAGTCCCTGAAGGGAATGATGAAAGATTTAGCAGACTCCGCATGCTCCATAAATGGTTGAAGAAACAATCAGCTGAGAAGTCGTTCTCATTTATTAATAATTTCAAAGTATTTGGAAGTGCGAATCATCTGTTCAAAGCAGGAATGCGCTATTTGAACAGGTCCGGAGTAAGGCTGTTAGCAGCCAACATTTTTTCTTATCAACATCAGAAAGCAAAACACTTGCTCCCAAAAGCTGACCTTGAGGCGCCCATGGATATCAGAGAACAAAAACAGCAAGTCATGATCACACCACAGGACCGAACAGATAAACAACCATCAGAGATTAAGTCTTCATCTTCCTGTGACTCAGCCACATCAAATGAGTCTCCATTTAGAAACTTTACAGACAGACTGAACGAGCAAATCAAATTTGGGATACAATTAACACCTAAACTTAGACTACACCAAACGCCTGGGACTAGTGTCCATAAGCCTGGGAGCTTCCCCCCACTGATTATTACAGATATCTGATATTTGAGGGAACCGGGCAATAAATCCACCCCTACCGTCTCCCAGAATTCACCCGGCACCCCTGAGGCTATATCAGTGATTATCAGCAGCAGGAAACATAAACCGTTAACCACACGCTCTCATATTAAACAAAATCTCAAATTGATAACCTGTCAGAAGGTTCAGCTGCCCATCATCACAATACTTAAGTTAGCTTTATTAAACATTAGATCTCTATCCGGGAAGTCTTTTCTTATCAATGACTTCATCAGTGAGCATAATTTACACGCCCTTTTTTATCAGAAACTTGGCTAGATGAAAATAACGAAACAACTTCATTAATAGAATCCAGTCCTCCAAATTATAATTTCTTAAGCGAGAACAGAAAACACAAACGAGGCGGAGGTGTAGCCACCATCT
Source organism: Valencia hispanica (assembly GCA_963556495.2). Classification (NCBI taxonomy): domain Eukaryota; kingdom Metazoa; phylum Chordata; class Actinopteri; order Cyprinodontiformes; family Valenciidae; genus Valencia; species Valencia hispanica. Next base: position 20,240,044 of record OY747702.1, read on the forward strand.
TTCACAACTCAATGAACTTTAAAAAGGTAACTCTGGGCACGTTTTATTCTTTTGAATACCTAGCCACCCAGATAAATGAGCCTAACAAAGCGTTATTTCTAAGTTTATATAAACCACCAAAACTTAACTCTAACTTCTTTAATGATTTCAATGACCTTCTTTCTGTAATATGTATCGACTATGACCAACTAATCATCGTGGGGGACTTTAACATCCATACCGACAACCCCCAAGATAGACAAGCAAAAACGTTAGATGATACTCTCCACAACTTCGGCCTGATCCAGCATGTCAAACAACCAACACACAATAAAGGACACACTCTGGACTTAATTATCAGCAAAGGTTTAAATATTTCTGACATCTCTGTAATTAATATTGCATTATCTGACCATTTCTGTATTTTCTTTCAAAGTACCATCTCTGCTAAATTATCCAGCCACAGTAAGACCACTATAAAAAAGCGTTTTCTAGGGGACAGTTCAGTAGAAACCTTTAAACGTATTTATCCTTCCACCACATCCCCCTCATCTCCCAACTCAAACTCAATAAATAAGTTGGTAGATAATTTCCTTACGAAAATCTCAGACATCGTGGATTCCATTGCTCCAACTAAAGTGAAAGTAGTCTCAGGTAGAAAGAAGTCTCCGTGGACAAGTAATCCACTGGTACGTAGTGAAAAAAGAGAGTGTCGACGAACCGAGAGAAAATGGCGGAAAACTCGACTCCAGGTGCACTGTGAGATCTACAAAGAGAGACTGAATAGATATCAGCTAACTATAAAAGATGCTAGGGAATCGTTCTTTTCTGAAATCATCAACAGAAATATTAATAACGCACGGACTCTATTTGCAACAGTGGAAAGACTAACTAATCCTTTAGTGACAGTAGCCCCTGAACTAAACTCTACCAGGGCCTGCAATGAATTTGCCAGCTTTTTCACTGAAAAGATTCTAACAATTAGACGGTCAATCTGTACCTCAATATCGAACCCACAACCAGTGCCATCCCCAATCAACAGCAATGTAGAGAAAATGTCTGAATTCCACGAATTAAACCAGAACAGCCTTGAAAAAATCATTATCCAATTAAGCTCCTCCTCCTGCTGTCTTGATATCCTACCCACAGCTTTTCTAAAGAAGGTTCTTCCTGTTATTGGTTCTGATCTTGTTCAAATAGTGAACTCATCACTGCTATCAGGTGTCTTCCCTCAGGCTTTAAAAACAGCAGTTATTAAACCACTGCTAAAGAAGAAAAATCTGGACAACACGTTAATGCAGAACTACAGGCCAATCTCTAATCTCCCATTCATCAGTAAGATTATTGAAAAAGCTGTGTTTCAGCAGTTAAATGGCTTCATAACAATGACAAACCATTTTGATGCTTTTCAGTCTGGTTTCCGCGCTCACCACAGCACCGAGACTGTCCTCGTCAAAGTATTTAATTACATCCGCATAAATACAGACTGTGGAAGAACCACAGTGCTGGTTCTGTTGGACCTCAGTGCAGCATTTGACACTGTTGATCATGATATTTTATTGGAACGACTGGAGAGCTGCGTCGGACTCTCTGGTACAGTACTTGGCTGGTTCGAGTCTTACCTAAAGAACAGGGACTTCTATGTTTCAATAGGAAACTTTTCATCAGAACGAACAGAAATCACATGTGGGGTGCCCCAGGGCTCCATCCTGGGGCCCCTCTTATTTAATATCTACATGCTCCCACTAGGCAAGATTATAGCGACCAATAACATTAGCTACCATAACTACGCAGATGACACTCAGCTCTACATTACAATGTCACCAGGTGACTCTGAACCCATTCAAACCCTAAATCAATGCATTGACCAAATAAATGGATGGATGTGCCATAACTTTCTCCAGCTGAATAGAAACAAAACTGAAGTGATTATTTTTGGACCCAAGGAGGAACGATCAAGAGTCAGCACACAGCTTCAATTAATACAGCTAGAAACTACTGATCAGGTTCGTAACCTAGGTGTAGTAATGGACTCAGACCTGAACCTCCAGGGTCACATAAAGACAATAACAAGGTCAGCGTTCTATCACCTGAAGAACATCTCTAGGATTAAAGGACTGATTTTGCAACACGACCTAGAAAAACTCATCCATGCGTTTATCTTTAGTCGGATTGATTACTGCAACAGCATCTTCACGGGTCTGCCTAAAAAGTCAATCAGACAGCTGCAGCTGATCCAGAACGCTGCCGCTCGCGTCCTCACTAGAACCAGGAAAGTAGAGCACATCACCCCAGTTCTAAAGTCCTTATACTGGCTCCCTGTAGCTCAGAGAATAGACTTTAAAATACTTTTACTAGTTTATAAATCATTACATGGCTTAGCACCAAAATATGTTGAAGACCTGTTGTCATGGTACCAACCACCAAGACCACTCAGGTCCTCCAACTCTAGCCTACTAAACATCCCTAGACTCAGAACTAAACATGGAGAAGCAGCTTTCAGTTTCTATGCTCCCCTTATCTGGAACGGACTTCCTGACGAGTGTAGAGCTGCTGAAACTCTGAACTGCTTTAAATCGAGACTAAAAACCCATCTGTTTAGAATTGCCTTTGAGTAAATGCTTGATGTTATATGTATGAAATGTGTTCATGCTCTCTTGCTTTTTTTATTTTTCTCTTGCTTTATTGTGTATCATGTGTAATGTGTGTTTCTTTTATGTGTTTCTTTTAAATCACCAAATCATGTAAAGCACCTTGAATTACCCTGCTGTTGAAAGTGTGCTATACAAATAAAATTGCCTTGCCTTGCCTTGCCTTGAAGTGTACAATTAGTGGCACCCCTGGTAAAGAATTTTAACAACAATAAACAAACAACAGAAAACAAAACAACAACAAAAAAACTGGTAAACAAATGCATTTCTTATGGTGGTAGCATAAATACAAACTGAAAATTAGTTGCTTGACACTAAAAATGTGAGAAAAAATATGAGTTGAGTACATTTGTCCAGAGGGAAGAAATTGCATGTTATGAAATATGTATTTTTTGGGGTATTTAAATCACTGGTCTACAATTTTTTCAAGCATGTTATACAACAGTTATTTCAAGTTACTGAAATAGCACATGACTTACTTTAAGGCTTTTCAAAATATCTTTATCAAGGGGTCAATAGAATAGGGTGCTCTATATACAACTGGAAGGTGTCTTCATATAAGCTCAACCAGTGGAGTAAAACAATAGCTCTATGTCTTTATATTTTTAGTAGCCTGATATGTATATTCTATTAAAGCCCATTACAGTAGCATAATAAATCATCATAATGTCTCAGTTTGGCTGTGTATGTAGAAATACTAAACCACTAACACCTAATGGAGGGAGGTCTAAAAGAAGCAGCTGCTTTTTTTTCAAAACAGCATACAACTACAAGTCTCCATTACAAATCTTGTGTGAATTGATTTGGTGTGAACATCAAATCAGTAAGCAGACACCAAGACCACCTGGTAATGACAATAATTCACAATGTCAAAATAAAGGGAAACCAGGAAAAAAATTATTTTGATCTGACTACAAGTATGACACCTAGTTTGTATGTTTTTCAGCAAACTTGGTGGTTGTTTTATTGCTGCCTTTAGGTGTGAGGACAGAATTTTGCTTAGTATGATTTTACTTTCCAATTTGATAAGCTACCACAGTCTCTTAAAAGTGGGTTGGTTTTAAAAGTTCTTTGTTCAGCCTCCTCTTGCACTATATTATTTAGACAGGTCTTTCTTACAAGCATTTGTTCCATCTATCAATACAGCCAAAAGGAAACAACTGCTTACCAGAGCTCTTTGCAATATGTTTCAATAGAAGACCATAGTGTTTCTAACGGCAAGATTCAAAGTTTTATCAATTCGAGAGACATAAAAGCTTCTGACTGAGACCCTGCAAAGCAAGAAATCCCAAGGGTTTATTCCAGATACCTGTTTCTGAGAGGCATTCGGGCTTCATGCAAGTAAGCAGGGTTATCACCAAGATAAATGTTGCTTTCTGGGGTCTTCAACTCCTGCTTAAATGCCTTAGTCACAAAGTACCTCCACTCCTGTTACATCACGTCTCTGAAAGAAAAAAAAGCAGCCTCATCATACTGTGGAGTATTGTAAGAAGTGCTTCTCAAAGTTTCTTGAAAAGCAATTACTGTCTAGACTTGGTGATTTTAAGAGGCATCTATGAAGCCATAAAGAATTACTAACAGATTTCCAAAGAATGGCACATGTTATAATGTGACAATTACCTTAAACAGTGAGTAAGCAATACTAAGGCAATGCATTCATAGTCTAATAACCAGTGGCAGCTGGCCAATAGAGGGCGATAGGGCGCCGCCCCCCCAATGTTTCCCAAGTGTTTTTGATTTTTATTTAAAAACATTCTTTAACAATAAACACATATTCTAAGTTAATTGTGAGTTTAAATTCGAAACAAAGTATCATATATAAAAATATATATAATTTTCGGAAAAAAAGCTCCCGCTGCGTAGCAGCTGGGGTGACAGAAAGATCGCCCCAAGCAGTGCAGCAGCCAGCCAATTACTGACAAGAAATTCACACATAGCAACAGGAATTCATCCAATCAGCGTTGTTTGATTCGACCGCATGAAGGGCGATAGAGAAATCGCCCCAAGGCTGGTGTGAGGGCGGGCAAGATACCTGGTGGTGACATTGGCAGTGTGATGTCTCTGCCACAAGGGGGCGCTGCTGTAAGCTTTGTGTGTAAAATTTTTGTGTAAACCTAATAAGTTTTTTGTTTCCAGTTTGGTTCTAAACTTGTTTGTGCAATATTGTATTTATGTTTAGAATAAGAATACCTCAAGTTGTTAATATTGGCATTAAAATAATCAGTATTTCACATAGTAGCCTACTGGTATCCAGCCATTTATGTTCAATTGTTTTGGGATGATTATTGAAAATGACTTGATAAGCTATATGCACAGCTCCACTACTTCCTGAACTAAGTACAGCCCTTTTATTTCCTGTCTGTATTGGACGAACTGATCAATCCAGGTGTGTTTGACCTCAGTAGTCACAACAACAATGATCAGACACACCTGGATTAATCCGTTTGTCCTATGATGTAAAACAGGAAATAAAAGAGCTGTACTTAGTTCAGAAAATAGTGGAGTTGAGCACAAAGCTGAGAAAGCACAAGTTTGATTTAAAAAAAGAAAAAAAACACAGCCCCACCAATAATATTTTTCACCAGCCGCCACTGCTAATAACTATAATTTGAAAATAAATGTGACATTTTTCATTACAGTGCAAAAGTTACTTGGGGATTGTTGCAACCAATCAGTAACAGTATTTAGGCCGATTATTGAGGTGTTATGAGAGTCATGACTATAGCATTCAAATGCAATGACTTTTCTAGGCCAAGTTTTAAAAGCTGAATGTCAGTATAATGATTAGGTCTGAAGCCTTTTAGAACGAAAGGGATATTCTTTTTACCTGCCTTCTGAATTAAGCTTACTTTATGGAGAATGTTGAGCATTTTCTTCTGTAAATCTATATGCACTCAAGGCATTTAAACTGCAATAAAGCATTACCTAAAAATGACCTATTCTTGGTCTCCAAATCCTATGCCTTTCTATCCAATAACAAAAATTTCACAGAAATTGCATTTGATTCAGTACCTTAATACACAGACTGTCTAGATCAACACTTTAAATACACCAGTGGATTCAAAAAAATATAAAATAGCAGTGTTTAACATGTTTAGCTTTCTTTAGACTTCATGCATTATTCGCCAATCAAAGCTGTTCCACCACTGTAAGGAAGCACTAAGCTCTTCCCTAACTTCTCTATATTGGGTTACGAATGTTGTAAAAGGAATTCTAAACATTCAACTGTGCATTCTTCTAAAATGCTTGGTTGTTGTATTTGGGCCAACATTACTTTGTGGGTGTGTCCTCTGTGGCAGCCATCTTGTAATGTGGCTAAAGAGGAAGCCCGCCTCAAATGCAACTCTTTTATAGGAAATGAGCTGGTAAGAACATATTTTTTTACTGGTTGACACTGTGTAGAAATTTAAAGTAATTAAGAGTAAATATGAAATGACTTGGCTTTACAGTTCTTTTTAATAATAATTGTTCATGTTGACAGTATTTATCTGAATGTAAATCTTTCCTTTTCTTTTTCCACTCTGGAAGGCTGGTGTGATTGACCATTTGTAATTGAGAAGGTGGCGTCTGAAAGTATATATAGGTGGACTGCTGGATGTAGCAGAGAGATATGGATGGGTTGCCATTTTCTAGTCAATGATGGCCAAATCAAGTTTTCTGAAGCGGAAGCAACCGTCCGACACAAACACCTCCGCGTCGTCCATTAATATCTGTTAATGGACACCTCGTCGGGCATTATCCCTTACTTAAACTAAGGCCTGGTTTGGTGTCCTTTTTCTGTCAATTTCTTGATGTTTAAAAGTAAAAGTAGTGACGTACCAAACAAAGTTTCGGAAGGCTGTTCCCCCGGGTCCATCCTCTGCTCTTCTCTTGGAGGTGCAATCAGCCCTGCATTGGTCTGCCTGGGGCTCCTGTGCTCTGGGGATCCTTTGGATGTCTATGACTCCAATCTCCTTAGTGTCTGCATCAATTCCTGGTACACGGATCAAGGGCTCCTCCCACCAGCTATTGAACAATCGTATTGAGAAACCTTATATACACTAGCATGCTCATATACACACACGCACACAGGTGTTGGAATTCAGGTGTTTACAGATGCATTATTGGGCTGAGGTTACCACAACTACAGCTTGTAATAATCTGTACCATGAGCTTTTCAATGACGCTGTTGTTGTATTTATATATATATATATATATATATATATATATATATATATATATATATATATATATATTTGTGGGTTGTGGTTGCATAGTTCTCAGTTCGCATTGTATGGTTTGTCATATTTTTCCTCTTTCTGTCATCCTGCAGGTGTAGAAGCAGACTTGGATGTTTTATGTATTTTCTTTATTCCCTTTCCTGTCCTATATCTTCAATTCACCCTCTCAACTTTTTTCCTACCTCTCTTCATCTTCTTTCTTTCTTCCCCTTTATTTTCCATCTCTGTGTCTATAATATCAGATTATAAGAAAAAAAACCCACAGCAGTTTCTAATGAATATTTCTTACACGTATATACAGGTCCTTCTCAAAAAATTTGCATATTGTGATAAAGTTCATTCTTTTCCATAATGTAATGATAAAAATTTAACTTTCATATATTTTAGTTTCATTGCACACCAACTGAAATACTTCAGGTCTTTCATTGTTTTAAAACTGATGATTTTGGCATACAGCTCATGAAAACCCAAAATTCCTATCTCAAAAAATTAGCATATCATGAAAAGGTTCTCTAAACAAGCTATTAACCTAATCATCTGAATCAACTAATTAACTCTGAACACCTGCAAAAGATTCCTGAGGCTTTTAAAAACTCTCAGCCTGGTCCATTACTCAAAAACACAATCATGGGTAAGACTGCCTACCTGACTGCTGCCCAGAAGGCCATCATTGACACCCTCAAGCAAGAGGGTAAGACACAGAAAGAAATTTCTGAACGAATAGGCTGTTCCCAGAGTGCTGTATCAAGGCACCTCAGTGGGAAGTCTGTGGGAAGGAAAAAGTGTGGCAGAAAACGCTGCACAACGAGAAGAGGTGACCGGACCCTGAGGAAGATTGTGGAGAAGGACCGATTCCAGACCTTGGGGGACCTGCGGAAGCAGTGGACTGAGTCTGGAGTAGAAACATCCAGAGCCACCGTGCACAGGCGTGTGCAGGAAATTGGCTACATGTGCCGCATTCCCCAGGTCAAGCCACTTTTGAACCAGAAACAGCGGCAGAAGCGCCTGACCTGGGCTACAGAGAAGCAGCACTGGACTGTTGCTCAGTGGTCCAAAGTACTTTTTTCGGATGAAAGCCAATTTTGCATGTCATTCGGAAATCAAGGTGCCAGAGTCTGGAGGAAGACTGGGGAGAAGGAAATGCCAAGATGCCTGAAGTCCAGTGTCAAGTACCCACAGCCAGTGATGGTCTGGGGTGCCATGTCAGCTGCTGGTGTTGGTCCACTGTGTTTTATCAAGGGCAGGGTCAATGCAGCTAGCTATCAGGAGATTTTGGAGCACTTCATGCTTCCATCTGCTGAAAAGCTTTATGGAGATGAAGATTTCATTTTTCAGCATGACCTGGCACCTGCTCACAGTGCCAAAACCACTGGTAAATGGTTTACTGACCATGGTATTACTGTGCTCAATTGGCCTGCCAACTCTCCTGACCTGAACCCCATAGATAATCTGTGGGATATTGTGAAGAGGAAGTTGAGAGACGCAAGACCCAACACTCTGGATGAGCTTAAGGCCGCTATCGAAGCATCCTGGGCCTCCATAACACCTCAGCATTGCCACAGGCTGATTGCCTCCATGCCACGCCGCATTGAAGCAGTCATTTCTGCAAAAGGATTCCCGACCAAATATTGAGTGCATAACTGAACATAATTGTTTGAAGGTTGACTTTTTTTATATTAAAAACACTTTTCTTTTATTGGTCGGGTGAAATTTGCTAATTTTTTGAGATAGGAATTTTGGGTTTTCATGAGCTGTATGCCATAATCATCAGTTTTAAAACAATAAAAGACCTGAAATATTTCAGTTGGTGTGCAATGAATCTAAAATATATGAAAGTTTAATTTTTATCATTACATTATGGAAAAGAATGAACTTTATCACAATATGCTAATTTTTTTAGAAGGACCTGTATTAAGTGGAATATTATAGCAAAAGCTGTAAAGCTCCACTTATGAAAGTAAATCTGTTGGGCTTCTACTTGGTACTCAGACACCAATTCTGAGCGCACTGCCAGACAGAACATATAAAAAAAGAAAAAGAAAGTGACAGTACATTTTTGGAAAGAGTCTGGTAGAAAAGCATAGTGTGTGCCATTATTTGGTTCCCAGTGAAATGCCATTTATCACTTTAACGTAACTGTCATGTTTGTTTAGACTAAGACTATCATGCTGGCAACAATTACGGACACAAATGGAGAGGTGGAAAGGTTTATTGAAACAAATGTACAAGTACATGATTATTCTGGGTTTACAGCACTGTTCTGGGTAGGCACTGAGGATGAGAGGCAAGTGATTAATGTCTGGGGTCTGAAATGTCGTCAGAGGGGACTTCTTATTGTTTAAGAAGGCAATGGAGTTCCAAGGGGAGTAAAGTACACAGAGTCTAAGGCTGACAAGTTGTGCTTAATGCTGGCTTGGTAATTGATTCCTTTGTTTGAGTCTGAGGAAAAACATTGGAGGGTGAATAGGCAGGTGAGGGAGTGTCAGTTGTTGGAGTGAACTGGCAATTGCCTGTTCTTCATCTTCTTGCTTTTTAATAGCGGTTGGCTAACAACAATCTGGTCCATTACCGCCACCTACCAGTAAGGAGTATGAATCATGACAGTAAGCTTAAAAATGACAAAACACATTCTCAATTCTCTGCTAACCCAGTTACTATCAAGTAACAAAAAAAACAAACAATCTTACTGGCATATGTCTTAGGAAGTCTGCTCCTCTTTATCCTCCATCTAGTTAGTCCTGATGAGCAGCAGCTGTGAGGACACACCTGCCAGCCACAACGAGAGAAGGTGAGCAGAGACACATGCACACATCAACCTGCATCCAGCTCTGAATATGACAGTAACAGTGTTTTGAAACAAATATTGGGAACAACCAAGGAGAGTTAGCATTTTTGTTGGTAAGCAAGTCCGAGCCAACAGCAGGCTGGTTAGCAGGGTAGCTTACATGCCATTAACAAGCTAACTTCAGCTTGTCACATAAACAGTTACTGAACTTAAAAAAATGCAAAAGGAATAACTAATACTTGATTTTAAGAACGTCTTGGTTAAATTTAAATTTGGTTAAATTTAGCTTTTATTTTTCTTCTATTAACCAATATTGTTATAGTTGCAATAACTATCAATATGAATAAGATTTCAAATAATTTTTAAAACAGCAACAATAGGAGTTGTTTCAAGTTACTTCATGTTTTATGTTTAGATGCCATAGCACTATGAAGCTTTGGTAGTTTTGCTCAAGATTAACAATCTCATTTTTTATATACTGTTTGTTTGCTTGATATTAGAGATATAAGCTTCAATAAGTAAAGTCGATCATTTGTGGTTTTACGTTTATTTTGTGTATTCTACTTTATGGTAAATACTACATTTAAAGCATTACCTTTCATGTTTGAAAATAGTCAAAAAGTTTTCCTTAACTTTTAGTAAGTAGTTTGCAAGTTTTAAGTATTATTTTATTTTCGAAAACACCATCCCGATTCATCTTCTTTACATAGGGTGCAAAGGCAAGAGATGACAAATGAATGCTCTCTGATGTATACTGTAGGATAAAAAAAAAAAGTTAAATTAATACAAATTATTTACAGTTCAAAAGTTTGTCAGATAAGAATAAACACAGAGCATTAAAGGCCCTCTTCAAATTTGTATTCAAGCTCCATGGAAAATGATGCTGGAGACAGCAGTGGCACACCACCTGCCAGGGTTTGACCCTGGCTCAGAGCTCACTTGTATTCAACTGAGGCATGCTTTTTTGGCTATGGACTCCTGGTTCCTCTAAGGGCACCTCAAGAAAAAATAAATCTATTACAGTGTTTGGGAAAAGACTAGATTTATTATGTTATGCTAACACCTTTTATTTTGTCAGGTATTTTCTAAACTACCATATGTCATCATTAACTGTCCAAATAAAAAATCTAAACATATTCAGTAAGTAACATTTATTTGCCAAGACCTAATAGGGCCAAATTCTGTGTAACTAAAGTTTGTTTGTTTATTCCCTAAACACATGATTTGCAGTTGATTTCAAAGGTTTGGACACAACCTCTAATTATTTTGTATTACTGCAATACTGTAAATACAACTGTGTTGGTCAAATAGTATTGGATACTTCAGTGTTAAAAGTAATGCCAAGTAATGCTTCCACTCAGCCTAGTGGGTGGTAACACATGTTTTTGTCCCAGGGCTTGCAGAAAAACTTTACCAATGTTTGACATCAAAGTCTGTTTACTAGTTTGGGGAATTACTACTGCATGAATTTAAAAAGTTGTCAAAAGCTTTTTGTGGCCCCAGAGGGACTTCCATGCAGTCTGATATATATCTTCAAGCAATGCTGGTTAAGTCTAAAGCCTAAAATTGAAACAGAATTTAAAAAATCATCTTAGTGTGTAGGTTAAAAAAGTGAAGAGGTTAACACATGTACCCAGCTCCAGATTACAGCATGAAGCATAACCGCTGCTGGCTTTAGATGGTATACATACAGATCACAAATGGCCTGTTCATCATGAATGCAAAAATGTTTTCTTTAATATAAACAGTTATCAGATTTTCATATTCCTGCAAAACTTTTACTGGACGTTTTACCTTTAGAAATATGAATGGCTCTCATTCTGTCGCATCTTTAGCAATAAATGTCTGAAATGCTTTATGTTTTAAATTACGGAATGCATTTTTATATTAAAAAAGCAGACTAAATTCAAAAAGCCAATAATGATTCAAATAATTATTAGAATACGTTATTATTGTAGAAAACTAAAGTTTCCAATTCAAACAAGCATTTGTTTACTTGTGTGAAATACTCAAAGGAAATACAGCTAGTCAAGTTAATAAACTAAAGCAATGTGTTGACACACTCCTAAAAAGCCAGCTCAAAGCCAATTCCCATTGCAACCTTCAGGTGTAGAATATATCTCAGTAATGAGTTATCCCTACTGCTGTTCTGCGTGAACTAGATCATCACGAAGCACAGATGTGAAAACAATGGCAATTCCTTTTGAGGGCAGAGTGAAAGTGTTAAAGAAAGAGGGTACCATTAGGTTGAAACAACCCAACTATTAGAGGACTATATAACAGCTGCACATAGACAATGTTTTCTCAAGAGGGAGATTACCATCCATGCATCTTTACAAACAGGTAATCAAGCTCAAAATGAAATTGCAAGATATCAGCCACTAGGACAGACTCTTTTCTATTCATCAGTTATCAAATCAAATCAAACTTTTTTTCAAACCATAACAAAGCTTCTCAAAGTGCTTTACAGATTAAAAATGACTCACAACACACACACATAAAAAGCAACAATAAACAAAAGCACATTAACAGATGAACCAGGAAACGTCATCATGGGAGCCATCTACATCGGCAGCAGCAGATCAACAGTAGCAGCCAAGGCACTGACCCAGGGAGCCCAGAGGAGGGAGGGCTGGTACACCCACCTCCACCCAAGCACCACCTGGAGAGCACCAAGGCAGCCACAGCCGACCACCGCCCCCGAGGCAGAGGGCTCCCACAGAGGAAACACTGGAAGGAAAACTAAAATAAGTTAAAATATTAAAATTAAAACAATTATAAGATATGATCAAATAAAAATGCAAAGCAGATAAACAATAATTGATAAATAGCCAGCTAAAAGCTAAACTAACAAGAATTCAATCAAATAAAACATGCAGAGCAATTAAACAGATTTAATAAATAATAATCAGTTAAAAGCTATGTTAAAAAGGTGAGTCTTGAGCCTGCTCTTAAAAACATGAACGTTCTCTGCGGCCCTGAGGTCCTCTGGCAGCCTGTTCCAGAGGTGAGGGCCATAATAATGGAAAGATGCCTCACCATGAGTGTGTGTCCTGACTTTAGGGATGACAAGGAGACGGCTGCCAGAGGAGCGCAGATACCGCGAAGGTTCAGACGGTAGAAGAAATTCCGAAAGATAAGAAGGCCCAAGACCATTAAGACACTTAAAAATTATTTAAAGAATCTTAAAATCGATCCTTAAACTTATGATGAGCCAATGCAGTGTTTCTAAGACAGGTGTAATGTGTGCCCGCCTCTTGGTCTTCATCAGGACACGTGCTGCTGAATTCTGTAAAAGCTGTAAACTTGAGGTAGTCTTTTTGGGAAGACCAGAAAGCAGGGCATTACAGTAATCAATCCTACTGGTGATAAAAGCATGCATCAGTGTCTTCGTATTGGCCCGAGAGAGAATGGGGCGGACTCTGGCGATGTTCTTTAAGTGATAAAAACCTATTTTAGTAATATTTTTTATGTGAGGAATAAAAGTCAGCTCAGAGTCAAAAATCACCCCCAAGTTCTTCACTAGTAAAGAAGGATTAAAAGACAGTGATTGTAGTTTTGGTAAAAGTTTCTCTCTCTGAGCCTCAGGACCGATGACTAAAACTTCAGTTTTGTCCTGGTTGAGCTGGAGAAAGTTTTCTGCCATCCAGGATTTGATGTCTAAAATGCAGTTAAAAAGCGCATCCATTGGCCGTGTGTCATCGGGAGACACGGAGATGTACAACTGTGTATCATCAGCATAACTGTGAAAGTAAACTCCATGTCTTCTGATGACACTGCCAAGAGGGAGCATGTAGAGGTTAAAAAGCACTGGGCCTAAAATCGAACCCTGGGGCACACCACATGTGATCTTGTGGACCTTAGAGGAGCAGGTATCTAAACTTACCATAAAAGTCCTTTCTGTGAGATAGGATGTAAACCATTTATTAACAGCACCAGAGAGGCCGATCTGTTTTAAACGAGTTAAAAGAATAGTGTGGTCTACTGTATCAAAGGCAGTGCTTAGATCCAGTAGAACCAACACTGTCACCTTCTGAGCATCATAATTTAATCTAAAATCATTTAAAATCTTTAAAAGAGCCGTCTCTGTGCTGTGGTTCACCCTAAAACCAGACTGAAATTTCTCTAGGACATTATTAGCGTTAATAAAATTATTAAGTTGAATTAAAACAAGTTTTTTTTAAACTTTGCTTAAAAATGGTAAGTTAGATACCGTTTGGAAGTTGTTTAAATCATTAAAATCTAAATTGCTCTTCTTCAGCAGGGGCCTCCCCACCGCCCCTTTAAAGGCGGCAGGAAAGACCCCCATCTGAAGGGAGCAATTCATCACGGTTGAAATCTCATCTCTAAAAGATTCATAAAATTGCTTAAAAAAGGAAGTGGGAATCGGGTCCAAAACACATGTGGTGGGCCTCACTGAGGAGAAAACTTTATCAAGAGTCCCAGCTTGCACCAGGACAAAACTGTCCAGCGTTTCCTCTGGTAGAGACACACAATCAGATTTGTCTAAAACCATGTTACACTGAGAAGATAAAATATTACATCTGATGGTGTCTACCTTCCCTCTGAAGTGGTCTGCAAACTCCTCACAAGGAGCATTTGAGGGGGTTTTCTGATATGCACTAGTAGTACAGTTAAACATGTTGTCTATAGTGGAAAACAGTATTTTGGGATTATTTTTATGTTATGAGATGATTTTGGAAAAGTATGCGTTTCTGGAATTTCTTACTGCATTGTTATATGATTTGAGATGTTTGCTGTACATTTGATGATTTATTGTGATTTTATTTTTCCTCCATTTTCTCTCTGCCACCCTGCAGCTCCTTTTAATCTCTTAAGGTCTTTGTTTCTCCATGGTGTTTTGGTTTTGAGTGTTTGTTTCTAACTTTAAATAGAGCCAGCAGGTCAAGAGTGGATTTAAGCCTTCTGTTAAAATTAACAATTAAATCATAGGGGGCAGGTAAAACAATAGTAGGATTCTTTTCAAAAATTTCCAGAAAACCTGCAGCCACTTCAGGGGTTAGATGGCGCTTCCTGACAGTTCTCACAGAGGTCTCCATCTGGATAAAACTGGTGATATTAAAAAACACACAGTAATGGTCAGAGACAGCCAAGTCAACAGCAGAGGACACACTGGTGGACAGGCCATTCGTGATGTCAAAGTCCAGGGTGTGTCCTCTGTTGTGAGTTGGCTGCGTGACATGTTGACTAAAATCCATATAATTCAAAATATTAAAAAATTCTGTTGATTAAGGATCTAAGATGTTATCTATATGTAGATTAAAATCACCAGCTAAAATTATTGGTTCATAAGAGTTGTGCAAAATTGATAAAAACTCTGAAAATTCTTGAATAAAAAGTGCACTCTTTTTAGGAGGCCTATAAACAGTGACACATAAAATCTGAGGAGTGCTAAAAACAGACGCAGTATATTCAAAAGTGCTAAATTATCAAATAAAACAGGTTTGGCAGAAAGCGTTGATGAACTAATAAAAGCAGTTCCGCCTCCCCTTTTGCAACTCCTCGTGGAATAAGTGAAATTAATATTTGGTGGGGAGGCCTCTGTAAGAACAACGGGGGCATCTGCACTCAGCCATGTTTCCGTTAAAAATAAACAATTAATATTATGGTCTAAAATTAGGTCATTTATTATATATAAAGCATGCATATAAAGTTTTTTCAGGAGAGAGCAAACATTTAGAAGTGCCATATTAATGGTGATTGGAGATCGAGTGACTGTATGGTTTACTGGAGGTAGGACTTTTGGTAACTGTTTGAGATTTTTAGGGTTGCATTTGCTATGTTTTATATTATTTTTCCGCTCTCTGCTGATAACAGGTGTGAATGAGGTAAAACAAGGTCCAAGTCCGATATGTGAGTTACTGTTAAAATCAGAACTGAGTTCATAGGAGCAGGGACCAGCTGCACATCAGGATGTGGCGGAGGGGGCAGAGAGGGCAGGAGCAGCTGGGGCTGGTGTGGTAGACAGGGGGTGGCGAGGGCATGCCAGGCTGATTGCCAGCATGCGGGCACCCTGACTGTTGAGATGTCGTCCATCTGGTCCAAACAATTGACTCCTGCCCCAGAAAATGTTAAAATTGTCTATAAAACTAATATTGTGCATCACGGTGGCAGAGGAAAGCCAAGTGTTCAAGGATAAAAGCCTGCTAAAACGACCAATACCTCTGCCAAAAGTGGGGGTGGGGCCAGAAATAAAATCAGACACGTGTGTATTTTAAAAGATTAAACAAATGAATAAAATCCCGCTTCAGGAGCTCAGATTGCTGTTTACGAATGTCATTGGTTCCAGCGTGAATAATAACTCTACTCACAGATGGGTGATGTTGGATATGGTCCAGGATCTGTTCAGTAATGTCCTTTACGGTGGCTCCAGGTAAACACAGTGTGAGGGCTCCTCTCATCCTGACATTCCTGATAATAGAGTCCCCAATGATGAGCGTGGTGGGCGGCTGGTCAACAAATTGATGCTGGGCAGAGGATCTTTCACCGTCCAGGACCTGCTGGATGTTGGGCGGATTAGCTTCCCCAGGACTGCAGCGATGTGTAGTCGGCCCCTAGGGCTCGTTCCATGGGTTCGGGGTGTAGTGGAGTACTCCTTGGCGAGTCCTGGGTTTAGCACGACGTGGAGGGCTATGGGAGCCCGGCTGCTGCTCCGGCTGTTGGGAGGGGATGGAGGGCAGTCCTGCGGAGCTGCGGTGTTTCAGGGCGGCCGGAGGGACAGTCAGAGGAGGAAAGTCGTGCTCCAGGGCACCGAAGCGGTTTGATAATGGTAGGCCGGGTGAAGGAGAGCGGTGGCGGCTGCTCCGGGCTCCCCCACCGCGGCCGGGCCCGACCATGGACCAGGCACCGTGAAGCACCGGTGTTAAGCTGATGGGTGCTTTTGGCTTAGCCCCCAGATGGAACCAGTGGTCCTTCTCTGCAGTAGTTGTTGCACCTCCGGTGTTCGGCAGTCCGAATCCAGCGATGGATTCCCCCTCCGCAGCTTCACCGGGCTGGCAAGGAATTGTGTCCGCCAGCTGAGCGCTGTTCGCGGCGGCGAAAGTCCGGCCGAAGATGATGTCCACGTCGCGCTCGTGGTCCTGGATTTGATGGAGCTTGGAGATCCTCTGCTCCAGCTCCAGAACTTTTTGAGTTAATTTAAAACAGCCATCACATCCGGGGGTGCAGGTGAGTGAAGGCATGACTAAATAAAAGTAGTCCGTGTTCGGAATAAAAACGCCCCCGGTAAAAACAAGTTGCTAAAAGTCAGTGGTGTTAAAATCGGTTAAAACTAGTCATAAAAAAACAAAAAATGATTTAAAACCAGTTAAAACCGTGTTATTTAGGGAGCCGAAGTTGGCAAGTCTCTCTGTAGAAAGGACGCCAACGTATGCGCACTCCACAGTTATAAAGCCATTGTTTTTTAACTGCCAGAATAGCATATCCAAACTGCTGACAGTGTCTTGATTGGTTGCTTTGTCTGCACTATCAACCTGATAGTGGATCATACGAATGCACAATCTCAACAACAAGCCAAAACTGTGTCAAACACGGTCCCCTGGTTCTGAATTCATAATAGAATCAAAAACTTAATGGTTGTGGAAATATATGAAGAGAGTAAAAGGAGGTGGAACCAGTGTCCATTAGTTAAGTCACATAAAAACCAATAAGTGGAAAATGGCTGAACATAAGAAGTTCAAATGTAGCCCAGTGGATATAACAGAAGTATACAGAATGCAACTAGGTACAACATATATTATGCCACGCAGAAATTGTACATACTGCAAGCTGCAAAAAAATGATCCAGAATAGTAAACTCCCCAAAATTCATGACATTACCAAGCTACTGCTAGAGGGGTATTTAAAGTTGGAAAGCAGGAATCAGGAAGTTCAGTGGAATACACAAACTAAAAGACCAACAAGTCTACTGTCTGACTGTGGTACATGAACAAATTTAACAAGCCCCAGAGCACCATTTTGTTTCAGATGCTGAGTAAAGTACAGCGCTTCAAAAGAGCTTTAGTACTAAAGGTTCACAGTGCAAAAAATACAGTTTGAAATGGGAAAGTATGGGTCACCAAGTCATCGCCAGAAAAGCCAAAAGCCTGTAATACTGATATACTGTTTTACAGTCACTAATCACATTTTGTTAAGTACATCTGTACAACTGCTTCTTTTTTTATTTGTAATTTTTTTTTTTTACGTGTCCTGTTTGGCAGTGTGGAGCTCAGAATTGGTGTCTGAGTACCAAGTAGAAGCCCAACAGATTTACTTTCACAAGCAGACCACTACAGCTTTTGCTATAGTCCTCCACTTGAGATATATATATATATATATATATATATATATATATATATATATATATATATATATATATATATATATATATATATATATATATATATATAGATAGATAGATAGATAGATAGATAGATAGATAGATAGATAGATAGATAGATAGATAGATAGATAGATAGATAGATAGATAGATAGATATATATATATGTGTGAGGAATCTTTATTATGAATTGCTGTGGGTTTTATTTTTTGATGTTATAGACATGGAGATGGAAAATAAAGGGGAATAAAGAAAGAAGATGAAGAAGAGAGGTAGGAAACAAAAAGTCAAGAGAGAGGGTGAGTTGAAAACACAAGAGAGGAAGGGGAACAAAGAGAGGGGAGAAAACACAAAAAACAACAGTGGGCACCGGCACCAGAGGGGAAGCTGATTGAACAGCTTCCCCTCTGGATGCCGAAAAGTGGGCCCACCCCAAAGTCCCTACATGTGTGTCTCATGTAAATGTTATAAGTGGGAGTGTCTAATTTGTACAGTAAAATTGGGATCCAGGCTGCCACGGGATAGAGAAGATGGAAACCCCTCCTCGCACCCCAGTGATGTGCCCATGCCCCAAGACCCTATATAAGTGGTAGAGTGATGGAGCGGGTGGACAGAGGGGTTCAGGGATGGGGAGGGAAGGACAGGGAGACAAAATGCCTTCCCAGGGAGCCAGCTCCCCCACTGGCCCTAATAGGCACCGCTGTTCACCAGGATCCACCAGGGGAGGGAGGCCTTGGTACGTTCAATCCAGGGCCCATGGCCACAGCACCACCAAGCCCCATGGAACCCAATGCAGTCCCCCCTGCACCATCCCAGAAGGAGAGCCATTCCCACCCTGACATTTGCTCTACTATTAGAACACAAAAGAAACTAGACACCCAGGTTGAGTTCAGCCCCCCTCCTTGGGGTGGTGGCGACATCCATCTTTATCTTGAGCTTATTACCATATTTTCATTTACATTTGTATTTTGTTTGTCATTTTAATTTCTTTCTTTCTTTCTTTCTTTCTTTCTTTCTTTCTTTCTTTCTTTCTTTCTTTCTTTCTTTCTTTCTTTCTTTCTTTCTTTCTTTCTTTCTTTCTTTCTTTCTTTCTTTCTTTCTTTCTTTCTTTCTTTCTTTCTTTCTTTCTTTCTTTCTTTCTTTCTTTCTTTCTTTCTTTCTTTCTTCTAAATCATCTCTTTTAGATATGTTTGATGATTCATACCTGTTGAAGTCAAGTGCAACCAAAGGTGAACTGTATTTTAAATTTTTCCCACTTAATTATTTTAACTACCTTTTAAATTGTAATTAACCCATTCTTAATTGTGTTAGTTCACATCTATTTCTCACCCAACCTGGGATTTCAGCCAGGTTTGCTTGTACCTAACTATTTTTATATTTGGTAATTTGGCAGAGGGAGGGACAGATTCCTGTTCATTTGGAAGGGTTTCACTTTTTAAATACAGGTTTGATTCCTAAATATAAAATAAGAAAATCTTTACATCCCAAATTAGAATTGTATATTTATCACACCCACTTTACTCCATTTTCTCCTTCTCTCAGTTCATTAGCACCGGCCTAGGTGTGAGGTTTTTTATTGGCAGAAGAAGGTGTGTCTGATTAAAAAACCTAAACAACTGAAAGAAACCTGTAAATGAAAGAGACCAGTGCATTTTAATGAGGTTTCCCAACAAATATTTGCACCTAAGAGAAAGATCTGTGTTTTTTGTGCTTTAAAAGATTTTCCAACTTTCAATAACAGGTTTTTTGGCAGCAGTCATCCTTTCTTTGTAAGACAGTTTATATTTTTGTCTTAAAACCCACTTGAGAATTTAAAAGCTCTATTAGGCAAAGTCAGGGCCAACAATGCCAGAAAAGATGGAGTAACTGAATTGCATTACACAATTTGTGTCCAATACATGCATTGTTAAAAAATGCAGTAACTACGACTGGTAGGAAGGTGCTAGGAAATTGTCCCGTAATCAGTGGATTGCTGGTTTGAGTCCCCGCTCTGTTCGTCTAGGTCGTTGTGTCCTGGGGCAAGACACTTAATCCTGTTGCTTGCTGGTGGTGGTCAGAGGGCCCGGTGGCGCCTGTGTCCGGCAGCCTCGCCTCTGTCAGTGTGCCCCAGGGTAACTGTGGCTACAATGTAGTAGCTTGCCATCATCAGTGTGTGAATGTGAGTGTGAATGGGTGAACGACTTAATGTAGTGTAAAGCGCTTTGTGGTCCTCTGACTGAAAAAGCGCTATGCAAATGCAGGCCATTTACCATTTACATCCAATCTCTCAAAAAAATGTATTATTTTTAACTGCTTAAAATGGCACAACTCCATAGCATGAATAAAAGTGGTCAGGTACTTTATTCAATGAGTACATTTTAGATTAAAAAAGGTTTCATACAAAGCTGCCAGATTCTGAATTCTGCTTAAAATTCATTCTGTACTATTTCTAAAGCAATTCATCTAGTCTATTTCTTAACAGTTTTTAAATGAACTACCAGTTAAAAATCATTGCTATTTCCGATTAACCTCCAAATTGATCTTAAAACCAAAATATTGCTTATCCAAAAGGCTGCATTCTTATGAAATGTTTGGAACGAGAGTTTAAGTAAAGTAACACCTATAAATACTTTTGTTTTACACATTTGCACATTTGGAATTTAATAGCAAAATTACCAATACTGAAAAATGTAAGTATCATAAACAAAACATAAAAAATAAATAAAATACATTTTTAAATTTTCAGTAAAATTTAAAATTCGCCGTAATTTGAAAAAAAAAATAAAGATTTGCCTTTTTTATTGTAGAAAAATATTTTTGTTAGATTGTTTCAGACAATACTTTCATCTGACTTTTAATTTCAAAGCAGTTAATCTAAGATGAATAAAAGAGAAGCAGACATAATTCCTGCCGTCATTCTGGAAACAGGACCCAATTTTACAGGAAATCCAACCAATTTCAAAACTTAATTTAAAACGCCTATTTTCATGTTGGGTGTTTTCCTTATGTCAATTGTGTGAATTTCATGAAAGAAATGCTTGTCATAATAGTATCCTCAAACCACTCATACCAATTTTATATTCGAGACCTTTTGCTTTTTGTTATGATGTGCTGAGGTTAAACAGGGTTTTGGAAACCTCTGAACAACACTAAGACCCTGACATTGTGAATCACGGCTAGAAGTCAAGGTTACACGACTGAAATCATAGTGTGTATTAAAAATGCTCCCATATATTTAGCACATCAAGCTGGTGTGAAGTGATACACAAAGCATTTTCTGTATCTTTGAAGTGAAAAGTTTCATTGGGATGCAGAACAAACACTTGTTTGAAAATTAAAATGACTGCTCTTCATGTCTGTTTTTTCCCCAAGAACCTCCTCTTGGTTGCATGCAGTAAAATGAAAGAATCCCACTGCAGAGCCCCTCCTGTTTTAGTTACAGCACTTTCACTCTGAATACTTTTTTCCAGCATTTACAAAGAAATCACAAAGAAATCACTTCACTCAAATATGGTATATCTGACTATTTTTGCATCTTGGTATGTGGGACAAGTGAAAAGTATTTTGTGTTTGATGGCGTTACTTGCTGTTGTGTGTATGTGTGTCATATCAGCATGGTGTAAAAAAAAAGTTTTATGAAGTTCAGATCAACAAAGACTTACAGCAAATCCCTTTGACACTACTTTAAAGTTGAGTTCCCTTGCAATACTTCTTCAGTTGAAAGAAGACCAAAAATAATAAATAATTAAACATCACATAAGCAGCAAAGTTATGGCTTAAAAATCTCACCATAAAGAGGTCAGATTCCATAACTTATAATTAAGTATGAACAAAGATTAAAGTTTGAAATAAGCTATATTTTTTTCAGTGGAGTGAACAGAAATGGCTGCAAAATATTCCAAAATGTAATAATAAGAAAGGATATTCACTTTCAAAAACACCCAAAATCAATTGTGAGATGCCCTTAAAATATATCTAAACACAATAAATAACGAGAGGGACTGGATATTTTGGTGATCATATTTGAGCAAAAATAAGAACCTAATGATAACTTTAAGTCATGTGCTCAGATGGTTGTAATTAAAAAAAAATGTGTGAACAGCCATTTAATTTTCAGTACAGTTTGTATGTATAATGCCAGAATTATTTTGAAGTGAGAAAGATCAGTGTTTAGAAGCACAAAAATTAAGTCGACATGTGTGTTTCAGGTTGCACTGTGCCACACTTGTAAGCACTGTTGCTATGCAGTGAAAAGCTCCTTACTTGGAACCTTGGGTGGGGCTTGTAGAGTTTGTGTGATTTCTCTATAATACAGTGCGTTCTCTCCTGGTACTCTGTCCTCCTTCCACTATCTAAAAAATGTGTATGCTAGGTTCCTGCCCTCTTTGTTCTGTGTAGTGCTTTGATAGACTGGTGGCCTATTCAGAATGTGTCCCAATTCTTGCCCAATGATCGTGGAGATAGTCACTTCCCTATGGGGACCCTGAATGTTAAGTAGATATAGGTGATGGATGGATGGATGGATATGTGGGTTAAATTTCAGTAAGGACTGTTCTTCACAAACTTCCTTTGCTGATTAAGAAGTTGATTTCATAAATATTAGATTGGCTACATTGTAGTAACCCATGTAATATCAGGGAGAATGTAGCAGAACATAATCAAAAATTAAGCTTGCCTACTAGTTTGACAAGATACAAGGTACTGAAAAAGCAAACAAAAAAACCTTCTGAAATTGGAAATGTTTTAAACAGCTTTGACTGCAGTCAGTCGTCGACTTGCGGGTGAGGGGGTTCACAACTTCTCCTCTTTCTGTTGGAACTAAGAGTGCATTGTGGGATTATTAGTCCTTAAGGCTGGAGGTCTTTGTAGTCCAGTTCTGTCACCATGGCTGAGACACAACACAAGATCAGTCATTACAGTTTAATTCCATGTCAGATTGCATATAAAGAGGTCAACCTTGCATTACAAAACTATAACAGCACAAGAACTAGCCATGCTAGGGTTGCTGAACAGCTAGATCTGCCATTGGTAAATTGGGAATGGGTGGTGGGGGAACTCTGTACACCCCAAAGGAAGGTTGGGACATTTTGGTCTATGCGGTTCTGCACAATATTGTGCTGGCCGATTGGGTTTATCTGTGTGGAAGAACCTAAATAAACCCAATTGTTCAGAGCAGCACTATGCAGTTCTTCTCAATATTGTACTGTGCAATTGTGTGTATTTGTTGTCTTCAGACAGGTAAACTGATATGGATCTAAGGCCTGTCATACTGAGAGAGGAACTCATGCACCACTGCTAAAATGTGACTACTAAAATGACAACCCCTTACATTTGCAGGTACTGTGTGGGAAGCCATACTCAACAGATCAAACGTTGTGAAGCAAGGCCAATGCAGGCCAAACTAGTATTAGTTCTATATATGTATATTATTGCATGATCAGACTTTGCACCATTTTCCTCGATTTGCATATACAGGTTACATTGTTGTTATCAGAATATTACTGAACGAATATTTATAAAAAGAAAGAGAGGGTGTGGCTGTGGGTCAGAGAAGATTTTCAAGAGTCAAAGCTTCAGTGCAAAACAAAACAAAAAATCTGAGTTTGAATTTCATATACAGTAGTTAAAATAAGTTTTGAACACCTCAACATTTTCCTTAGTAATTGTTTTTCCAACATGAAATTCACTCCAAAAGTCAGCAACACCATATGTAATCCCCACATACAAAGAACTAAAAAGAAATTTCTCAAAAAATGAAGTTACATATAATGAAGTAGAATAGTACTATAGTGTATTAAGTATTAGACCATAGAAAGAAAACAAATTACAAGAAACATAGAAAGCCAATAAACTAGGTGAAATCTGTGTGTATTTAGAAATATCCTCAATGTTATGTGCAAATTGGTATACGTTGGTTCAATATTGACTGATAGCCTATAAAAAGGTTAGTTAATTCTAAAGAATTGCAAAAAGTATTACATAGAGCTTTAGAAACAACTACAAATAGAATTAAGTTTACTGACAGTAAAAACAGTTGAAAGTCAGAGGACGTTTCTTTATTTGCTGAGTTTATTTGTCTGAACACTAAAAGAGTCAACACCATAAGACATAAACTAAAAATGTTTCACAGACATGTGACTAACAGAAATAGAATAATGTGTCCTTGAATGAAGGGAGGCTCAAAATCAAAAGTACCAGACAGTATCTGGTGTGGCCATCAGCTGCTTGAAGTACTGCAGTGCATCTTCTCCTCATGGACTGGACCAGATTTGTCAGTTCTTGCTGTGAGATGTTACCCCACTCTTCCACCAAGGCACTTGCAAGTTCCTGGACATTTCTGGGGGGAATGGCCCTAGCCCTCACCCTGCGATCCAACAGGTCCCAGACGTGCTCAATGGGATTGAGATCTGGGGTCTTCGCTGGCCATGGCAGAACACTGACATTGCTGTGATGCAGAAACTCACACATAGAACGAGCAGTATGGCTGGTGGCATTGTCCTGCTGGAGGATCATGTCCGGATGAGCATGCATAAAGGGTACCACATGAAGGAGGAGGATGTCTGCCCTGTACCACAAGGCATTGAGATTGCCTGCAATGACAACAAGCTCACTCCGATGGTGATGTGATATATCGCCCCATACAATGACGGACCCCCCGCCTCCAAATCGATCCCGCTCCAGGGTACAGGCCTCGGTATAATGCTCATTCCTTCAACGATAAACACAACTCCGTCCATCACCCATGGTGAGACAAAACCGTGACTCATCAGTGAAGCGCACTTTTTGCCACTCCTTACTGGTCCAGCGAAGGTGGGTTTGTGACCATAGGCGGCGTTGTTGCTGGTGATGTCTGGTAAGGACCTGCCTTACAACAGGCCTACAAGCCCTCAGTCCAGCCTCCCTCAGCCTATTGCGGACAGTCTGAGCGCTGATGGAGGGATTGTGTGTTCCTGGTGACATTCGGATGTACCGATCCTGTGCAGGTGTTGTTACACGTGGTCTTCCACGGCAAGTATGATCAGCTGTCCTTCCTGTCTCCCTGTAGCGCTGTCTTAGGCGTCTCACAGTGCGGACATGGCAATTTATTGCCCTAGCCACATCAGCTGTCCTCATGCCTCCCTGCAGCATGCCTAATGCACGTTCACGCAGATGAGCAGGGACCCTGGGTATCTTTCTTTGGGTGTTTTTCACAGACTCTAAAGTCTCTTTAGTGTCCTGCGTTTTTAGAACTGTGACCTTAAATGCCTACTTTCTGTAAGCTGTAAGGTCTTAACGACCATTCCACAGGTGCATGTTAATTAATTGATTATGGTTAATTGAACGTGCATGGAAAACATTGTTTAAACCCTTTACAACGAAGATATGTAAAGTTATTTTGATTTTTACATTATTTTTGAAATACACAGTCCTGAAAAAGGGACGTTTCTTTTTTTGCTGAGTTTATTTACACACATTAAGTTTACTGAAAGTAAAAACAGTTGAAAGTCAGAGGACGTTTCTTTTTTTGCTGAGTTTATATTGGGCACGGCTGAATATGAATGTTGTAACATGAGATATTTACACAGAAAGACGGTACATGGAAGATTTTTTATTACCACTTCCAGGAGGAAATGTTTTCGTGCCCATCTGTCGGTCTGTTTGTCTGTTAGCAACATAACTCCAAAAGTTACATATGGATTTCGACGATATTTTCAGGATATTTTCCATAACAGGACCAAGGACAATTGATTAAATTTTAATCTAAAATTATGGTAATTTTTCATACTTTTTAAGCCTGATAAGTACAGGTAGATTTAATTTCTTGGTTTAGCAATACTGTTGAGACTATGGCAAATCTGAGTACATCCTTTTGTCCTCTACACTTCCTATTGATTAAGCTGCTTTCACGATCCTGATGAGACTGTTTGCAGCGCCGGGAGACAATAACTCCCTTTGCATATCATCATCACACTTGACTGTTTTAGACTATTGGAGAAAATTACTGCTCCAATTATGTTATAGTCAACATTATAGACAGAGTCAATTACTGTTTGGCACTTTGAAATATCTTGTTTTCTTCAAAGTCATACACGAATGGAGTTGAGCTGCGTGTTAAGAAAAGGTCAGACTCATGATAATAAAAATTCTGCAATTGTTTCCAGTTCTTGTACCAAAAAAAAACAACATAGCATGCGCAGAGCTCATAGCTGCTGAATGATCACATTGGCTGCTTTCTGTAGTCTTTTTGTCATATAGCCACAGCAAAAAAATCTTTAAAAAAAATATTTTTGCCTAACGTCAAGCCGCAGAGACCTCTGTGCCTCAGGAGTTAGTGTAACATCTTGAAATTGTGCCTGAATCCAGCCACACTGACTAAAGACGCATATTATGGCAAGTATAGCTGTTGATTCTGTCAGGGACTGATTCACACAGGAGGGCTCGAAACATGATCAAGTATTAATTAGACATCATTATCAGAATATATGTGCACAGCACTGTTGTGCTTTTAGACTCTTGATGTCTTAAAGGTGAGAAGCATTAGTTTCATAAAATGATAACAGAAGAGAGGCATCATTGCAAATGTACAGGTGTGTGGCTAAGCTTGATCATACTCATTCAAATATCTGATATTTTCAGACCTTGAATTTTGGGTTATGTTCTGTAAATCACTTTGACGCAGTTTGGAAGCTTATAGGGAGTGTGATTGCCATTAGGAACAGGTTAGGCTTTATTAGTCTATGAATAAATTTCATAAATAGAAGTTAAAACTTATGCAAAGTTATAGGGTTTCCCAGACCATCACAAAAGTTAAAACTTGAGTCACTTAATTCTGACTAATGAATCATCAGAGTTGAGAGGGGGCTGGTGCCTATCTCCAACAGTCACAGGGCCAGAAGCAGGGTCTATCCTGAACAGGTCGGCAGTTCATTGGAGGGTCACCCAGAGACACACAGGACAAACATCCATGCACAAACTCACTCATACACACTCTCATACCTAAGGGCAATTTATACAGACCAATTCACATAACAGTCATGTTTTTGGACTGTGGGAGGAAGCAGAGTACCCACGCATTCACAAGGAGAACATGCAAACTTCCATGCAGAAAGACCCCAGGCTGGGATTTGAACCCGGGCCTTCTTGCTCCATGATAACAGTGCTACCAACTGCACCACTGTGCAGCCCAGAGAATAATTCAGTTGTAAACGGCTTCTAAACTACTGTTGTGTTGACGCAAAGATTTATTTGTTAACCTCTTTGTCACCAGCAACCAGCCGCTAAAGTTTCATCTCCCTACTTCAGTTAAATCCTTAAAACATGCTCCCTATAACCAATCTAAAATTGTGTTTTAGTTCCATCAAGATAATTTCCAAAGAAGTATAAGGAAAAACCCTTATACTATGGGACTATCTCCCTTTTTACGAAAAACTTCAATACACGACAGGGAGTCAATCCACCACTGTTCTACAATTGAGCCA
Organism: Valencia hispanica; assembly: GCA_963556495.2. Classification (NCBI taxonomy): domain Eukaryota; kingdom Metazoa; phylum Chordata; class Actinopteri; order Cyprinodontiformes; family Valenciidae; genus Valencia; species Valencia hispanica. Next base: position 20,267,454 of record OY747702.1, read on the forward strand.
CCATTGAGGTAATGGCAGTATTTCTGGCACACTAAGCATTAAAGTTTATGAAATTAAGGTACAGTTTCCTCTATATTTTACTTCCTGATTAAAGTGTGGCCAACATTATTTTTTCTCAGGACTTTAGAATCAGTCTGCTACAGTTGGATTCAGTGTCAACATTTTTACTGTTCTGCATTGTTGGCTTCAGAGCTTATATTCCATCTGTGATGCAGATTCAGCTGCTGTAAACCCAGGCGCTTTAGAGAGACACAAACACAGACAGTGAAAGTATATGTAAGACATGGAGAATGTGATCGAGAAATGGGGAGAGTTGTAACGCTAAAGCTGTCTCTTTCAGCTCTGAGGGTCATGTTAGTCTGATCTCATTATCCAGCACTTAGTCCTAGAACAAACAGCCACTGGCCTCCTTCCTTTCCCTCCATCGTTCCATCGTTCTTTCCCTCTATCCTTTCCCTCTATCCTTTCCCTCTATCCTTTCCTAACGACTAGCACTGCTCATGTCCTAACAACTCGCTTGGCTCACTTACTGTCTAATGACTGCCACTCCTTATAGCCTGTGCTTCAAATCCCATTTATCTCCACTATTGTAGGCTTGCATTCAGACCTTTCTGTTTCTAATGCCCTGGGAGAGGGCATTAGAAACAGAACTGGGCATGCACAGTGGGTAGAGAGAGAGAGAGAGAGAGAGAGAGTGAGAGAAAAATATCACAATACTAAAGAACTTCCTCTTGATATAAGGCACATTGCTAATGAAGCTCTCAGGTGTTTCAATCACTCTCAGCCTTAAAATAGGCATGGGCTGTCTCTTTCCTTTATCACTTTATTTTATGCCAGCCTCAATTGGCCTGGTGTTTGGTGGATGATGATCCCCCCCATTGCTCTTCCACTTGCTTCCTCTTTCTCCAATTCTGTGCCCCCTTTCCTCTCCATCTTTGTCCTGAGTGTTAATGTGTTAGATGGAGGTCTTTCACCCGGCAAGCACCATTACAGTCATTTCCTCTGTAATGTGAATGACGGCGATCCATTATTTATCTCAGACTTGCTCATTATTCCCCAGCCCATTGCATACCCTCCCAGACAAGGCTCTCACAGCCACTCCAGACATTACTTTATTAAGAGGGCGAGGCTGCTGCGGACTTTCATCAACAACACCACATTAATGCAGGTGTGGTGCGTGCAACGGTGAGGTTCATCATGAGAGCAGAGTACGAGCAAATTAGATGGCAGCCAAGCAAAACAGATCATTTCTTGAGAACTACAGTTTTTGTAACTTGATTAAGGTAAGATCTGAAGGTGCAGGTGATTCTGACCACTTACTGTTAAGAAATAAAACTGAGTCTTAAAAATTCATTAAAAAAATTCATTGTCAAGAAACCTGAATCGTAATACCATTGCTGCTACAGTAGGTGCAGAGTTTAACATCGAACGCATACATGTTTTTCTTCTATGGTTATATGTGGTTAGTTGAGCTCTGTTAATTGATGTACTGTTTATTTTTTTGTTGTAATGGCATCCATCCATCCATCGCAGCAGCTTAAGCAGAGAGACCCAGACTTCCCTCTCCCCACCCACTTGGGCCAGGTCCTTAGAAGGAATCCCGAGGGATTCCCAGGCCAGCCGTGTCCCTCCAGCGTGTCCTGGGTCCTCCCCTGGGCCTCCACGCGGTGGGACGTGCCTGGAACACCTCGCCAGAGAGGCGTCCAGGAGGCATCCTGGCCAGATGCCCAAGCCACCTCAACTGACTCCTCTCGATGTGGAGGAGCAGCGGTTGTACTCTGAGCCCCTCCCGGATGACTGAGCTTCTCACCCTTTTTCTAAGGGAGAGCCCAGACACCCTGCGGAGGAAACAAGGTTCAGTCACTTGTATCCGTGATCTCGTTCTTTCTGTTACTACCCAGAGTTTGTGACCATAGATGAGGGTAGGAACGTAGATTGGCCGGTAAATCAAAATCCTCGCCTTTCGGGTCAGCTCTTTCTTCACCACGACAGACCGGTACAGCGCCCGGATCACTGAGGTGCTGATTCTCATCCCACCCACTTCACACTTGACTGTGAACCGCACCAGTGAAAGCCGCAGATCCAGTTCCGATGAAGTCAACAGGACCACATTATCTACAAAAAGCAGAGACCCAATCCTGAGGTCACCGAAACGTACCCCCTCATCTACTTGGCTGTGCCTAGAAATCCTGTCCATAAAAGTTAAGAACACAATCGTGACAAAGGGCAACCTTGGCAGAGTCCAACTCTCTCCGGAAACGGGCCCGACTTATTGCCGGCAATGCAAACCAAACTCTGACACCGGTTGTACAGAGACCTAACAGTTCGTATCAAGGGGCCTGGTACCCCATACTCCTGGAGTACCCCCTACAGAACTCCCCGAGGGACATGGTCGAACGCCTTCTCCAAGTCTACAAAACACATGTAGACCGGTTGGGCAAACTCCCACGCACCCTCCAGGACCCTGCTGAGAGTGTAAAGCTGGTCCACTGTTCCACTGCCAGGACGAAAACCGCATTGTTCCTCCTGAATCCAAGGTTCAACTATCCGTCGGACCCTCCTCTCCAGAACCCCTGAATAGACCTTATCAGGGAGGCTCAGAAGTGTGATCCCCCTGTAGTTGGAACACACTCTGTGGTCCCCCTTTTTAAATAGGGGGACCACCAATCCAAGGGACCGGCCCCCAATGTCCACGCAACACTGCAGAACCGCGTTAACCAACACAGCCCCACAACATCCAGAGCCTTGAGGAACTCAGGGCGAATCTCATCCACTTCGGTGACTTCGGCACCAGAGATTGGAGAGCCAGACCCAAAGTCCCCAGACTCTGCTTCCAGATTGGAAGACGTGCCGGTAGGATTGGCGTGCCGGTAGGATTGTAAAGGCATTTACCACTCTAACACTAAAAGGTAGCAACAGTTAAGCCCATAATTATTCATACCACAGGTAGAATAAAATTTAAAATGATCCTCATTTAACCAAGAAGTTTGTTTTTCAGAGGAAATGAGGCACTTATCTTAAAAGACAGGGAAAACTTTTTTTCATGTTTCCACTGGTATCTTGACAGTTCATCTTTGGTGATGAAGTCTTTGAGGCCTCTATTCCATGACCCTAACCCCTCCTTTCCACCAGACGCGTAAGCGGCACGTAACAGGAGCAGGACGTTTCACTTCTGTATTCTGCTGCTTGGCCCTTTCCACCAGGTGCGTATGAGGCGCATAGCAGCAGGGAAGCAGCTGTCACCGAGAGAGCACGAAATCGTGCAAGATTAGGAAAATCACGCGTGGTTTCGTCAGTAAACACAACAACCATAGACATATATAAACGTCTATGACAATAATAACCAGGAAAAGACAACAACATGACTCCAAAAGGTTGGTGTTTTATGTTATGTCCGTTTTATATTCTCCAATAAGTTTGTGTTATGTCAGGGAATATCCAAAATCGCCCCCTCCCACAAGGTACTGACTTCTCACCGGCCGCACAGGTAGTGACATTTTTTTAAGTAAAGCAACCGCAAAGCAGCACGTTTCTTTTACTGAAAGACCCAGCACTCTCCCGGGCGAGTGCTGGGTCCATGTTTAAGGCTGGATCATTCTGTCAGGGATGTGTGTGAAGTATGGACCCAAATGCAGACGCTGAAGGAAGCGCAGGATGTTTATTAAAGGTGGAGGTGATGGTGATGATGATGAAAAGGACGACGACAGGAATGGAGAGACTGGACATCGGGCAGGAACGAGACAGCAGGGAAGGCACACGAGACATCAATAGTAAGTAGTAGTATGATCCGGCCTGGAGTGAAAGGAAGTGATGTGTCTCAAAGGCAGGTGGTGAGTAGGATCAGGTGTGGTTGATTGGTCAGACAGGTGAAGACAATGAGGCGTGAATAGGGCAGCGTGACACTAGGTCCCCTTATATTCTTTTTTAGAGTTTCTATTATTTTCTGGTTTAATGATTGAGATGATAATGTGAGAAGGTTGATTTTGTGTTTGGTTAAGGCTTTCTCTGTTGATTTTGTTATATATTTTGTAGCATTGTCCTGCCGAGAGACCCAGTAATGATCAGTGTCCAGTTTTCTGGCAAATGTCACCAGATTGTTTTTTTAAATCTTCTGGTGTTTGAAGAAGTTTATGCTGCCATGCACTCTAACAAGGTTTCCAGGGCTGTTGGATAAGAAACAGGCTCACAGCATCACCAATCCTCCATCACAGTCTGCAGCAGTATTTATTCTTCATTTTAAACCAAACCCATCTCAAGTCTATGCTGCCGAGAGGTTCAATTCAACTGTCATCTAATCAAAGTCCTTGTTGACATAATGGTAATGACCTGATGTTACTCACATTATGAAGAAAGTGTGAAAGTTAAAAAAGCATGCCTGATAAACAGTTCCAAAGATTTCAAATAGCAAAATTATTTACTTATACAGAAATATTCATTATTTCAAACATGTACAAATATGCATTTCACACAACTAAAACAAGCACTACAGTATGACACCATATTCATGTCTGAAATTTGTTTGTGTGTGTTTTGTACTAAACTGAGCATTTTACTCATATAAAACAGCACTGTGAATAGTGACTCATGCATTATTCTTGAAGGCCTCCTCTTTGTTAAATAAACAAGTCATCAATGGTATCTCAATGTGACAGAACCCCTTTTGTGTTCTTAGTTTTTTCTTTATTTTTTTCATATAATACAACAGCACCTAGTTTCTCTACTGTTTTGGATGTCTGTGTCTTGTTTTAATTTGGACATCACACTTGGGATACTAGCTAATGGCTTAGAGATTGGTTTTTGGCTAATGTGGGAAGTCTGTTTTTGCTTTCTACATAAACTGTTTACCAGCATAAAGTGACAAAATATTTTATTGCAATTAATCAAAAGTGGTCTGTCTAAAAACAATCTATAACCTGGAACTTAAAGGGATTTGCCCCAACGAATATACCTCCTTAACTTTTCCATCTTTTGGAAAATGTTCAACTGCAAACTTTGAAGTATTTTATTTATGCTACGGACTAACATAAAAAACTTTAACAAAACATAAAAAGTAGCACATAATTGTAAAATTGAAAGAAAAGTGTACAGGGTTTTCAAATTCTGAAAAGTGTGGAGTGCTTTTGTTATAAGCCTTTACCTCTTATACCTCAAAATAAAATCCAGTGTGATAAATCAACTTCAGAGGAAGCCTAATCAGCAGAGTGAGTCTAACTACGTGTAATTTAAACAGAGTATCAAATCAAGGATGGATACTTGTGCCAGACTTCTGAAAAGCCCAGAATATAAATTTTACTTTTGAGGGGGAAAAAAGCCTCTCAGAAGTATGTTGCAGTACCGGAGTCCAAAAGAGGCAGTAGGTGCATAAAGTAGCCTGCATACGGTCTGCCTTAGCCCCCTGAAGAAGAAGCGATTCTCCCACTTCTGCAAACTGCCTGCCTGCCTGCGTACTGGGAGTCCTGAATCCTAAGTTTGTTAGGCAACATGAGTGAATAAAAATATAATGAAGACCAATTAACACAGCAGGCAGGACCGAGATAAAGTTGTGCATTGTTAGGTTGGACTAAATATCCAAAGCTTTAAACATCTGCTTGAGCACTGTTCAGTCTATAATCTGAAAATGGAAGGATTATGCAACAACTTCAAATTTACCAAGACATGACCAACCACCTAAACTGATAGGCCAAGCCAGGAAAGCATTATTAATAAGAGAAGCAGCCAGGAGGTCTGTTTTGACTCTGGAGGAGCTGTGGTGTGAGAGTCAGTTGAGAAGGCAACTAATACATTAGTCATGCTCTCTTTGCTCCATATCTGGCCTTTATGGAACAGCTGCAAGAAGAAAACAAGAAGAACTGTTTGCGGTTTGCCACAAGCAATGGAGAGGATATAATGAACATGAGGAAGGTGTGCTCTAGTCAGATGAGACCAAAATATAACTTTTTGCCTTACACAAATGTTACATGTGGTGGGGGAAAAAAACCACTGCACATCAACCTGAACTGCCACCCCCACTGAAAAACATGGTGGTGGCAGTATCATTATTTGGGAATGCTTTTTTCCCCAGGAGGGCTAGGGGAGCTGGTCAGAGACACTTACAACTAGGATGCAGCTTCACCTTCTGACTTAAACATACACCCATAACTACACTGACAAATCCAACAAGAAATCTGTGGAAAGACTAAAAATAAGATGGTCACAGATGGTTTCCATCTATTTTGGTCAAGCTCGAGCTCTTTACTAAACAGGATGGAGGAAACAATTCTGTCTCTAGTTGTGCACACCCCAAAGAATTACCAGATGTAAGATAAAGGACAGTTACAATGCATCTTTTTAAAATCCATTTCAGTCATAGATTACGTATAATATGAAAGCAGATTTACATTTTATTTGCATGCTAGTTGCAAATGTAAAAGTTACACTATAGTTAAAGATGATGCTGTTTCTCAGTTTTGTTTTTTTTATAGCATGCTTAATTTAAAAGAGCAATAACAACATCTTTGTAAATCTTTGAGAAGATGTATTCAAGCAAATTTATTGCTTGAATGCAATTTAAGAAAAAAAAAACTGTATTAAGTGTAATGATTTAACAAACTACCGCAGGTCATAATAAACACTGCAAGGCAGGGTATTGTAGAGATATTTCCCTAATCACAGAGGTTAGTTGTGCTTGATAAAGAATCACACATATAGAATGTTCTTGCTAAAACTGATAATAATTATTATAGAGTATTTTTGCACTCCAAAACTAATGAATCTGAAGCACACACATGACCTCTTTTGGCACTGAGCTGCATTACATGTTGTATCTCCCCACAAACTGGCCCACTCTAGATCGCTGTACTGGGATCCATCTTTTATCACTTATTTTTAACCTGATACCATGCGCTCGCCCCATCTCCTCCCTCCTTCCTTCCTCCAACCCGTATTGCTGTCTCTCTTACAAGGCTGCATTCACACCTTCTCCTGCATCACAAACCTCCCCTCTTTTTTCCCCACTGCTTGTGACATCAAGTGCAATGGGAGACTTGAGGGGTTCCAGTAAGAAAGTCTTTCGACGCTGCTGTCAGACAGGCTTCAGTCACAGTCTCTACCCTTGTCTGGTGCAGAGGTATACACACATGGCAAATTAATCCCTGTGCCCTGTCTGCCACACATAGCGCTCATGTCAAAAGTAGTGCGGCGCGAGGAGTGTTGGGGTGACATATCCGAAAGACAGACACACTGTTGGAAGCCATTACTTTCAGAAACAACACACAGAAAGGAGACGACAGAGAGCGGCAGCACCTAATGAATGGAGAGATGTGGAAAACAGCAGAAAGAGGGGATAAAACAGGCAGCCTAATGAAGGGTAAACGAAGGGACACAAATAAAGCAGCTAATGAGACAGATGCATCAACCTGCTGTGACCTTTTCCTCTTTATCTAATCATGCATGCCTTATTATGGTCTTTTTATTCACTGTTTACCATTAATAATAGTTGTTGCTGTCTCTGCGACCCCCATGCAGCACTCGAACAGATTACAGCCTCAAATCAAAGCCATTTGTTTTACTAAGTCTCATTTGTTTCTGTTAGTCTTTCATCTATTGATTGCATTCATCTCTGCTTAAATATTCCTACGGTGCGGCACCACAGAACTACTTTGTATGAGATGATAGAATAGTTAGAGACCACTTTTTTAAGCTCTTTGATGGTAAGAAAAAGATAACTGAAAGCACATATGTTCGCAAGTCATTTTTTCCAAGTCACGTCTCAAGTCTTGGAAGGGTATATGTCCAAGTCTCAATTTAGAGTCAGGCCTCAAGTCTCTAACAATGGAAATAATAGTTTTCTCATGAAATCCATGACTTCTTGGTCTCAAAACCTGTAGTGTTTGTCTAGGCCTAACTTATTACGTCAACATTTGATATGTATCTTTTAATATTTAAATATTTGTCAACAAATATCTTTTAATCATTTAACATTTAATTTACCCTAAAAATCTGCTAAAAGTTGACTTATATTATTTTTGAAAATCATTCAAATACCATATTTAGGTTACCCTATTTGAAATACAAATAGGCATTAATGATCTAAGAAAAACAATGCAAAAAGATGAAAACATTTTAATGTTGAACTACTGAATGATTTGAAAACAGTTTTTCTCTCTGTTCAATTACTAAGTTCACAGCTGTTTATGCCTTTCTTCATAATATCCCCTTCTTCACTTTATATCACACAAAACAGGGTTTGAAGAAATGTATTCTTTTCACACTGAGCTAGATCATTTTTAATAGTACTGGGAAATATTTTTTTAAATCCAAATTTTGCTTCTAATTCAAAATAGTAAAGATGATGAGATTTAAGGTCTACATTACAACACAACGAACAAGGCAAAGTGTAGTAAATAAACTGAATGTTTCACTTCCGTGAAAGTGCTTCTACTTTGATATTTTTAGATGAATTGAACAGGAAGCGCTTTTATTTTGATATTGTGGGTCAGTAGTGGCCCAGTAATGTTGCAGCCAGCCATATAGCATATGTCTGAGGTAAGTTGTGTTTGTTAACTTCCTAAAAATTCCGAAGCCATTTAATGCAGCGTTCATTTTGAGAGAAATTTATGTGGTCCTTATTGTGACGCTACAGATTGTCATGAGCCATTAACAGCCCATAATAATCCCGCAACAACACTTGCTCATAATCAAGTGCATCCTTTCACAGTAAAACATGCGCTGCAGGTGCTGTCTGTATCTGAGATAAAAACTGCAATGAAGACTGTAGTCTCAGACCAGGAGTGCAAGTCAAGTGTCCAGTCTTTTGATTTTGTGACTCAAGTTGGAGTCTCAGACTCCAGGTGCCATCTCTGACAGAAAGGGATGCTGGTAATTTAGTTTGAGCAAGGGTTTAAGTAAACTTAAAAAAAAATATCGGATAAACCTGATCTGATAATCATCTAAGGTCTAACATCAAACCTCACATCTGCTCACCTGTCAATCTTGGCCAGGTAGATGTCTTCCATGCCAACATTTCTCACTGCTATCATTCCTGCTTGAAGTGAATGCCCTTTTCATTTGCCAGAAATTCCTATTTTTTTCACCCATACAGCTGATGAATACAAAATGTGTCATAGTGGGACGTAATGACATATTGGCCAGCATACACATACATATGAGACAACATTAACTGTGTGGACTTGTGGAAGTGAATCTGCTAATAACGCTTTAAATCCCCAGGTTGTTATTTTATTCATCTGTAGAGCCTTCACCAGATGTTTCATCACAGCTGCTTCTGTGCTGTCAGGTGCTTCAAATTGACCATACTCAATTTAATTGCTTGGTTACTTTGTTATCCAAATGCAGTTTCTGGAATCATTTTACGAGCTAACTAAATAAGGCACCCATATCACTTTGTAGGGTTTTCACTGACCTTGGATAAAAAGTGCTATTGAGCAACAACTGGTGCAGCTCTTCCTGCCCTCCAGAACATAAGAGGCTGTAAATCCATCTGTTTTACTGTATACCGCTTTCCTACCAAAGGTAGAATAGCTCAAATGACTAATGGGAGTTTCATGCAGACCGACTATTCACAAGTATTTGCGTCAGCAAAGATTAAACTGCTTGTTGAGAAAGATGGAAAGTATGTGTCATTATGCGATGAAGGTTGTCCTTAGGTTGTCTCTAATGTCACCTCAAAATACCTTTTGCTGGTCTATGGGAGTGACTGGCAACCCTGATCATTGGAGCCACTGTCCTGCATTAGGTTGTGAAAATAATATTTCCATATAATTAATGCAAAAAAAAAAGATTGTTACTCACTTGCATTAAATCTATAGAAACTGAGCTGTTTTATGTCTCAGGTTGGTACACATGTTGCGGAGCAGTGCTGCAAACACGCAGACACTCTACACCTCCCCTCCCTTGCAATGGCTCACCTATAGAATGATGACTGACAATCAAAACAGTGAGCTTGTGTTGCAAGTTATAACTGTAACATGGCAAGTACACACAGGAAAGGGCTTTTGGCAATTTAGCAATTTTCATATTCCTGCATTGTGGTTCCAACCCCTGGCAGGCACAAATTGACTATTGGTTGGCACAAAACGTCCCACATCAGACAGCACAATTTTATACTTGTCAAAGCGAAATACGTCAGTCAAAAATAGATAAGTATGAAATGTTCAAGAAGTGATTTGCTCAGCATCACTGCCATAACTCATTTCTTCAATGAGTTATTATTCATCATAAAACAAGTAAAGTTAGAGAAAACAATATTAACCAATGGTTTTATATCAACAACTGAATATTTGTCACTTTTTCTTTTTTTTTTTACCTAGACTGATACTGACCAAATGTAATTTAAAAACTAGCCTGAACACATGGCAACTAACGCTGATGGCTCAAGCTGATCACCAAAGAAAATACGATACCAGGCTGGTACATCCTAAATGCACAATGAAGCAAAAGGTATTTCCTCTTGCCAGCTGTTAGACTTTACAATCACCATTACTCTCAACAAGCACAATAAGTTGGCTTTACATTCCTGCTATTATTTGAACAGATTTCTCCGTGTTCTTTTAAATTGTATGTTTTGCACAAATATACAAAGCACTCCTTGTACAGTTTTCCTAATGCTTTCGTATTACCTTTCCTGTAAATTTTCTCTGCACACAATGCATATGGAATATCAACATTATCAACTAGTCATATCAAATTAGAGAGGAAACATGCTAATGTTAGCCTAGCACTTCAGCAAACTGCTCCACATGAAAATATTGCCAGCAGAAGAAAGATGTGAGTTTAGTCAAGACAGATGCATCTTCCAAAACAAATGATAAAGTTGAGCATAACTTAGGTGAAGCATTGTCATAAGATTATTGTTACCCTCTTCGCACCCCATGTTAGAGCAGCATATTAAAGTAGTCCTGTAAAAACTCCAGTGGGACAAAAAAATTTGTTGTCAATAAAAACAATTATTTTGCAGTTTGCTGAGTTATTGTATATGGGAGACAATACTAGTACAGTAGGTATCAAATCTAGCTATTTCAAACAATACTTTAAATAGAATGTAATTTCATCACATGAAATAAAGTTAACAGAAACGTAATGTGTTTCTGCATTAAAAAGATAAAGTCTTAGTAAGTTTTATGAACAGAGGTAAAAAACTGACATAATCAAATTTATGAAAGGAAAGATGTAGATACAGCATGCTTTACAACATGTCCTTTTCAGTGTTGAACCTTGGATTCTGGTTTTGTATTGGCTTGTCTTTGTCTGCATTGAAGTTTGCCTTTGAAGAAAGTAGGGTAAAGACAAAGGAAACTGTATGGTACTCCTATAGTTTGTAGGTATGCCAGGAAGCAGCAAAGCACTGGGGCAACAGTATTAGAAGCAAATGATACTACTTAAGGGGTAGAGTTTAACATATTTTAAAGAGGTGCTTGATGCAGGACTTAAGTGAGTTATAAAGACAACAAATCTAAGCCTATTTATGACACAGCAGCTGTTTTGTTTTGCTTCAAGCGGAACGTGCAGGTTCGTGTGGGTTGAGAAAACAGCAGGGTGAGGTTCAGCAAATGCAGTGAATGTGTTGAGGCTACAGGGATTGCAGATCAAACCAATCGCCTGCGGTGATGGAAGAAAGTAGAGAAGGAGGGAATGGAGGATGAGGAGAGTTTGACAGAGAGATTTAAGGAGAAGTGCCTTTCTATGGAGCCTCTGGGACTCTCAGGTGTGAGGGAGAAAAGGACGACTGTCTACTTCCCAATCTCATTTCCACTGAGGGCCCGTCTCTCCATCCATGCTATTTAGGGTTTGCGTGCTGTGTGTGAGTGTGCACACAGGAGAAAGGGAGAGAGAGCGGGAGATGATATCCTCTAGCTTGCCTAGAGACATGGCACTGTGTTTCACAGATAGATCAGTAGTAACAACCACTTACACTAGCAGAGCTGTCACATGGTGCTGCTAAGAAAGCTATAGCTCCCACTGCTAACACAGGTCACATTTAAGAAGTCTTAACAGCATGGATTGTACTCAAACTGTGCTTAATACTTTTTTGGTTTTCCCACATCAAAATACCTTATCTAATTTCACATAGCCTGTGTGTAATACTATTACTCAAATAGATTTTCATAGTGATTACAAGCTAGCGCATACACACATTAGCTTTCCAGTTAGACATGGAAAAAACATATGTTGGATTATTTCTTTAACCTACAGTAAAGGCTGGATTTGTGCTGTTAGGACGGAAATTAGAAGGTTTTAACCAAACACTGGGTAAACCTTGTTTGTTGGGTTAGAGAGGAAACCAGAAAGAGGCTCATCTTTCCTCACCAACAGCAATTTTGAACCATAAAACAACCTGATCAGACTTCAAAACCGCTTTCATAAGATGAAATCATAAAAAAGAAAGATGGTAAAAATTATGCAGAATAACACTGTAAACTTCAGGCAAACAGTTTTTTTTTCAGAGGCTAAAACTATGCCTTTTTGCCACTAAGCAGTTATCACAAGCTCATAAAGTGATGTGGTAAATATGTTTAATATTCAGACTTAAGGCCTAAGAATCTTCAATCTAGTTCAATCTAGTGGTAAGATTAACTATGTATTTTCTATTCACTGTTCCTGCACTGTTGTTTTACTGCAAAGAGGGTCTGGATTTGAATACTGGATGAGCATTTCTGTGTGGAGTTCTTGGGTTCTCTCTGGGTACTCTGACTTTCTGCCAGTGTTGCCTATTCATCAGTAAAGACATAGGCTATTTGCTGTCCTAGATGTTGATAAATGCCATCACCATCTAATGTGCATAATTACACATATGGATGTAATCTATTGAAATGGATTTTGTAGTCGAGTGAAATGATTTCGTAGGGAAGATAAAAAGTAAGTACAACACACATGTTCTTTGAACTACAAAAAAATATTAGAACTCCCAAAAGAGAAACTCTGGAAAACTTTTGTAATTTTTGTATGGTTTTTTTTTTCTTGGTTTGGTTTTCTAAAGTCTAATTGAATCAACTATGTATTCTGCATATAAATCTGATTTGTTATTTTTGCAAATTGCCTTGAGATGCTTAAAATACACCAAACTGAACTGTATTGGCTTGTTTTGTTTTTTTACCTTATTGCCCTTTGGTACTTTGGAAGCAACAACAAAACCACACAACTATCAGTGATTTTGCTTTTCTGAAAAAGAGTTGCTACAAGATTCCTAACATTCGCTAACTATATCAACAACTTTGGTCAGTTGGCAGCGGAGTATGAGCAGAACTTTGTGCTTCTGATGGCACAAAGTTCTGCCTATTGCAGAGTTTCCTCCCACAGTACAAAAACACACATTCACCCTCGGAGCACCCCAAAATAATTAAAAAGTTGCAGGAAACATATGTGAAGATGATTTGCTTTAACCTAAATATTACTTGTTTAGTCTTCCATGTTATTGGTTATTCTTCTCGACCCCACTCTTTCATGGCCTTACCATTAGGCTTTGGTCACTTTAACACATTTTAACTCAACGCAGGCCCTGATCAGTCCATATTTGACCCTGGACTGAGTTTTTAGAGTGTTGTGGAGACATAATTTATTAAAGCATTATTGCACTATATGTAAAGATTAAAGTAGTTGTGCTTAGAGGCTTATTTAAATTAAAATAGCTGTGCTATGTCTCCGCTTCTGAAAAAACCCCTAAGTGGCTACTATTTAAACAAGAACTTGACAGATAAGCCCCTTTCAAACAGGCCATGGAAAAACTGTAATTTTCCGGACTTCGTCTGTTTTGCTTTTGTGTCTGAAAGCAATCTTCCGGACTTTGTCCGGATACCCTTTACCGGTAATTTTACGGATGAAGACCTAGTAACAAGAGCGGACTTTTCGCGGTATGGTGTTTGCATTCAGATTATCAGGCAATGTTCCGCGAAAGCTGGAGGGGTGTGGGGCGGTGGGGAAAGGGGTGAAAGGGCAGGGAACGCTGTGAGCGCACACATTGATGACGTATAAAAGTCACTATTTTCCTTACAGCTTTTTCATCGATGTCTCTTATGTGCGCAAAATTGCAAACATCACAAAAACGAGCCCCCCGCACCCCCCATCCCCCAGACATTCATCAGGATCCTCCGGTACATTTCTTGCTGTGTGAAAGCAGCCGAAAGGCAATGTTCAGGAAAAAAGTGGCGTGTTTGAAAACACAACTCCGGTTAAAGACCGGATGGAATTGTCCGCAAATATTCCAGAACTTCTGTCTGAAAAAGGCTTCAGTGGGAAAGAAAAGGGAGTTCCTGGGTCTCCTTACAAATCTTGACTATTGTGATGGATTAAATAAATAATCAAACATGTCTTTAGTTAAATGTTGACACACAGAGTTTAAATAGGTCTTTATACTCTGATGATTTATAAACTTTTATAGAGAAATACAATTGCTCACTTAATAAACCCATCATTTTCCACTCAGTCTTTTAGTTTCACGCCTTCAGTTATTTAAATGTACACAGCAAGGAGAATGAAATATTTAAAACATAATGAAACTAAAGATAAAAATAATAAAAACAAGGAGAAGGGAGAAAGGACACTGGTGGATATTGCATGTGTGGAGATATACAGGGAGACAGAGAGATAGACAAGGACATGGAGGCTCATCCTGAGGGAGGTTCTGGCCTTAATTATGCTAGTGGGGCTCATCAGTCTCCAGGCTGCCCTATGGCCCCCACTTCCTTTCTCCTTGTGGACTGGGAATTCCACATTGTCGCTATGTTTGTCCATGGAATTAGTCTGACAGATTAACAGCTAAACACCCACAGATAACACTGGGAGCCCATAGGGACCTTGCTGCCTGGGGAGCAGTACCCAGAAAAAAGAAGGAATTAAACAAGAAAAAACAAGCCTCATACTTACCAATTCTTCATTTCTTTCTGACAATCTTCTCACAGTAGGGAAGCCTAGGTTTTTAGGAGGAAAAAATAAAAGAAGTGGGCACGAGAGATGAGGAAACTGTGTGTAATGGGGATGGATGGGGTAATGTAAGGAGCAAAGAGATGGGAGCAGAGAATCAAGGAAGTCATGCAGGGAGTTGCTAATTGGAACAACAGCGATACTCTTTTCCTGTGTGACTAATTCTGCTCCAGGTTGTAATGTTAGTGACATCTTCCACTGTGTCATGTTACAAAAACCCTTATTCTAATGGCTCAGAGGAATGTGGAGACTGACAATGGTTATTATGGAAAAGTAGAAATGCAACAAATCAAAAAACAATCTGACTTTTATGTCCAAAAAAATATTTGATGTAATGGCTGGAAAATGTATTCCTAATTTCAAATATGTTCACATTTTGTTTCGTTACAACCACAAACTTCAATGTACTTTTTAGGGATTATAAATCCAAGCCCCCAAAAAAGCAGTACAGAAGAAAAAAAAATGAAACATAGTGCTCTGTTTATTCCATCACTCAAAAATGGAAAAAAAGTATAGCAGAACTTCAAGCTGACCAAGACACAAAAAAATAACATGTTTGATAAAAAGAGCAGTATTCAGAAAAGCAGCAAAGAAACCTATGGTAACTCCATAGGAACTGCATAGATCCTCAGCTCAGGTGAGAAAATCTGTCAACAGGACAACTTTTAGTTTTGCAGTTTCCAAACCTGTCCTTTAATGAGAAGAGTCAGCCACATCAATGTGACCCTAGCTCCACTGTTTACTGGGGTGGAACAAAATCCTGCTATGAGGATACCTTTCTTCAATAGGTACGGGCTAAGATGATAATGGTTGGGCCTAAATGCAGGGCAAAACTGGGAAAAAAAATCTGTTAGAGGTTGCTAAAGAGACTGGGGTTGAGGTTCTCTTTACAGCAGAATGACCCCCAACAATGACAATGAAATAGATTAGATGAAATGTTTGTGTAGGTTCTCAGTCATCCAGGACATATTAGTCTCAAGAGTTAAAAAACAAAGGCAACTGGATTGCTCTTGTTATTTGACAATGTTTCATCTATCATCCAAAAGGCTTCTTCATTTCTGAAACTTGGTTGGGAGTATCAGGGTTATGAGGACTTATAAGGGTGATTGTGGCTCAGCAGGTAGAGTAGTTTTCTTGCAATCAGAGGGGCATAGGTGCAATTCCAGCTTCCTCCTGTCACATGTCAATGTGCCCCTGGGCAAGGCACTTAACCCCAAGTTACCTACCGAGCTATGTATAGTGTATGAATGTGTGCACCATTGTGGGTTCGAATGGGTGAATGTGGCTCCATTGTAAAGTGCTTTGAGTATGACTAGAAAAGCCCTATTTAAGTCAAATCCATTTAATCAGGAACAATCATACTAGTATACCTAAGTCAGACGACACCCTGACCTACCCTCTATTCAATTACCAGAGAGGGTTGTCGGCACTAACGATCCTAACGATCCTCCCAACAATTCAATTCAATTCAATTCAAAAATACTTTATTGATCCCAGAGGGAAATTAAGTGTTGGTATAGCTCATATAATTAATTCTTTAAGGAGTTGTTGTAGATGATGATAGCTGTGGGCAGGAAGGATTTCCTGTAGCGGTCTGTATTGCAGCGAAACTGAAGAAGCCTCCGACTGAAAACGCTCTGTTGTTGTATGACTGTCTCTTGAAGAGGATGCTCAGGGTTGTCCATAATTTTTTTGATTTTGTGAAGAATCCTTCTTTGCATCATCATCTCCAGATGTTCCACAGTTGTCCCGAGAACAGAACCAGCCTTCTTTATCAGGTTGTTTAGCCTTTTTAAATCCCTGGCTCTGATGCTGCTACCCCAACAGATGACGGCTGAAGAGATTAAACTCTCCACAACAGACTTGTAGAAGATCTCCAGCATCTTGCTGCAAACCTTGAAGGAGCTAAGCTTCCTCAACAAGTACAGTCTGCTCTGTCCCTTCTTGTAGACGGTTTCACTGTTGCGCCTCCAGTCCAGTCTGTTGTCAAGGTGAACTCCGAGGTATTTACACACCTCAACCACCTCCACTTCTTCTCCCATGATGGAAACAGTTTTTGACTTATCCCTGTTTCTTCTGAAATCTACAATCATCTCCTTTGTTTTGTTCACAATCAAGGTGAGACGATTGTTTCCACACCATGTCACAAAGCAGTCCACCAGCTCTCTGTATTCAGCTTCTTGTCCATCTCTGATACACCTGACAATTGCAGAGTCATCTGAGTATTTCTGCAGATGACAGGTCTCTGATTTTTACTGGAAGTCTGCGGTGTACAGAGTGAAAAGGAATGGTGAGAGTACGTATTAGCTGTTTTGGTCACATGTTGGAATGATCCAGTCAAAGTCCAAACCTAAATATTGTTGAGAATCTGTGGCAAGACCTGAAGTAGGTGTTCTTGGACACTTTCCATCCAATCAAATTGAGCTATTTTGCAAAGAAGAGTAGACAAAAGGTTAAGTGACTCAGTGTGATAAGCTAGTAGAGTCATTCCCCAAAAGATTTAATGATACAATGGTGGTGAAAGGGGGTTCTACAAAGAACCTACTCAGGTGGGATTTATTTAAGGGTATGAGTTTAAAGGAGGGTGAATACAAATGAATACAAAACAGTTTTTCAAGCTTGTGGTTATATGAGAAAAAAATCAAGATGTGTGGATAATTTTTCAAGAGAATTTAATTGTGCATTTCACTGTGAGGAATTTAACAGACTGCTCTGCTTGCCATCATTAATTAAAGTTAGAAAGAAAATGACTTACTAACTTTAACAGAGCATAATTGCACCGTCATACTTTAAACATAAAAGGAGCTGACTTTCTTTGTAGAGCATGAAAAGAGAACTCAAAATTGTTTTTTTTTGCATGAGATTACTCAATCCTTTCATAATATATAGCGAGTGCTTTCAAGTACAACATAAGGCAAGATGAGATATAACTTATGTCAACTATGCAAATGTAAGAAAGAAATATGACTTAAATTGGAATATAAACACAATAATAGGGAAAAAATGTCATGATAAATAAATTTTGATCTTCAACAAACATACCGATGCTGAAACATACACTCACTTGATCAAAAAAGGCCCTTACACAGGTGTCAACTTTCATTTTACTTGCAGACAAGACTGCTTAAAGAGAACGCTTAACAGGATCTAGCATCACTTTACCTTGAAATGTGTTGTGTGGCTGTGTTGAAGTGCCCACGGAGTAAATTAAAAGCTGTTTATGTTTATTATCTTGCTATGATATAGCTACTCCAGTGGGCTACCATTTTTTCATTACGTGTCAGTTTTGATTATAACGATATGACAGACAAATGCAAAGTAGCTGCAGTGAGCAGTGATGGCATTCTCTCTTCTCCTGAAAAAGATATCATCCAGTTTAAGCTTTGTGTACAAGGGGCCGGCTATACGTGTTGTCTTGATAAAGGCCAGCTTTCCTGGAGGAGACAATAGTGTCAGACTGAAGGACTGCTGTAATTGAGTATTAATGAGGGGGGAGAGGAGAGGGAAGGAGGATGTCTGACCTGTTACCCCTCCTTTCCACCGGACGCGTAAGCGGCACGTTACCGCAGCAGCACGTTTCACTTTCGTATTCTGCTGCTTGGCCCTTTCCACCGTGTGCGTATGAGGCGCATAGCACCAGGGAAGCAGCTGTCACAGAGAGCACGAAATCACGCGAGATTAGCAAAATCACGCGTGGTTTCGCCAGTAAACACAACCATAGACATATATAAACGTCTATGACAATAATAACCAGGAACAGACAACAACATGGCTCCAAAAGGTTGGTGTTTTATGTTATGTCCGTTTTACATTCGCCAATAAGTTTATGTTATGTCAGGGAATATCCAAAATCGCTCATTTGTGTGATGACACACAAATGAGACCCTCCCGCGAGGTACTGACTTCTCACCGGGCCGCACAGGTTGTGACTTTTTTTTAAGTAAAGCAACCGCAAAGCAGCACATTTCTTTTATTTTGAAAATTTCCGGTGCCGAGCCGTATATTTCCTGTCTCCCCTATCCAAAATGTAGAAATTTACGTGTTTCAGAGGCGTACTACGTAGAAAATAGGACTGCCACGTATATTTAGAAAAGTGCTGCGACATGTTGCTCCTGAGACGCGGCAGACTCGTGCTGCTTTCGCCTCTGGTGGAAAGGGTTCTGTTGACTACAGTGGTGGCTATCAGCTGCGTATGACGAGCTGCTCCTGTAACGTGCTGCTTACGCGTCCGGTGGAAAGGAGGGGTTGGGGTGGGTGGGAAAGCACCTGCCATTTTTGTGTATTAAAGTATTTAGTTATCTATTATGTATGAAAGATTAATCTCTTTCTGTTCCCTGCCCCGCTGGGGTATGTGCTCCTCAATAGCCTTGACTGTCAGGCTCCAAGCTTGTTTGCAGGTTGAGAGCCCCCACCGCAGCACACCTCTGGTCCCAGATTCTTGTTTAACCTTGAAGACGGAAAGACACAAGTCCTACTTACGATCAAACCTGCTGCTGGTCTCTGATGGAGAACTGGTGGCTCAGGTCGTCTGGGACAACAGCAGGGTTAAGCAGTTGGTGCCACCGCGAAACAAAGACACACAAACTGAACAACTGTACAGTGCAACATATTCACACAACCGCCTGCACATGATGATTCCTGCATATATATTTACAGTGGCTTGCAAAAGTATTCGGCCCCCTTGAACTTTTCCACATTTTGTCACATTACAGCCAAAAAACATTAATCAATTTTATTGGAATTCCACGTGAAAGACCAATACAAAGTGGTGTACATGTGAGAAGTGGAAGGAAAATCATACATGATTCCAAACATTTTTTACAAATAAATAACTAAAAAGTGGGGTGTGCGTAATTATTCAGCCCCCTAAATCAAAACTTCGTAGAACCACATTTTGCTGCAATTACAGCTGCCAGTCTTTTAGGGTATGTCTCTACCAGCTTTGGACATCTAAAGACCGAAATTTTTGCCCATTCTTCTTTGCAAAACAGCTCCAGCTCAGTCAGATTAGATGGACAGCATTTGTGAACAGCAGTTTTCAGATCTTGCCACATATTCTCGATTGGATTTAGATCTGGATTTTGACAGGGTCATTCTAATACATGGATATGTTTTGTTTTAAACCATTCCATTGTTGCCCTGGCTTTATGTTTCGGGTCGTTGTCCTGCTGGAAGGTGAACCTCCGCCCCAGTCTCAAGTCTTTTGCAGACTCCATGAGGTTTTCTTCCAAGATTGCCCTGTATTTTGGTCTCATCTGACCAAAGCCGGGAAGTGCAAAACAAAATTACATTAACCTGAAACACTTTTACATTTTTAACGAAACACATTTACAAGTTTACCGAAACACTTTGAGAAATTCACCAAAACACATTTACAATCTTACCGAAACACATTTACAAGTTTACCGAAACACTATTACAAATTTACCAAAACACATTTACAAGTTTACCGAAACACATTTACAAGTTTACCGAAACACATTTACAAATTTACAGAAAGACATTTACAAGTTTACCGAAACACATTTACAAATTTACAGAAACACATTTACAAGTTTACCGAAACACATTTACAAGTTTAATGAAACACATTTACAATCTTACCGAAACACTTTTACAACTTTACGAAAACACTTTTACAAATTCACCAAAACACATTTACAATCTTACCGAAACACATTTACAAATTTACTGAAACAAATTTACAAGTTTACCGAAACACATTTACAAGTTTACTGAAACACATTTACAAGTTTACCGAAACACATTTACAAGTTTACCGAAACATTTTTACAAATTTACCGAAACACATTTACAATCTTACCGAAACACATTTACAATCTTACCGAAACACATTTACAAGTTTGATGAAACACATTTACAATCTTACCGAAACACTTTTACAAGTTTAACAAAACACATTTACAAAGACATGACCTGGAAGTGATACTGCAGGGATGAGGTTAGGTCCGGGACAAGACCAAAGTAGTAACAGTAATGGAATCGATCCTGCCAGCAGCTCAATCTGCAGAGATGTTTTGCCCGTTTTTCCGAATCTATGTTCAAGTTTTAGGGGGAACAGGTCTGAGGTCGTTTCTGATATCTACTTCAAATTAATAGTTTTTTCTGCGGTAGAATCCGGCATTATTTTATTTCGTTTTCACGGTCCACAAAAACAGGCGGACACTGTGAAGCCGTTCCATCATGTCAACAATCACACTGTATGAGTGGCCTTCGTTTAAATACTTTACGAGGCAGTCCATGAAACCGACCACTTCTCCCTCTCCCTTCTCAAAGTCCAAACTATGTCCACAATCACCACAAAATGTCCCTAAAACTTTAAAATAGATTCCGCAAAACGGGCAAAACATCTCTGCAGATTGAGCTGCTGGCAGGATCGATTCCATTACTGTTACTACTTAGGTCTTGTCCCGACCCTAACCTCATCCCTGCAGTATCACTTCCAGGTCATGTCTTTGTAAATGTGTTTTGTTAAACTTGTAAGAGTGTTTCTTTTTTTAACTTTTAAATGTGTTTCGGTATGATTGTAAATGTGTTTCTGTAAATTTGTAAATGTGTTTTGGTAAACTTGTAAATGTGTTTCTGTAAACTTGTAAATGTGTTTCGGTAAACTTGTAAATGTGTTTCGTTAAACTTGTAAATGTGTTTCGGTAAACTTGTAAATGTGTTTCGGTAAGATTGTAAATGTGTTTCGGTAAGATTGTAAATGTGTTTCTGTAAATTTGTAAATGTGTTTCGGTAAACTTGTAAATGTGTTTCTGTAAATTTGTAAATGTGTTTCTGTAAATTTGTAAATGTGTTTCGGTAAACTGGTAAATGTGCTTCTGTAAATTTGTAAATGTGTTTCTGTATATTTGAAAATGTGTTTCGGTAAACTTGTAAATGTGTTTCTGTAAATTTGTAAATGTGTTTCGGTAAACTTGTAAATGTGTTTCGG
Organism: Valencia hispanica; assembly: GCA_963556495.2. Lineage (NCBI taxonomy): Eukaryota > Metazoa > Chordata > Actinopteri > Cyprinodontiformes > Valenciidae > Valencia > Valencia hispanica. Next base: position 20,289,325 of record OY747702.1, read on the forward strand.
TAAATTTGTAAATGTGTTTCGGTAAACTTGTAAAGGTGTTTCGGTAAACTTGTAAAAGTGTTTCGGTAAATTTGTAAAAGTGTTTCGGTAAATTTGTAAAAGTGTTTCGGTAAATTTGTAAAAGTGTTTTGGTAAATTATTAAAAGTGTTTTGGTAAATTATTAAAAGTGTTTTGGTAAATTATTCAAAGTGTTTTGGTAAATTATTAAAAGTGTTTTGGTAAATTAGTAAATGTGTTTCGGTAAGATTGTAAATGTGTTTCGGTAAATTAGTAAATGTGTTTCGGTAAGATTGTAAATGTGTTTCGGTAAATTTGTAAAAGTGTTTCGGTAAACTTGTAAATGTGTTTCGGTAAACTTGTAAATGTGTTTCGGTAAAAATGTAAAAGTGTTTCAGGTTATTGTAATTTTGTGTTGCACTTCCCGGCCACCGTACCTTCTTCCACATGTTTGCTGTGTCCCCCACATGGCTTGTGGCAAACTGCAAACGGGACTTCTTATGGTTTTCTTTTAACAATGGCTTTATTCTTGTACTCTTCCATAAAGCCCAACTTTGTGCAGTGCACGACTAATAGTTGTCCTATGGACAGATTCCCCCACCTGAGCTGTAGATCTCTGCAGCTCGTCCAGAGTCACCATGGGCCTCTTGGCTGCATTTCTGATCAGCGCTCTCCTTGTTCGGCCTGTGAGTTTAGGTGGACGGCCTTGTCTTGGTAGGTTTACAGTTGTGCCATACTCCTTCCATTTCTGAACGATCGCTTGAACAGTGCTCCGTGGGATGTTCAAGGCTTGGGAAATCTTTTTGTAGCCTAAGCCTGCTTTAAATTTCTCAATAACTTTATCCCTGACCTGTCTGGTGTGTTCTTTGGACTTCATGGTGTTGTTGCTCCCAACATTCTCTTAGACAACCTCTGAGGCTGTCACAGGGCAGCTGTATTTGTACTGACATTAGATTACACACAGGTGCACTCTATTTAGTCATTAGCACTCATCAGGCAATGTCTATGGGCAACTGACTGCACTCAGACCAAAGGGGGATGAATAATTACGCACACCCCACTTTTCAGTTATTTATTTGTAAAAAATGTTTGGAATCATGTATGATTTTCCTTCCACTACTCACGTGTACACCACTTTGTATTGGTCTTTCGCGTGGAATTCCAATAAAATTGATTCATGTTTGTGGCTGTAATGTGACAAAATGTGGAAAAGTTCAAGGGGGCCGAATACTTTTGAAAGCCACTGTATATACACAATGGGGCTGCGGGGTTCAGCTGTGCATAGACAGCTTAGAATTGGCTTGTTTCATATGCATATAAATATTAATAAAAGATCCTCGACGGGCCACAGTCCAGCTATGCTCCTGTAATCTCTTACAATTGAAAGCCAAGGCTCATGAGATGAGAAGAAGCGGAGGCAGAGAAAGAGGGAGCGAGGGAGGGAGAGAGATAGGAAAATGGAAAGAAAGAGAGAGCATAAAAGGCCTTTGTGATTCATCATTCTGAAAATGTCTCAGATGTGGAGAAGGTCTGTAATCCATCAAAATCTCTTTTCTTATTAAATTCTTCAGGATACACTTTCCACTCCCTAAATGTGGTTCACTGTCCCTTTTGATTTGATGCACAAATAGATAAAAGCCCAAGAACTAAGTGAAACACCTAAACCTTGTGAAAGAAAGATTTATGAAATTCCGTTAAGATGCATGTACATTAAAGCTCGTTGCTGCGGTACAGATGAGTAAGAACTCACTGTACAGATGAGTAAGAACTCACATTTCCTTGTTGCAGGTATCAACAGGGTTTATCAAGTGACTCCAAGTTGCAGAATCAAAGCGGGCCCAAGGCCCCTCCAATAATGTTTCATTTCTCTCACAGAAAATAATCTTCAAAACAACAGTGTGTAGCTTATTCTTATGTTTCCCACTTTTAAATTTGCACTGAAACGTTTTGAACAAAAACTAAAATCTAAAGATGTTTCAATTTCTTTAATAATTTATCCTAGATTATTTTTCTTAAATGTTCATGATTTATTGGCATTTGTTTAACATTTTCTCATGCATGTGTCTGTGTCGAAGTAAAAGTTCATGCACAGAACTCAAACAAATCTCAATAAATAATTTTATTTTTCGTTGTTGGTCAAAAGCACAAGCCATTAACTCTACAACTTCCTTCTAACTTTACCGAGTCTGCATTAAAAATCTGACATGACTAGACTAAGTATGTCAGACGGATAGATGTCTTCTCAATTTATTTTCTGGTATGCTTTTAATGAAAGATGTAAAGTGAAAATGTGAAGGTCAAGCAAAGTACATCTTGTGTAATGTGATTTCATTTTTTCTTAGTTTCATTAAACCAAGAGTGTCAAATGTCCAACAAAACAATAATAGAGGTACTTTGAGGACTAGGGAGTGATAGGTTTAACGAAAAGTGGGCCCCAAATCAATCTCTCCCTTTGGGCCCTTAATCATAGATCAACTTTGTCCAGCAAAATAATGAGCCTGTGCTTTGAAAAAATTTAAAGACCTTTCAGTTTTAGTATAGAAGTGAACAACATCTGATCAAATATATGAGATGATCTGTAGGATTTTAGTTTTGTTGGTCACATTGGTTTAGAATGTTGATCATTTTGGCTGTGATTATGTTTTTTTTTTTTATCACTGTTGTATACTATAGTTTTTATAGGGCTCACTCTTTTGTTTGGAGACTCTTGGTTCTTTTTTGTGCTGTTAGATTCTTATTTCAGTATTTGTGTTGACATTTGGATTTGTTAGATCTGTTTGTGTTCTGCTTAGTATTCCTGTGTAATTATTTTTAATTAATTACGTGTTCATTCTCCCTCAGTTGTATTTGTCACCACCCATCTGCACTGCATTCTGTTGATTAGAGTCACTTGGTCCCCATGTCACTGATCACCTTCCCATTGTTTTTCAATTTTTTTTGTTAAACTAAAAAAAGTACTATCCTTCTGACAAAGCCCAGACCAAAAACAACACCAAATGTTTAAGTAATATTTTAAAATCAGCTAAATTATTACCAAAAGACATTTCATTTAAGATTTCGCTGGTCAGTTTCCTACTTCTAACTCTACTAGTCCAGTTTGCCATGATAGAAAATAGATATATATCTGAATATTGAGTTTCCTTGGGTAATTATAATTAAAATAAAAATACTTGTAGTAGTACTGTTATTGCAATTTACCACTATTCTGGTATTAATTTAAAAATCATCATTTTAATTTTTAAAATAATAAATAATATTGTGCACCTGGAATTAACAAAGTTTTTACTCTGCAACATAAAAAATACATGCAAAAATGTATCTTGCCAAAATTACAACACATTGTCCAAACATAAATATTTCAGATTCATATGCACTGCAATTTGGCCATATTATACATCTAAAAAAAACTGGTTTCAATTGTAACCTGAAGAGTGATTTTGGGGTACTGGTTTGGAAAATCTGTACTTTGAAACATGGTATTAAATTTTTTTTCCTAGTGTCTTCATATCAGATCCAACCTAGGTATTAATTTAAGACGTGGTTATTACCACCAGGGGTGGGTAGAGTAGCTAAAAATCATACATCAGGTAAAATTAGCACAACTTTAACATATTTTTACTCAAGTAAAATTACAAGGTAGTCATTCAAAAATTACTCAAGTAGGAGTAAAAAACTATTTAGTTACAAGGCTACTCAAATATTGAGTACTTGAATAATTGCTTTAAGATCATAACATACAATTCAATATTTACAAATTATGTAACTGGACAAAAATATAAAGTTTTTTGCAAATTCTGAAGATTCAAATAAACAGAAATAATTCAATTCAGTTTACTTATATAGCGCCAATTCATAACATTTGTCATCATTCATTCCTTTCAATCAGTTTGAAAGTGTTCTATTTAAGGAATCCCAGCAGATTGGATCGAGTCATTGACTACCAGCAGCATGCAAACTCCAGCCACAGCAATCCCTCATACTGAGCAAGAATGTAGTGACAGTGGAGAGGAAAAACTCCCCTTTAAGAGCTAAGAAGCCTCCAGCAGAACCAGAACCTGGCTCACTACGAGCAGCCATCTGCCATGACCAACTCGGAGTTTGAGAAGACAGAACAGAGACAGAGAGAGAACAAAACAAACTGATGTAGGAGTACTTTCTATGTTAAAGAAAGTAAAAAGTTGATAACAGAACACGGAGGATGTTGGGTTACTGAGAGTTTCATACCAGTTGATGCCCAAAAAACTAAAACTAAATTAGTAAAACTAATGAAACCAATACTTACAGTAGGTAATTTATAAATGTCAGACCAAGGTAAGGTACCCCCACTCGACCTCCAAATATTACAACACCCTCAGCAGAATATAATGTTAAAATGATAAAACTCTTGAACAAACAAGATGTCTAATTTCAACATAAACTCTATGTGTGAGTCGCATGCATTTTTAAAAACATTTTTTACATGTCCTGTCTGGCAGTGTGACGCTCAGAAGTGGTGTCTAAGTACCAAGTAGAAGCCCAGCAGATTTACTTTCACAAGTGGAACATTACAGCTTTTGCTAAAGTACTCCAGTTGATATATATTTGTAAGACATTTTTATTAGAAACTGCTGTGGGTTTCTTTCTAACATTAATGAAACAGAGATTAAAAATGAAGGGGAAGAAAGGAAGAAGATGAAGAGAGGTAGGGGGAAAAAGAGAGAGAGGGTAAGATTGAAGATACAAGAGAGTAAGGGGAACAACAAAAACAGAAGAAAACATCCCAGTCCGCCTCCACATCCGCAGGACGGCAGGGAGAGAAAAAATAACAATACCCCGGTCCACCAAGGCCCGGCCCGGCCAGGTAGGCACCAGGGATGAACCGGCATGCCCCCTGAGCAACCAGCCCTGGACACCGTTTGGTGGGGGGCCTGAGATGGAGCAAGAGGGAAGCCCAAGACCCAACCTAATGGATACACCCTCCTCCTCCAAGTATTGAGTTGTTATAATGTGTACTTAATGTGCCCTGGCAGGAACCTAGTGCACGCACCGGCCCAAAACTCTGTCAACATACCCACCCAGCAGACCGATTCCCCAGCCGGCAGACACATCAGACTGACATCCACCACCCCACATCCCCAGCAGAGCAACAACTGTTGTCTGATGGCTCAGCATCCGACTGAATCCAGCCCCCCCATCCAGTACCCCGTCAGTCCACCGGTAAGCCCAACCAACCCAGGTCACACGCCTGACCAAAATACTCCACAGCACACAAGGACCAAGACCCAGGAGCCAAGTCAAGTGCCCAAAAACTGATCAGGCCCAGAAACACCATCCATCAACTGCAGCTACCAGCCTGACACCCCAACACGCAAACAAGGCAGGATGCCATCCAGAAATCGGCAATGAGAATTGGCCCGGCCACAACCCCCACTCGCCGGGACCGGCAACAGAGACGCCCACACCGGCTGACCCCAGCCAGGACCACAGCCATGGGGTGTGGAGCCCCAGAACCCTGAGCAACCAAGCCCACCCCAGACTCACCCAGGAGCAGCATGGCTACAAGGCCAGTAACCCATGTCCGCCAGTGCAACCCCCTGAAAGCAGTGCATGCAGCCGGCAGGAGTTACCACCCATAGCCACCAAAGCCCCAACCCAGGCGGGGGCCACAGCACCCAGCGCCCGATCCGCCTAGCGATCCCACCCCCAAGGACCTCCCCCTGGCGCCCCAACCCCAAAAACCCCCACATCAGCAACAATGTCCCACACAACAAAAACAAACTCCCCCCACCCCTACTAGGTGATGGAGCCGATCAAAGGAGTCCAGAGAGATTGATCAGATGTGGAGGCAGAGGCTGTCTCAAGACCAGTGTGGTCCAACTAGAGATCACAATACTGATTGTTAACAATATTTTTATTTTTCCAGTTCAGGAGGATAATTCTCTTAGCGATGCATAAGGCAATGTAAACCATTTGAAGTAACTTTGTGTTCATAGTGACACAATCTAAGTTTCCCAGCAAGCAAATTGAGGGAGAAGGTGGAATATTACATTTCAGACACTTTGATAAGTCATCACATATCCAGGACCAAAATCTCCTAAAAGGGTGACAAAACTAAAGCGCATGGATATACGTATCAGGTACATTGCCTGTGCAATGTAAGCAGGTATTAGACAACCTAAAACCCATCCTGAACATTTGTTGACCTGTATAGTGTATTCTAGGAAGGATTTTGTATTGTATTAATTGTAAATTGGGATTTTTAGTTATTTTGAAGGTTCATAAATTTATCTGAGACCAGTGGTTTTGGTCCAGGCTGACTGATAGATCCACCTCCCATTTTGAAATAGGAAGGGCTATCAATTCATGTAATGTAGATAAGGTTCTGTATATTTTAGACAGCAATTTGGGGGGGTTGAGAATATAAAAAATCTAAAACTCTTGCTGGCATTTGTAACTTAACTGTATTGAGCCTAAATGTACCTTTTTATTTTTGTCAATCCCATATTGTGTAATTAAAGTATTAAATGGGATAAAGTATGTTCCTTCAAATATGTGTTCCAGGTATTCAATTCCTATAAACCTCCAGTCTGGCAAATGTATCATAAATTTTTTTTGCAGGATGGCTGGGTTATTCCAGATGGGTGTAAATCTGCGTGGGATTAGTGAGGACTCTGTCCTTTTTTGAAACTCCCACCATGCTGCCAGAGAGGAGCTGATATTTATACTTTTAAAGTATTCGTGTTGAGCCAGTAAACTGAACACATTCTTCACCATGTTCAGTTCAGGAACTAGCTCAGCATCCTCCTCTCCTGTTCCCAGTCAAACAGATATTCCTACTCTCCTCAGACCAACAGCTTTCCTGTTACACCTCAGGATGTTTTATCCTTCACCTCAGCCAGGGACTCTTCTGATTCCACAAGTTTGACTTCAACCAAGTCAGGAAATGCTGCTACCCCGTTTACCTCCACCTCCCACTTGTCTGTCTCCAAAACTCAGACGAAGAGGCACCTGGAGAAACTAAACTGGAACAAGGCTGCAAGTCCCCAAGACCTGTGCAGTGCAGCTTTGTGGGATTCTGCAGCACCTGTTCAATCTCAGCCTAACCCAGGAGAAGGTTCCAGTGTTGTGGAAGAAAACCTGGCTTGTTCCAGTACCAAAGAGAACTCACCCATCACTCATCAATGACTATAGACCTCTTGCCCTGACATCCCACATCTTGAAGGTCCTGGAGACACTTCTGTTGGCAACTCTGAGTAAGCAAACAAGAACATATCAGGACCCGCTTCAGCCGGAGGCTTCTTCAGTTTCACTGCACTACAGACCTCTACATGAAATCCATCCTGCCCACAGCCATCATTATCTACAATAACTCCTTAAAGAATTAATTATAATACAAATAAGTAATTGATTCTGGGCAAAACCATCTTTTCTATTGATGCAACCCTTCCCATAAGTGATATGGGTAGGGATTTCCATCTAGCAAGATCATCTTCCACTTTAAAAAAAAAGTGGGATGTAGTTCAGCTTTCTTAAATCTGCCAGTCTTGGTGAGACATTGATACCTAAATAAGTAATATTTCTTGACTGTAGTTGTGTATTAATGGAATACTGCAAATAACAATTGATTGGAAGAACCATAGTTTTTGACCAATTTATACAATAATCTGAAACTCTTGAGTAAGAGTTTATCAAACCGATTACCTTAGAGAGAGAGAGAGGTTTGTGAATGCTAGAGAAAAAGTAATAGATCATCTGATGGAAGACTGAATTTATGTTATGGCATTTTATGCCTTTAATATTGTTAGTTTGCTTAATTGCTGCTGCTAGGGGTTCAATAAAAACAGCAAACAGGGAAGAAGAGAGTGGATATCTCTGCCTCGTACCTCTCTGAAGATAAAACTTAGAAGATGTTTGGGTATTAGTCCTTGTGAACTGCAAAATATTTTCAGCCAGATTGCAAAAAAGGAGTTTCCAGTTAACTCTTTTAAATGCTTTTTCTGCATCTACAGATAATATATTAGTTTTTAATGTTTTTACAGTAAGAATACTCTATTAAATCAATTAATGTGAATTTGTGATTGAATGTATCCCTTTTATGAAACTACTTTGGTCAGGATGTATTATAAGAGGAGTTACTTTCTCTAACCTTTTTGCGAGGGCTTTGCAGATTATTTTAAGATCAAAGTTAATAAGGGATATGGGACGATAGCTGGTAGGAAACACAGAGTCTTTAACTGATTTTAATGGAAGACTAATGTAGGCAGAATTCCTATTTAGCAGAAGTCTGCCATTTTCCTACGTTTTCTGCAACATTCTTTGGAATGTTGGAGCCAGAATATTCCAGAATACTTTATAGAACTCTGCTAGAAATCCATCTGGGCCTGGAGCCTTTTAATTGCACATGATTTGGAGGGCCTCCTGGTGTTCAGCCGCTGTCAGTGGTGCATCCAGGGCCATCGCTTGACTATCCGATAATTTAGGAAGTGTCATTTTATCCAGAAATTGTTCAATTTCATTATTTGATTGGGTAAGAGTACAATGCCTTGTAAAATTACTTTAAAGGCATTTTTTTATGTTTAAGACAACCATTCAGTGTCATTAAAAATGTACATAGTAAAGTTACTCACTGTGGATAAAATAGCCAGAAACTTTACTCAAATAAGAGTGGCAATATTTCATAAAAATATTACTCAAGTGGGGGATTGTGTGGCGCCACCTTACTTCAAAAGTATTATTTCAGATGCTTGAACGATAAACAAACCACCAGTCCCTAGGTGGCAGCAGTGCTCAAACTAATCAACAGGCTGCCTGTTCAACCCAGCAGAAGTACCACCAAGGCTCTATGAAGTTCACAGTGTGGGAAGGTTGGAGTCCGCCAGGCAACGCCTCCTTTGGCTGCATTTTTCAAACCGGAAATAGAGGTGGAGTAAGACTCTGTTGGGGGGGTGAGTTGCTCTTTAACAAACAAAATGGAGTACACATTTAAACGCTGTCCCTGTAGTGTTTTGGTGGCTGCAACTCCTGTACCAGTTGCTACCTGGTTAGGCAGGAGTTGGTGTTGGCCCTCCTCTCCACACAGACAGAATACACCAGCCAGCCGTGGTGAAAAACTCACTGAAAGTCCAACGCCCACCAAAAAAAAACACTCGAAGCTTAGCGCAAGGGTCAGGGCTAACGGTGTTTATGAATCGGGAGAACAACCCTTCTATAAGTTCTGTCAGCTCACAGACTGCAAGGTCTGCAGCAACATGAGATCTAAACACAAAAACACTGACATGTCATGCATTTCAGCGAAGTCTGGTGCAGTGTTAGGAAATAAACATGAACAAAGGTCCAGGGGTCTCATTTATAAAACATTGCGTAGAATCCCTACTAAAAGTGTACGTACGACCAAAACAAAAAGTTTGCGTACGCCAAAAAGATTTCTGATTTATAAAACCATGCCTACGCACAGGTGTAAGTAATTTCCCCTTTATAAATCACAGTCTTCTTGGAAGTTTGCGCACGTGAATTTGGCTCATATCCCGCCCTGAACACGCCCAAATCCGGCTATAAAAGGTCAATGCAAAGCGGGACATGAATAGTGATGCATATGAAGAAGAGGGGAAATATGGCAACAACAAAAAAAACCAAGAAGATTAACTTTACGGAGATGGAGATTGAAGTGCTAGTGGGTGAAGTGGAGGCTAGAAGAGACATTTTATTTGGTGGACACAGCAGTGGTGTCACAAATTAAAGGAAGACCTGCGGGTGGCAGCATGTGGCGTCTGCAGTGCAGACTGTCAGTGTAACTGACAGGACGGTACCGGAAAGTAAAAAAAAGTGGTCGGACCTCAAAGTCGAGGCAAAAAAAAACTTGCCTCCCACCGCCAGAGTGGGTCTGCTACTGGAGGGGGTACGTGTACACCCGAGCTGACACCACTGGACAGGAAGATGGCAAGTATCATGGGAACATCAAGCGTGTACGGTATTGTGTCAGAGAAGGAGGGTGACACCGACCTGGCAGAAACAACAGATGAACCCGTTAAAGCCCCTTTTGTATATATTTTATTACGTGGCTACGTTAACAAATTTGAGCATATTTTAAGGAGACAGACTAATATGCCGTGTCTTTTCAGCTCTTCCTCAGTCGGTAGGTGGCGAGGATGAGGAGGCTGAGGAAGATGAGGTTACCCAGCGTCCGGCTACCCCCAGCACCAGTGCTGCCGGTGCTCATGGTGCATCCAGCAGTGGTCAGGTTCTGACTGAAGCTGTGATGCAGACACAGAGAGACACCATGAGCGCCATCAATTCTGTGACAAACGAGTTAAAGGAAATAAAGAGTGTGCTGTGCGACATAGTGACAGCCATTGGTACCTTAAATGATACAATAAAAATTTTAATAAATGAACCTTGTCGTTATCTCAAACGCCGCATTACATCCTGGCGGATCCTTGCTCCCTGGGTGAAGGCTTCCTGTCGAGGAGGAGGCGGCTGTGGGTCGGGGTTCTCATGCTGGGGAAGGGATAGGCCAGGAGGGAGGGGAATTCCAATTCTCAGTGCCATGTTATTAAGAATTCCACATGCCCTCACGATCTTGCAGACCTTTGTAGGGTGGTATAATAGTCTGCCACCCGAGGCATCCAATGACCGCCACCTACATTTTAACAGGCCTATGGCACGCTCTACGACTGAGCGCGCACGCGTGTGACAGGAGTTGTAGTGCATTCCCTCTGCTGTCTGTGGGTCTGGGAACGGGGTCAGAAGCCAGCTCCTGAGAGGGTAGCCTCTATCACCTGCAAGTGATAACACATTTAATTCAGGCGTCAACAACCAGCATTTCTAATGACGGTGAGGACTTACCGAGCAGCCAGCCATCACGCACAGCGCCTGCCTGCAGTCTGTTCCCTACACTGCTGTGTGTCAAGATAAAGGAGTCGTGTGTTGACCCAGGCCATCGTGCCACCATATTAGTGATCATCATGTGTGAATCACATATGATTTGCACATTAATACTGTGTACATGTTTCCGATTGAAGAAAACAAATTCATCCTCGGACGGGGCCCTTATAGCAATATGGGTGCAGTCAATTGCGCTGATTATGTTTGGAAAACCGGACATTGCTGCAAATTGCATCTTAATTTCGGCCTGCTCCCCCACAGTATATGGAAACGTGATGTATCGCCTGCTCATTTTAATGATCCAATCCAAGACTGCAGGCATTATTGCGCTCAGGGGCGGCTGTGATATCCCAGACCTAGTAAATAAATATAACATATTTGAAGGCATTATTTCCAAAAAGGGACTTTGGGCAGAATAGTAAGAATCATGTCACTCAGACACATACCTGTCGGCTAATTTCCGCTGGTAACAACCAGTTGCAAGAAACCCCAGAGTGGTGAGCACCTGCAGCTGGACCGGAATGGCACGGTTCCGCCTGGATGGTCTCTCCAAAACCGGGCCCAATTTAGCACAGAGATCCAAGAGCACAGCTCTAGGGAATCTGAATCTGCTTATTAGCCAGTCATCATCATGGGCAAGGAGGTCCGCATGATCCCCGAACATGCGTTCTCTCCTAATCCTTCCATTTCCAAAATCTTCTAGCAACGCCAGTGCATCCATCTCAAATATTACACTTGAAAGTAGTTGAGGTATTTCTATTGGCAGCCATAAGACTGATTGCTTCCTTCCTTGGCACAATGAACGTGCCAATCAATGATATATGGTACAGATGATTCAATTTATTAATTGGCATACAGTCCCGGCCCTTTTATCTGAGTTTAAGGTTTTGAGATAAATTTTATGTGTTTATTTTAATATTGAAAAATGTTTTTAGAAGAGCTATAGCTCACTGCAAAGCTACAATACAGACATCATTGCTGGTTTGGATGTTTATAATAACATGAATCCATAATTAATGTTTGGTGTGAGGTGAAATGATGTGTGAGAGGAGTAATATGCAGTCTGACTGCAGTTAACCACCTCACCAACTGCGTCGTCGATTCCCCCCATCTCCAAAATGTCCGTACGCACGGGTCAGAGTTGGCGTACAGGTGCGCACATTTTCCCGTCAAGTCTGCTTTTTATAAATCACAACTTTTGCTTTGAAAGTGGCGTACGCCAGTTTCAGGCCCCGTTTTGTGCGTACGCAACGTTTATAAATGAGACCCCTGATAATTATGGAAGTGAGCACAAGAATTTACTGTTTTCAGGTCACTTTATGAGACATGTCTTAATGTGGAGTTCAACTGAAGCATTTTTAAAGGGAGATTCTCTTTTATAAAATGTGAAAAACATGACGTTCTTTGTTTTGCACATAATGTTTTAGTTCTTTAAAAATCACAGGGAAATGCTTGAACCTCAGTACAGTAATTTGTGAAAATATTTGTGAATAACAGTAAATGTGGGTCTCCTTGGCTATTGATTTCTTAAGTTATTTTCATTCATGACATAATTATACAGTTAATGAATTATTCAGTTAATGAATATGCTCAGAATTGAAAAAGTGGACGTTTGGGGGGGGACACACATTTAGAAAGCCATACCCTCTGAGATGAGCGGCTGCTGAGATGAGCTGCTGCTGAGATCTCGCGAGAGCTGTGCGTAAGTAAAATGGCGGTAAACTGGTAAAACAAACAAACTCGGGTAAAAACAAACGATAACAGTTGAGCCAAATATAGCAAACGTTTAATAATAATAACCATTATTTTGTATTTCTCCATAAACAAACTGGACGAGGAAACCTTGCACAGCCTGGAAAGCTACTTGGACGAGTACTTTGACAACATTGTTATGGGCAAGCCACAGAAATCCACCTCTGCTATGCCGACAAGCACACCATCACAAAAATGCACTCGTTCTGAGGTCAGCACCTCCACCATCTCTCCAGAGAAAAGCTACAGCGATGTCCTGGACTCAATAGATAAGAAGCTAACCAGCCTAGACGCCCGTCTGGCCCTGGTTGAGGTTCTCCATAAAGAATTTCAAGCTCTAAGGGAATCCCTGGAGTTCAGCCAACAACAGGTAGCATCGCTCGCTGCAGAAAACCAAACGCTTAGGGAGAGTGTAAAGAAACTCACCGAGGGGATGACGCAGCTGTCAAGAGAAAGGAAGAGGATGAAAGAAACAATCTTGGATATACAGGCCAGGGGAATGCGGGACAATCTTGTTTTTTCCGGGATCCCAGAACAAGCTGAGGAGGAAGCTGAATCCACCGTCCGAGATTTTCTCCAACATCAGTTAAAGCTCCCAAGCGACACGGTAAAAAACATCACTTTTCACCGCGTCCACCGCCTAGGAGGTAAGAAGCCCAACAACAGCCGGCCGCGACCAATTGTTGCTAAATTCGAGTATTACAAGCAAAAAGAGCAGGTCAGAGGCCAGGGCAGAGAGCTGCGGGGAACGAGTTACAGCGTTAATGATCAATATCCGAAGGAAATCCTGGATAGAAGGCGCGTTTTGTTCCCAATCAGGAAGAAATATATCAGTGAAGGCACCAGAGCTACAGTAGCGGTAGATAAACTGTATGTTAATGGGCAGCTGTTCAGGGACCCCCAGCTTACTCCTTGGCTTTATTAGTCATGTAACACTGGTCAGATAAGAGTTGTTTTATCAGTCAACTATAATGTAATGTTAGCACAGCTCTGTACAGTTGTTTACATTACTCAATGTGGGCAGGGCCAGGGCTAAGCACTGGGTTACTGGCTCTTTTTTCTTTTCTCATCTTCACATGTCTATCACCAAATGTGTTTGTCACTCCTTTTTTCTTCTTTTATCACTCACACACAGAATTTTTTCATAATATAACTATTTCTTTCTCTCTCACCCTCACCCTTCACACCTTCACAACTTTCTTCTATTTCTCTCTTTCTTGTATCTCGTCTTTTGGATTTTCAATCAGGCAACCCCAAGCACAAACTAATAATACACCTGTGTTTATCAGTTTCTATGGTGATATGGACTTTACAACTTTTATCTCAAAACTATGACTACTCTAAGGTTTGTCACGTGGAATGTTCATGCAGCTGGCACCAGAGAGAAAAGAGTTAAGATTTTTAACCAGCTTAAAAGATTGAAGGCAGATGTCGTCTTATTACAAGAAACCCATAAATCTACCTCAGCTGCAGATGATCTTAAATCCCCTGAGTTTCCTAATGTGTATTCTGCATGCTATAACTCTAGACAAAGGGGAGTAGCAATATTAATAAATAAAAAATTAAATTTTACAGTAATAGATACAGTTACAGATCCAGAGGGTAGATTTATTATAGTAAAACTATCTATACATAACCGAAAGTTATGTATTGTCAGTATATATGGTCCAAATGTTGATGACCCCTCATTCTTTCATTCCTTCTTCTCGGTGCTCCTTGAGCACTTGGATTGCTCACTTCTTTTTGGGGGCGACCTCAACTTTGGTTTAAATGAAGAAATAGACAGGCTCAGCACAGCAGGGACTCAGCGCAGCTGGAAATCTATAGATATAGTCTAACAGTACATGAGCGATTATGGACTTTGTGATGCATGGAAATCTCTTCACTCCAATGACAAAAAAATATACTTTCTTCTCAAATGTCCACCATTCATATTCTCGAATGGATTATTTGTTAGTCAGCAGCTCACTGTTGACTGACATTTCAGACACTGAGATACACCCTATAGCTGTTAGCGATCATGCTCCTGTTTCTCTAACTTTTGTAAATAAAACAGAAACACCTCAAAGCAAAAATTGGAGATTTAATATATCCTTACTTAAGGATAAAGAATTTATTAAATATTTCGAAAAAGAGTGGGCCTCATATTTGGAATAATACGACCTCCCTGATACGTCGCCATCCATTCTTTGGGAGGCAGGTAAAACTGTGATTAGAGGTAAAATAATCTCATTCTCATCATATAAAAAGAAAATGGAAAAAAAAACGTATTCAGGAATTATAAGAAACTATTAATTAATTAGAAGCTTCTCTAGATGAGGAGAGACTAGGCAAAATTGGTAAATCAAAGCTACAATTAAATCAAATTATTAATAAATAGACCCAGTTCATAATTCAACGACTTAGGATAGAAAACTTTGAACAAGGTAATAAATCAGGTAGATTTTTGGCTAACCAGCTTAAAATTAATAAAGAAAAAACAACTATATCTGCTATTATAAGATCAGACCGGGAATACAGTATATGATCCTGGAAGAATAAACAACACATTTAGATAGTTTTACAAGGCTTTATACTCACCAGAGATAAATCCATCAGATCATGAAATTGAAATTTTTTTTGATAACATAACACTACCTAAATTATCCGAAAGTCAAGCGATGGCCCTGGATTCACCACTAACAGCGACTGAACTCCAGGAGGCCCTCCAAGGCATGCCCGATAAAAAGGGTCCAGGCCCAGATGGATTTCCAGCAGAGTTCTATAAAGAATTCTGGAATATTCTGGCACCAACATTCCACAGAATGCTGCAGGAAACCAAGGAAAATGGCCGACTCCCACCAAATGTGGATTCTGCCAACATTAGTCTTCTACTAAAATCAGGTAAAGACCCTTTGTTTCCCACCAGCTATTGTCCCATATCCCTTATTAATGCTGATCATTAAATAATCTGCAAAGCCCTCGCAAAAAGGATAGAGAAAGTAACCCCTCTTATAATACATCCTGATCAAACTGGTTTTATTAAAGGGAGACATTCATCCACAAATTCACGTAGATTAATAGATTTAATAGATTTGTCTTACTGTAAAAACATTAAAACTAATATATTATCTTTAGATGCAGAAAAAGCATTTGATAGAGTTAACTGGAAATTCTAATTTGTAACCTTACATAAATTTGGCTTTGGAAATTCTTTAATAAACTGGTTGAAAATATTATACAGATCACAAACAGCATGTATCAGGACAAATAACCAAACATCATCTAGGTTTTATCTTCAGAGAGGTACCAGGCAGGGATGTCCTCTCTCTCCCTCCCTGTTTGCTATTTTTATTGAACCACTAGCTGCAGCAATCAGGCAAACTCACAATATTAAAGGCATAAAATGCAATAACATAGAACATAAAATCAGTCTTTATGCAGATGATGTATTACTTTTTCTCCAGCATTCACAAACCTCTTTCTTTCAGGTAATCGGGTTGATAAACTCTTACTCAAATGTTTCAGATTATTCTATAAATTGGTTAAAATCTACAGTTCTTCCAATCAATTGTTCTGTCCAGAATCCAACTAATACACAACTGCAGTCAGGGAATATTACCTATTTAGGTATCAATGTCTCACCAAGACTGGCAGATTTAATAACGCTAAACTACATCCCACTTTAAAAAAAAGTGGAAGATGATCTTGCTAGATGGAAATCCCTACCCATATCACTTATGGGATGGGTTGCTTCAATAAATATGATGGTTTTGGCCAGAATCAACTACTTATTCTCAATGATCCCAAGTAAACCATCACTAGACTGGTTTAGATCTCTGGACTCCTCTATCTCTAAATTTCTTTGGAAAGATAAACCCCTACGTATCAGTTTAAAAACACTGCAGAAGACCAAAGAAAAAGGAGGTCTAGATCTACCAAACTTCCATCATTATTTCTTAGCCAACAGGCTCCAATACATCTCAAGATGGTTAAAACATAGCTACCTAGACGAGTCCTGGATAGACGTAGAACAGACACTATGTAATAAGATAAAACTTTCAGACCTACCAGTTATTAGCTCAAATATAAAACAATATGAATGCTTTAAAAGCATAAATATCAGCTCCTCTCTGACAGCATGGTGGGAGTTTCTAAAAATGACAGAGTCCACAATAATCCCATGCAGACGTACACCCATCTGGAATAACCCCGACATCTTGCAAAAAAAATGTATGTTTTCCAGTCTGGAGGTGCAATGGAATTGAATACCTGGAACATATATTTGAAGGAACAGACTTTATCCCCCCCTCCCTGGGCTGCCACCTTATTGTGGTGGAGGGGTTTGAGTCTCCCAATGATCCTAGGAGCTATGTTGTCGGGGGCTTTTGCTCCTGGTAGGGTCACCCATGGCAATTTGGTTCTAGGTGAGGGATCAGACAAAGTGCAGCCCAAAAGACCCCTATGATGAAAACGACAGATGGACTCAGTGTTCCCTCGCCCGGACGTGGGTCACCGGGGCCCCCCTCTGGAGCCAGGCCTGGAGGTGGGGCACGTTGGCGAGCGCCTGGTGGCTGGGCCTTTACCCATGGGGCCCGGTCGGGCTTAGCCCGAAGAGGTAACATGGGCCCCCCTTCCCATGAGCTCACCACCTGTGGTAGGGGCCATAGGGGTCGGGTGCTGTGCAGGATGGGCGGCGGCCAAAGGCGGGGACCTTGGCGGTCCGATCCTCGGCTGCAGAAGCTGGCTCTCGGGACGTGGAACGTCACCTCTCTGGTGGGGAAGGAGCCGGAGCTGGTGTGCGAGGTTGAGAGGTTCCGACTGGACATCGTCGGACTCACCTCGGCGCACGGCTCTGGCTCTGGAACCCGTCTCCTCGAGAGGGGTTGGACTCTCTTCCACTCTGGGGTTGCCCCCGCTGGGAGGCGCCGAGCTGGGGTGGGCATACTTGTTGCCCCCCATCTCGTCGCCTGTACGTTGGGGTTTACCCCGGTGAACGAGAGGGTAGCCTCCCTCCGCCTTCGGGTGGGGGGACGGGTCCTGACTGTTGTTTGTGCTTATGCGCCAAACAGCAGATTAGATTACCCACCCTTCTTGGAGTCTTTGGAGGGGGTGCTGGAGAGTGCTCCTCCTGGGGACTCCCTTGTTCTGCTGGGGGACTTCAACGCTCACGTGGGCAATGACAGTGAGACCTGGAGGGGTGTGGTTGGGCGGAATGGCCCCCCCGATCTAAACCCGAGTGGTGTCTTGTTATTGGACTTCTGTGCTCGTCATGGATTGTCCATAACAAACACCATGTTCAAGCATAAAGGTGTCCATATGTGCACTTGGCACCAGGACACCTTAGGCCGCAGCTCAATGATCGACTTGGTTGTCGTCTCATCTGATCTGCGGCCGCATGTTTTGGACACTTGGGTGAAGAGAGGGGCAGAGCTGTCCACTGACCACTACCTGGTGGTGAGTCGGCTCCGATGGTGGGGGAGGACGCCGGACAGACCTGGAAGGCCCAAACGTGTTGTGAGGGTCTGCTGGGAACGTCTGGCAGAGTCTCCTGTCAGAAGGAGCTTTAACTCACACCTCCGGCAAAACTTTGAACACGTCCCGGGGGAGGCGGGGGACATCGAGTCCGAGTGGACCATGTTCCGCGCCTCCATTGCCGAGGCGGCTGACCGAAGCTGTGGCCGCAAGGTGGTCGGTGCCTGTCGCGGCGGCAACCCCCGAATCGCTGGTGGACACCGGCGGTAAGGGATGCTGTCAGGCTGAAGAAGGAGTCCTACCGGGTCTTTTTGGCTTGTGGGACCCCTGAAGCAGCTGATAGGTACCGACAGGCCAAGCGGGATGCGGCTCGGATGGTTGCTGAGGCAAAAACTCGGGCGTGGGAGGAGTTTGGAGAGACCATGGAAAACGACTTCCGTACGGCTTCGAAGCGATTCTGGTCCACCAGCCGGCGTCTCAGGGGGGGAAAGCGGTCTGCCACCAACACTGTTTACAGTGGGGATGGTGTGCTGCTGACCTCGACGCGGGACGTTTTGGGTCGGTGGATGGAATACTTCGAAGACCTCCTCAATCCCACCAGCACGCCTTCCAATCTGGAAGCAGGGTTTGGGGACTTGGGGTCGGGCTCTCCAATCTCTGGTGCTGAGGTCACAGAGGTCGTTAAAAAGCTCCTCGGTGGCAAGGCTCCGGGGGTGGATGAGATTCGACCGGAGTTCCTCAAGGCTCTGGATGTTGTGGGGCTGTGTTGGTTAACGCGGCTCTGCAATATTGCGTGGACATCGGGGGCAGTTCCCTTGGATTGGCAGACCGGGGTGGTGGTCCCCCTGTTTAAAAAGGGGGACCACAGGGTGTGTTCCAACTACAGGGGGATCACACTTCTGAGCCTCCCTGGTAAGGTCTATTCAGGGGTTCTGGAGAGGAGGGTCCGACGGATAGTCGAACCTCGGATCCAGGAGGAACAATGCGGTTTTCGTCCTGGCCGTGGAACACTGGACCAGTTCTACACCCTCAGCAGGGTCCTGGAGGGTGCGTGGGAGTTCGCCCAACCGGTCTACATGTGTTTTGTGGACTTGGAGAAGGCGTTCGACCGTGTCCCTCGGGGGGCCCTGTGGGGGGTGCTCCGGGAGTATGGGGTACCGGGCCCCTTGATACGGGCTGTTAGGTCCCTGTACGACCGGTGCCAGAGTTTGGTTCGCATTGCCGGCAGTAAGTCGGGCTTGTTTCCAGTGAGAGTTGGACTCCGCCAAGGTTGCCCTTTGTCACTGATCCTGTTCCTAACTTTTATGGACAGGATCTCTAGGCGCAGCCAAGGCGTTGAGGGGATCCGTTTTGGTGGCCTCAGGATCGGGTCTCTGCTTTTTGCAGATGATGTGGTCCTGTTGGCTTCATCGGAGCGTGGTCTGTCGTGGTGAAGAGAGAGCTGAGCCAAAAGGCGAAGCTCTCGATTTACCGGTCGATCTACGTTCCTACCCTCATCTATGGTCATGAACTCTGGGTGGTGACCGAAAGAACGAGATCACGGATACAAGCGGCTGAAATGAGTTTCCTCCGCAGAGTGTCTGGGCTCTCCCTTAGAGATAGGGTGAGAAGCTCAGTCATCCGGAGGGGGCTCAGAGTAGAGCCGCTGCTTCTCATCATCGAGAGGAGTCAGTTGAGGTGGCTCGGGCATCTGGTCAGGATGCCTCCTGGACGCCTCCCTGGTGAGGTGTTTCAGGCACGTCTCACCAGGAGGAGGCCCAGGGGAAGGCCCAGGACACGCTGGAGGGACTATGTTTCTCGGCTGGCCTGGGAGCGCCTTGGGGTTCCTCCCGAGGAGCTGGAACAAGTGGCTGGGGAGAGGGAAGTCTGGGTCTCTTTGCTTAGGCTGCTGCCCCCGCGACCCGACCCCGGATAAGCGGAAGAAAATGGATGGATGGATGGACTTTATCCCATTTAATACATTAATTACACAATATGGAATTGATAAAAACAAATTCTTAGAATATCAACAAATTAAATCTATTATTAAAGATAAATTTAGGCTCAATACAGCTGAATTACAAATTCCAGCAAGAGTTTTAAATTTTCTTAATCTCAACCCCCCCAAATTGCTTTCTAAAATATACAAAACTTTATCTACATTAGATGAATCAATAGCCATCCTTATTTCAAAATGGGAGGTGGATTTATCAGCCACGTTTGACCAAAACGTCTGGTCTCAGATATGTTTAAGAACCTTTAAAATAACAAAAAATCCTCATTTGCAATTAATACAATACAAAATCCTTCATAGAGTACACTATACAGGTCAACGAATGTTTAGGATGGGTTTTACATCGTCAAATACCTGCTTACAATGCACAAGCAATATACCAGATGCTTATGTTCATGCGCTTTGGTTCTGTCCACCTGTTAAGAAATTTTGGTGCCAGATATGTGAGGACTTATCAAAGTGTATGAAATGTAACATCCCACCATTTCCCTCAATTTGCCTGTTAGGAAATTTAAATGATGTCACCATGGACACAAAGTCAGTTCTAATGGTTCACATTGCCTTATGCATCGCTAAGAAAACTATCCTCCTGAACTGGAAAAATAAAAAAGCTCTTATTATTAATAAGTATAGAAATCTCTTGTTGGACCATATTGGTCTTGAGACGGCCTCTGGCTCCATATCTGATCAATCTCTCTGGGCTCTTTTGATCGGCTCCATCACCTAGTGGGGGTGGGGGGCACTTGGTTTTGTCGTTTGGGACACTGTTGCTGATGTGGGGGTTTTGGGGTTGGAGGCGTCTGGGGGGGACCCAGGGGGGTGGGATCACTGGGCGGATGGGGCGCTGGACGTCGTGGCCGGCCTGGGGTTGGGCTTTGGGTGGTAACTAGACACTCTGTTTACTTTTAAGGCCAGGCTTAAAACTTTCCTTTTTGATAAAGCTTATAGTTAGAGTGGCTTAGGTCATCCTGAGCTATCTCTGTAGTTATGCTGCTATAGGCTTAGACTGCTGGAGGACAGACTTACCAATTTTCTTCACTCTGCTACTTCCTTTTCTCCTACGACTCTCCAGTTGTATTACAGTACATTCTGTTATTTCGGCTGTTAACTTTGTTTTCTCTCAGTGTTTTTCTCTCCATAGAAGATATACCTGGTCTGGTATCCTGCTTGGCTGTAATGCCCTGTTGGACAGGGGGCATCGACTGGGATGATCCTCCCAGTAACTGAACATCCACTGTGTCCTGTTATTAACTTTTTACTTTCTGTAACATAGAAAGTTCTCTTATATCAGATCTTCTGTTCCTTCTGTGTTTCTGCTCTGTCTTCTCAAACCCCCAGACGGTCGTGGCAGATGGCCGCTCCTACTGAGCCTGGTTCTGTTGGAGGTTTCTTCCTGTTAAAGGGGAGTTTTTCCTCTCCACCGTCGCTACATGATTGCTCAGTATGAGGGATTGCTGAAGGATTGCTGTGGTTGGAAAGTCTGCATCAACGGGGCCCAACCTCACGCCAATGACTGACGCAATCTGCTGGGATTCCTTAAATAGTAAACTTTTTAACTGATTGGAATGTTTGTATAAATGTATTGAAATTACTTCTTGTTAAGTGCCTTGAGATGACATCTGTTGTAAATTGGCGCTATATAAATAAACTGAATTGAATTGAATTGAATTGAATTAACTCCTGATGGCTACATGCGGTGCCTTAGGGGGGTTGCACTGGCGGACATGGGTTACTGGCCTGGTGGCCGTGCTGCGCCTGGGTAGGGTCTGGGGTCGGCCTGGGGATTCGGGGATCGGGGGCGCCGCGCCCCCTAGCTGTGGTCCTGGCTGGGGGTCGGCCGGCGTCGGGTCTCTGTTGCCTGTGGGGGTCGGGGCCGGCCAACGGCCAGCATGTGCAGCCGCCTCTCTCTTTTTCTCTGGGCCGATTGTCATCGCCGGTCCCTGTATGGCGTCTCGCCTTGTTTGCTGGTTGGGGTGCTTGGCTGCTGGTCGCGGCGGCTGGGTGGCATTTCTGGGCCGGATCAGTCCTTTTTTGCACTGGACCTGGCTCCTGGGTCTTGGGGAGCTGGGGTCGGGTTTGGCCGGGTTCGGTCGGACTTTCGGGCGGACTGGCCAGGTGGGTGTCTACCTGGGTGTCTAGTGTCTTTTGTGTTTTGAGAGTAGAGCAAATGTCAGGGTGGGTTTAGTTCCCCTTCTGGGATGGGGCTGGGAGGACTGCCTGGGGGGACTGCCTGGGGGGACGGTCCGTGGGGCTTTGTGGTGCTGTGGCCGTGGGCCCCGGGTCGAACGTGCCATGACCTCCCTCCCCTGGTGGATCCCGGTGAACAGCGGTGCCTATTGGGGTAAGTGGGGGAGCTGGCTCCCTGCGAAGACATTTTGTCTCCCAGCCGTTCCCTCCCCATCCCTGGACACCTCTGTCCACCCGCTCCATCACTTTACCACTCATATAGGGTCTTGGGACATGCGCACATCACTGGGGTGTCCTGGGTCCCAATTTTAATATACAACTTAGACACTCCCACTTATAACATTCTCAAGCGACACATATGTAGGGACTTTGGGGTGGGCACACTTTTCGGCATCCAGAGGGGGAGCGGTTCAATCAGCTTCACCTCTGGTGCCGGTGCCCACTGTTAAATCACATATAGACACTGAGGGCTCGGGGTGGGGGTTGGGGGATGTGTGGCTGCCTTCCCCACATCCCACCCCTCTGTTTTAAATGCACATTATAACAACACGCATCAACACCATACTCGAGCAGGAGGATGGAGGCTAGGGTTCTTTTCACACCCCTGTTTGCTACGGGCCATCAGGGGTTGGGGTCCAAAGGAGGAACAGGCGGTCTGGTTGGGGTCCTGGGCTGTCGGGCTACTTTGCCACTGTGGGGCCCTTGGCGGTCTGCTTGTCTCCGTCCTAGAAGGTAGAGGGTCCATCTTCCGTCTCCGTGTCCATAACATCAGGAAATAAAAACCCCAACAATTCATAATAAAGATTTTTCACACATATATCAAGTGGAGGACTATAGCAAAAGCTGTACTGCTCCGCTTGTGAAAGTAAATCTGTTGTGCTTCTACTTGGTACTCAGACACCAATTCTGAGCTCCACACTGCCAAACAGGACACGTTAAACAAAAAAAAAAGAAAAAAAGAAAAAGTGGAATTCCGAAAAATAAACATGAAAAAAGTGGAATTTTGGAATTTCTTTTTACAGAATTGGGAAAATAATGAAAGGGATTTAATAATAATGATACATACTTTTTTTTTTATAAAAAAGGAATAAGCTGACGAAGCTGACAAGTCAGTGTTAACAGTTATAAACAAGTTTTGAATGTTACTGTTTAGTGTAAAAAGGCACATCCCGGTGAATCATTTGTACCTTTTGTCTTCTGATAGTCACAGACTGAGCAGTCTTGATTAAATATTACCATTCAAGTTAACAAACTGAACTTGGAAATGGTGTCGAGACTTAAAACAATAAAATGAGCTGCAACAACTCAGAATTGAAGTTGTTGAAGCTCATTTTATTAATCTGTTTCGGAGATTGTATGCAGAATGCTGGTGCCAGTGGTTTGTACAGATAAATAATTAAATATTATCAGGTTCAGGAAACAGTCTTAGGGAAGTGTCAAGCTTAGGTACTAAGGAAGAAAGAACTACAGGCATTTTCACTTTCAGTTCTCTTCATTACCTCATGGTCTAAGGGATTCATTAATAAACCAAGATTTACCCCTAAATTGTTATCTTACAATCAGGCACTTTTTTTGTGCTTGTTGCATATGCTACCTTCTGTCAGAGAGAGTGTCTAAGTTTGAGTTTTTGTTAAGAATATAAAAATGTGGTGTCTTTTTCTGCAGTTACCTTAAAGGCAATTGACAGGAGATTTGCAAACCACTAACTTTGGAGAACCACAGTAAAAAAAAAAAAAAAACTGTGTCAAAAAGAAATTAAATCTAGATCCAACACAGCTCGGAGCTTTTGCCTTTATGTCCTGGAAACACTGGTGCAGGGATCCTGCTGTGGTGCCAAGGACACGATCCTTTGTGAGCTTCCCATCACTGCCAACTCAGTTTGTTGTAGGGCACACAATGACAGTACTTCTAGCACACACACAACCATAAACACACACATACACAAATGGACATTTAAAGCTAATGAGGGTACATATTGTGACCTTTTCTTATATGTGAACATAAGCATCTCCTGAAGTCAGACATTCTCAGCGTGTAACCTAGATTGAATTTAAAAATCTAAGTCTTGGCTCTGGTTTGAAATTACAGAGTGCAAACAGTTCGTTTTTTTGTTCTTTATTGGTTCAATTTTGAAATAAAATGATAGGTTGGCCGATATACAATATGCTTTGACTTGAAAGAAAGAACAAAGCATGCCACTAACCTATTCTTTTTCATTTTTTACACTGTCAAATTAATCTTCTCAATAGTCATTATTTATCACCGCTTGTAACACTCTACCTTTTAAACTGCAGTTATGGGAAAAGAGTGAAAAAAACAGACAAAAGCAGAATAAAAGACATAAAAAGGGTGCATGAACACTGGCCACCACCAGTGACTTTCTAATGAGGTAGTTGCCATGGAGACAGTACTTTATGAGACTCTAATAAAGAAGAGGCCTTGCACTGTACCACAATATGTTTCTGTATCTGTATTTGTGCCCTTACTCCATCCATATTGAGCTCCCCTCACTGCATCGACAGGCAGGTTTAGATTTTATGAAGTCTGCCCTTTCTCAAAAGGATCGAACACAGCCCTGTGGTGTACCCCGACCCTCTTACTGTCATTATTCTGAATATGACACTCCGCAGGGTTTCACATGCCTAATTACAATCCCGGGCCTGACCTTGGCTTCCTGGCTGCCTTGATTTGACCTAGTAAGTAGACCACAAACTGTAGCCTCTGCCTCTGCATGCTGCCCTGATGCTGAAGTAATGGGAGGAAAATCAACCAGGGAACCTCTGCATAATGCTTCCTGATCACTGTTAATTCAATAAGTGAATGGCTTTGCCTTGATTTACACTTGTGGGCAGGGTAAATGGACATAAAACCTCATGAATAAAATACGAAGCAGAGAAAGAGATATGAAGATGAGAAAAACAACTGAAAACTAAAACCATTTCATTTTTGCAAATATTTATTCATATTTACCAGTTAATAGATCAGTTCATATTTTATATTTGTGGGTTTGTGTGTGCACTGAAGAGAAATGAACACACAGAGAAATATGTATTAATGATTAGAATCATGCTGTAACATTTTTGTTGTAAAATGTATACAGTGAACAATGAATAAAGACAAAACACATTGATACAACTAAATACATCAATATATCAAAAAGTCCTAATGCATATTAAAACAAGGTGAATACAATTTTTTTTAAATGAAAATCTGAGCAAATATAAAGTTAACACATGAAAGAAAGCAAATTAAACTGCAATCTTTGGTCTATATGTGTAAGCTGCAGTAAACAATATTTTCATTCCGGATTTAAACTGACATTTTTTGCATTGTTCGGTTTTCGTTAGTTTAAGAGCTGAGGAGCATATGAACTAAATGTTCCCTTCCTTTGGTTAGTTCCTATCCTGGGAACCATGTAAGCAGGTCTGATGACCTGAGGAGTCTACATGGTTCAAACCTGACCAGTAACTCTGATCCTGGACTATCCAGTGCCTTATGAAGCATAAACAGTATTTTGTCCCTCTTTTTCTCTAGGGTAGGCTCGGTCCGTCACAGAGAATGGCGACACATGGCTTCCAGCGAGTTCAAAGCATTGCTGGGGGAAACAGAAAAATTCAAGTGCTAATATCGGGCTGTGAAGGACCACAACAGCCGGAGTGGGGCAGACCACAACCAAGTGCTTTGGAGAAATGGTGAAAGGCTGGCGAGCAATGGGCGAGAGAGTGGACAAGATACCAGCTACAGCATCAGCATCTGTAATGTCGGAAAATGGTGAGTGATGACTGATTTTTACTTAAACTTTTGCTACACTGAGCCTGCCCATGTTCTCGCCCTCTGCCGCGTTCCTGTTCCGGGCCGGGCAGAGCGATCCGGCCCATGAGACGATCCCAGTGGAAAAGGGGCATTAGCTTTCTCTAAAAGAGGTTTGGTCACTGCACTCTTTATAGCCTGTGGAAAACTGCCTGAATGAAGAGAAGCATTAACAATCTAAAATAATTCAGGTGCAATATGCAATACAGTTAAGGATATTTTTGAAAAAAGAAAAGCTGTAACTGGGTAATACTAATAACTGTGATTACCCCCCCCCCCCCCTCCTCCACTAAATGAATGTGTTGAAATTAAGGATAGGATTTTCTTTTTTAAATCAGCTTGAGATCCTGCTACTGTAATATAATATTTTGTTCTAATGCTTTGTAAGCATCTTTACCAGGGGTGCCAATAAACCTGGCACTATATTTTTTATCTTTCACAGTATTTTGGTCCCCATCAAATATTTAATGAATTCTCAGGCTGTTTTGCTACCAACTTTGTAGACTCTGTGTGTAGTTGTTGTTGTTGTTATGTTGCCTCTGTGGTCACAACACAAGCTTTTTTTTGCATTACATTTAAAGCCACCAGAAAAATCTGTGTCTTGCTAAAATTAAATTATAAGCAGACATTTATGGACTTTTACAAACTGTTGAGCTTTAATCTAAACCTGTCTCTTCCCCTCTGCCAATCTCAAATTCTTGCATCACACTGTCTGCAGTATCTCAGTATAGCCAGTGCCTTTCTACAAGGGCAGTTGCCAGTAATGCTGTTGCCTCAACAAAGAGAAGGCAAAAGGCAGTGAGTATCCCAGGTCATCTATAAGGGCTAGAAAAAAAGAAAGACCCAAGAGGCAAATTTGAAAATACTATCTGAATGTCCTAAAAAAATATCACAAGTAACAACATATTATTTGCTCTGGCACCGTTTGAAAATAAAATTTTTGTTGTGAAACGAATAGAAACAGGCAACACAAATGAAAAATAAACTATGATGTCATGAGGAGTATGTTCCTGAATAACTTAACTTAAAACAAAATAACTAAAATTTCAACAATTCAAGGGAAGTCATTATAGTTAACTATTGATTTTTTATTTCCTTATAGTTTTGTCACACTTTTTCTCACCTTATATTTTGGCAGATCTTAAACACAAAGTCCCTCACCATCAGTAAACTGTGTCCCTTCTAATGTGCTCATGCTTTGTTTAATGTGTAAGTTTAGCAAGAAGGGTGTAAACTTTGCAGGAATTTAGAGCATCCGTAAACAGTAATTTAACTTTAAATAATAACTTTGTTCATTCTTTTTCAGCCATTTCCGTTCAGTTAATATCAACAAAAATGTTTTAACAAATCAGAAAGTAAAACCATTAAAAAACACATTTTGAAGAATATTTTGGATTTTTTTTTACATGATTGGAAAGGAGTGAGGTACAAATAGGGTGTGTTACTGTTGCAATGATATCACTGTATCGTTTTATTGTTTTCTCCTATTTACTGATAAACTTTGGATGATGTACGTTGAATTGTCCATAGACAGTATTTGAGTGTCGCAAAGCAGTCAAAGATTATGAGCCAAATTAGACAGAAAACAGGTCAAACCGTCTTGCAGTTGAAGCTACTCCAAGTAATGGCAGTATGAGGTGAGTGAATCTTAATCAGGACAGACAAATTCTACATAGTGTACCATGGGACTGCAAGAATACAACACCTGAGTCCTAAATAGTTTTTGTTGCAGTGGTACACATGTGCAGTACACATTCATAGCCACTTGATTGGGTATACCTTACCAGGATAAGGTAAGACTCATGTTTAACTATCTTCATCGCATAGGGTGAACAAGGTGTTCAATTCAAATTCAATTCAAAAATACTTTATTGATCCCAGAGGGAAATTAAGCATTGTTGGAGCTCATACTATTCCAGTTTCTTCAAGGAGTTGTTGTAAAATGCTGATGATTGTGGGCAGGTAGGATCTCCTGTGGCAGTCTGTGTTACAGTGAAACTGAAGAAGGCTCTGATTGAAGACACTCTGTTGTTGCATGACATGAAGAGGATGCTCAGGGTTGTCCTTAATGTTCTTGCTTTTATGAAGAACCTCTGGAGATGATGATGCAAAAAATTATTCAACAGTAGTCCCAGAACAGAACCAGCCTTCTTTATCAGGTTGTTGAACTTTTTTACAGTGGGGCAAAAAAGTATTTGGCAGCTGCCAATTGTGCAAGTTGTCTCACTTAAAAAGATGAAAGAGGTCTATAATTTTCATCAGAGGTACACTAACAGCCTGTCAGCCTCTGGCCCTGACAGGCTCAGGGGCAGGGTACTTAAAGGCTGCGCTGTACAGCTGGGTGAAGTCATCACCAGACTATTTCAGCTTCTTTAGGACTATAGTTGGGTTCCCAGTCTGTGGAAGGAATCCTTAATAATCCCAATCCCTAAAAGGATAGGTGCCAAGGACACCAATGATTTCAGGGCTGCAGCCCTAACATCAGTACTCTGCAAATGCATGGAGAGAGTAGTGTGTGATTATTTGTCACAACATAAGCAGAAAGTCCAATGCTAATGCTATCAAAACAATGTCCAAGAGGTATTAAATGAATGTCCAAAAATACAGTTTGCTGTCATTTTAGCATTAATTGGAGCGTACCACTGTGCTGTGTCCACCATTTTCATTAACAGAAGGGATCGATCCCTCGATAAGACGAAGTCTTTCAGAAAACCCTTGTTAATACTGGTGTAGGTTACTGAAGCACTCGTCTTTGAAGTGTTTGGCGCAAGCAAAAACCACTTTAGCCACAGATTCGGGCACATTACCATTAAAAATAAAACTTAACCACGCACTTGGAAGTGGTTCTGATGTTGGGAGATGGTGTAAAGACTTGTGCGGGTTAATACACCCAACAACAGAACATTTTGACACTTGTACTTTTGACATACCTAAACTTGGACTACAAACTCATAGAGAGAAATAAAGATGGCGAATTCTCTCAGCGTTTATTCAGAAATCCATGACCAAGTTTGGCAGTTCCAGTGCAAATACTGTGACGTAATAGTTCAAAAAACGTAATAGATAATAGAGAAAACTGAACGGCTTAAAAAATATGACCCAAAACATTTTATAAAAATATCTCCACAACACATGGAGTGACAATTTTATGCTTTTTGCACTCCTAGACAGTCCAAATTCACTACACAAAGCATTTAAGGGCTAAAAAAGTAGAATTTTCATGATATGTCCCCTTTAACACTGAACAACCTGATACTCTGCTGCGCTGCCTCCTGAAGCTACAGGTCCATCCTACTTTGATTTTATGGATACGATTTTTTTGAAGGACAGGGCACTGCAGATGTTTTTAAATGGTTTTAAGTCCAGCAAATTAGTTTTAACCACAGGGCTCCCCCAAGGGTGTGTTTTATCCCCTCTTCTGTTCTCTGTTTATACTGACATCACCTGTAGCAGGGAGGGTATGAGTCCCCTCAAATATGCTGATGATACGGCCCTGGTGGCCCACATGGACAGCATACAGGCTCTTAACTGCTACCAGCCACTGTTGGATGACCTGTTGAGAACTTTCAGTGAAAAATCACTAGAGCTCAATATTGCAAAGATAAAAGAGTTGTGCTGTGTGGTTAGAGAGAGAGCGGGAAATATTACGCAACTTTTAAAACCTCTGTTCATTCAGGGAGAACAGGTATAACAGGTGGGGAGTTTTAAATACCTGGGTACACAAATGGACACTCGTCTGTTCTTTCAGATGCACTCAGACTCAATCTACTAAAAGGCCCTTTAGCACCTCCATCTCTTTAGAAAACTACGGCACATTAACGTCAGGGAAATAATTCTGAATATTGTTTACTGGTCACTCTTGGAATCAATTCTTACTTTTAATATCACATCTTGGTATTACTTTCCCACCAGCAAACTGTAAAGCACAAAACTGTCAAGGATTGTGGAGCAAGCAGGGAAAATAATTAAAATAAAATAATTTAAAAATAAGTCTGCTCTGTCCTTTCTTGTAGACAGCTTCACTGTTGAGTCTCCAGTCTGTTGTCCAGGTGAACCCCAAGGCATTTATACTCCTCAAACACTTTCACTTCTTCTCCCATGATGGAAACAGTGTTTGACTTAACCCTGTTTCTTTTGAGATTTACAATCATCTCTTTTGTTTTGTTCACACTCTTGTTTGTACACAAGATGATTGTTTCCACACCATGCCATAAAGCGGTCCACCAGCTTTCTGTACTCACTTTCTTGTCCATTTCTGATCCAGCTGACGACTGCTGAGTCATCTGAGTATTTTTGCAGATGACAAGTCTCTGACTTGTACTGCAAGTCTGAGGTGTACAGAGTGAAAAGGAATGGTGATATTACAGTCCCCTGTGGTGCTCCTGTGCTGCTGACCACCTGGTTTGACACATAATCCTTCAGTCTCACAAACTGTGGTCTGTTTGTCAGGTAGTCATTAATCCAGGCAATTGTTGAGGGCTACTGTGTCTTCTGGAGTTTCTGACAAAGCAAATCAGGCCGAATTATGTTAACTGCATTGGATAAATAATAAAAAAGGCTACCTGCTTTGTCCAGATGACAGTGGGTTGGTTAAAGGGTGGATGATGGCATCTTCAACTCCACGACAATAAGCAAACTGCAACCGGTCCTGATGTTTGTGTTTGCTTTCTCAGGTGGGCCAACAGGAGTTTCTCCAGGACCTCCATGATGTGGGGTCTCAGGGCAACAGGTCTGTAGCCGTTGTTGAATAATGGATGAGTTTTCTTTGGTGCAGGAACAAGGCAGGATGTCTTTCGCAACACTCCAACCTTCTCCTGGGTTAGGCTAAGGTTGAAAAGGTGGTGCAGAATCCCACCAGCTGCGCTGCACAGGCCTTCGGGACTCTGGGGCTGACACCATCTGGACCTGCAGCCTTGTTCTGGTTCAGTTTCTCCAGCTGCCTCTTCACCTGACTTCCAGAGACAGGCATGCTGGAGGGGGAGGCAAAGGGAGCAGCCACATCACTTGAAAATATGTGTAATTTTTTCCCCATATTGATAAAATAGCACCAGGCACTTGGCACAGATATGTGAATCTTCTGTTACCCTACTTTTGAAAGGCGCTGTTTTGGATTGAGATCTGGTGACTGTGAAAGCTACTGGTTGGAGGTTTCTTCAAGTGTCTTGAGATGATATCTGTTGTGAATCTGCGGTATATAAATAAACTGAATCGAATTCTTCGTGTTAAAGGGGAGTTTTTCCTCTCCTCTGTCACTACATGCAGGATCATGTTTGTTGCAAGTCAACTCAAAACAATCTGCTGGTTTTCCTTAGATAGAAAACTTTTAGAACCAATTTGAATAATAAACTAAACTTGATACATTTCCATGTATGTATTGGATTGTCTTAGATTGAAATGACTTTTGGGGGGCTGCATAATGGCACAGTTGGTAGCACTGTTGCCTTGCAGCAAGAACGTCCTTGGTTCAAATCCCAGCCTGGAGTCTTTCATGGAGTTTGCATGTTCTCCCTGTGCATTCCTCCAGTTACTCTGGCTTCTTCCCCCAGTCCAAAAAAACAACAACAAAAACATGACTGTTAGGTTAATTAGTCTTTCTAAATTGCCCTTAGGTATGAGAGTGTGCGTGCATGGTTGTTTGTCCTGTGTGCCTCTGTGTTGCCCTGCAATGGACTGGTGACCTGTCCAGGGTGGACCCCTTCTTCTGGGCCGGTGATTGCTGGAGATAGGTATCAGGCCGCTGCATAGGATAGACAATAGGATAGAACTTGGAATCTCTAATTTGTGATGGTAAAGAATATTTCAAAATCTTTAAAAACTGAATATGCTACATTATCAGATGTGTAGAAAGGCAATGCTGGACGGATATTAGCCTAAAACAGAATCTCGCCCAACATAATTGGAAGTAAGGAATTTATGAGACAGGGTTATTCTTCCTTGAATCACAAGTAAATCAATTGCAAGGATACTGCTTGACATTCACACGTTTCTGTGTCTAGTTGGACTACACACATTATACAAAGAGGGATCTGATTTAATGAATGAGATCAACATGTTATATGGGGGCTCACACACAAGTCACCTTTGAAATTATCCACTCAATCATTTATCGGTTAGTCCGGTGATAGAAGATACTCTAGCTTTTTCAAGAAACTGTACTAACTCATGTGCCTATGATGATGATCAACTACTCTGTTTCATGTCCCTCTGTCTGTCTAAAGAATCTCCTAAAAAGGAAAACAATGTTTTATAACAATTTTGGTCTTGGTCACAAGCCAGACATGTACAACATTAAAAAATGTGATGCGTCAATGGGAAGTTGTTTGAAATAATGAGAAACTGACATTTATTTTGACAAATTTAACATAATATGAGGGCTTGGGAAATTTGGACATAGCACAGCCTTTATGGAGATTGTAAGTAATTACCAATCTCTTCTATCTTTTTTGTATATGTTTTCCAAGACCAAATTCCTCCAAGTAATGTAGGTCTTGTGAAAAACTCACTTGATGTGCTCCAAGGCATCTCTTTATCACCAACAGTGGACTGCGTGGTGTTCCTGTTTCTTCACACAAACAGATCCATCTGACATAACAGACCTTAACCCCGCAGGCCCACTTAACTCGCAGCCACATTATTTGAATCGAGCTCTTGTAAAAACAGAAGAGAAAGCCAATTGCATGAAATCAGGCAAAATAGGAGAAACTGAGGATTTGGAGCAGGAGTAAATGGATGTCATGGGTAGAGATCTGACGTGTTTTGAAGCGACGGAGATGGAAGGTAGTAATGTGCTGTAATCTGATCATTAGGCCGAATCAGCTGAGATTCCTCTGAAAACACAGCTTTATGGGACGATTCTCGCAGCTATCTAGTTACATCTCATTATCTATTTCTGCTGTCTGTCTGCGCTGTCTCACTGTTGCAGGTAATGGAGCGCTATTCTCAATGTATCTCTTGTATCAGTGTTCCTTCAGGCATCTCCATGGAGATAAATCTGACCTTACTGGTATGTAATCATCCTCCTCCACATCGCAGGTGAGAGAGGTAAGGCAAAGGATCTCTGAGTACATGGTGGGAGCATGTAAGCTGGGCGCACGTGTTGCACACAGAAAGAAAAACACACAAAGCAAACACACTGCTCACCTCAATATAACCCTTGTGTTTACTCCCCTGAAAAAGAAAATCACTCTGTCTCACTCTGTCTGAGGATTATTTCACTGGATAGAGGCTGATAATATAGACACACAGAAATCTGGAACTCCTCCTTCTACAAATGTCAGATAAAGTCATCATCATCATTTTATTACACAAAGCCGATTACTCCTGCAGCCAGGCGCATATGGGGATAAAAGTGGGGATCTGCTAGAGAGCCTTGACATAAATTGGATTTCCTCTTGCCTATATCCTTAAATATAGATTTATTATCTATTAACACACCAGTTTCCCCTGGTTGTTGCAATATGGGGATTTACTTTAATGAAAAGGAGTAATGCGCTACACACAAAATGTATTATTTACTTTCTGGAACTTTATTGCATTAGAGCGGAAAAATGTAAATGAATGAGATAGCGATAAAAGGAAAAGCAATGCTTTTTGCACATTGTCAGGTCCTTTAACAAACAAGTAAAAACATAATCTGCTGGTAAGTTTATTCTAAACATAGAAAATACACTGCACTTACAAGTAATAAATTAGAATATCAAGAAATGAGAAAAAAAGAATTTATTTCAGTAATGCAATTCAAAGATTATGGCTTACGGCTAATTAAAATATAAATTTCTATTTCACTGAAAATTAGAATATTACACAAAAACACTGTGAAAGGGACTTTTTAATGCAGAATGTGATGTTCATCATCATTATATAGTCACAAGGATGACAGTCATTACTACCTTCCAAAAGGAGCTACAAAAACATTCCGAAGTAAACTGGAAATTGACAGAGTCCTATATCTGGGAACAATATCAAAAAGTTGAAAGGGAGAAAAAAGTGTTGTCAAACATAGTTAAAAAGCAACTGGGAAAACCATAGTCTTCAGATGAGTGTGAACCAAGGCTTATTCAGGAGCTGGAAGGGATTTATTAGGTGTGGAACAGAGGCTGGAATCAATGCTCCAAAAGTCTCAACACACAGACATACTGAGGACATGTGCTACAACTGTTGTATTTATTGTTTAAAAAATAAAACATACTTTAGCCCACCAGAAAAGTCATTGGTCAATGTCTGTATCTTCCTATTGCACACTAAAGCCCCTGAAGTTGTCTTCTTCAGTGTCTTTATGTCCTCTGAAAGCTTTTGTCGTCTTTTTACACTGACTCAGTTCTTCCCTCTGCCTCCTCCAACACCTCACCATCAATTAATCGATGTCAAGCTTACGTGCAGTAGCTCTATTTCCTTCTTTGATGGCCAGCTCGATTGCCTTTAATTTAGAAGTTGTAATATATGCATTTCTTTGTGTGTTTTCCATGTAGTAGGTAGTCTTCTTTGGCACATAATCTTTCACAACATGTCACTCTCACTTTTATGCTTCCTGCTACAGTGCCTCTCGGAGGCTGTCAGCCATCAAAAATCTATAAATTAGCCGTATTGTTGTATAGAACATAGGGTCCAAAGCCTGTGAAAAGTAGCGGCTTATAGTCTGAGAATTTCAGTAACAAACCTCCCTGAACTAATGTTCTGAGCAAAAAGAGCTGGGCATGAAATGATAGTACGTGAAAAGTGTCTGGCATTTGAGAAAGTCTTTGCATACTCCTCAAAAATCCATGTTTAATGTTTAATAATAAATAACATGCTTCTATCTTTGCCAGAAGGAAAATCAAGTCTTGCACACATACAATACATCCCTCTTGACTGAAGTACCTCTTAAGAGTGGAAAGCGATAACACTACATATGTCCACACTACTAGGCTAGCGGCCGATAATTTTAAGGTAAAACAAGCATTTACTGGCTTGTCAGCCGTGTCTGTGGCAAGCAGAGAACACAGCTCACCAAGGGGGAAAAAACATATTTAAGCCACTAAGCCAAAGGAAATCACCACACGCATTATCCATCTGCTAAAATGCACCAAAGGTTGATCCACCCAGAAAGAGTATGTCAGAGGTCTGAGAGCAAATCCTCACATTTGTGCTGTGCTAAATGAAGCATTATGCAATGTTTGGCGTAGCTAACTAAGGGCTTTTACTGAACATCTTGTCCTTAAATGAATCCTGCCAAAAGACACTAGGCAGGGGGAGAAACAGAGTTTGACCCTCAAATCATGCAATCTCTCATGGACATATGGGAATACATGACTGCAGGGTCTTTAAATACACAAGTACAAACCTATAAGTCTTTCCATTATAGATTTGCTGAATACTGAGAAATGAT
This sequence comes from Valencia hispanica, assembly GCA_963556495.2. Classification (NCBI taxonomy): domain Eukaryota; kingdom Metazoa; phylum Chordata; class Actinopteri; order Cyprinodontiformes; family Valenciidae; genus Valencia; species Valencia hispanica. Next base: position 20,324,743 of record OY747702.1, read on the forward strand.
CAGTTTTGTAATGTTTTATAATAGCCAAGTTAAACACACATTCGAGAGCCAATACAAACGATTCCCATTGAAAAGCTCATTTGTTTCAGTAATTTAGTTTAAAAATTAAACTCTAAAGATTGATTACGCACAGAGAGCAATGTTGCCAACTGAAGAAGTGTATTTGTGTGGATTCATTACTTGGACAGGGATCTTTTAGCATGAATTCCTGCATCAGTGCACCATGGCATGGTAGGAATACATTAAACCAGACATTTTACTGTTGTTTTGTGTTGATGCCATACTGCCGATTTTCAGTAAAAAACAAGCTAGACTTAAATTAAAACTATCAAAAATCTTCAGTGTACCGTCTTGCTGTGTAAATATATCAGGTTACAACATGAAAACGTGTGGCTTATATTCGGGCGTGGCCTATATATGTACAAAATGCATTTTCTTTTAAAATCGCACCTCTTTCTGAGGTGGATGGATTTCTCTCCACTTCATTCACCAGAGTAAAAGAGAAAAGGGAGGGAGGTTCTGTGGGCGGAGACTCGACTTGTTTTATACTGCACAGCAGCTGGGTGGCTGACGTCAGCAATACCCCGCAGAGCAAAGATAATGCCCGATTCTAATTCAAATGCTGTATAGAATTTAAACCTGAAATACTGATGGTTTTAGGCAGAAAATTAATATGTTTACTAAGACGCACTAGACTACCAAAAACAATAACCAGAAATGTAGACAGAACTATTAGACACTCATTTATACAGTTTATCAGCAAACCAAAAATTGCAGGAGTGAGTGGGGGGAGACGACAGAATTACAAGTTGAACTCATTATTATTCATAATTACCAAATGTCTTGCCTGTGATTGGCTAAAAGCAATGGGACTGTTAGGCTGGCTTCCAGCAAATAACCAAATTAACTTACTTCGCTAGTGGTGTTCCAAGACAAATTCTAACAATTTCTTCTACAGCTCCTCTTTCTTCAGTAAAAAAAGTCCCTGCTTATGTACTATGTCAACAATAAACACAAGCCCAAATCTCTCCACCATGTTGTGGAGTTGCTAATGGTTAGCTTCTACAAGCAAAGGCGCAATCTGTTTTCTCTGTGGCGTAAAAGAGACTGGCTTTTTCTGACTTTCTCATTGTTGTCGTCTATTTCCTTTCTGTGGCTAATGCAGGCAAAGGTGGTTGGAGAAAATGTACATATGCAACTCAGAGTGACGGATGATATTTCAAAAAGAACAAGTATTACACTGTTTCTCAATGTACGAGACCTTTAACACAGATAGCTTAGACATAAAGGATCTTCTAATCAAAAAGGAAAAGCCTAACACTAACATAAGATAAATAAAATGCACAGAGAGGACATAAGAAATAAGTAATAAACTAGACAAAAAAAAGGAACCTACACGGTAACAATAATAAACATGGAGTCATTAGTAAAAAAAACACAAAAGCAAATGAAAACACAAACACCTCGTGGATCATGACAAAACCCCTGATCTCAATCCCAGAGATTGAGATCAAAGAAGTCCTCAATTTGTTGAGTAAATTTTGTGTGTGCACATTAAACCAACTAAAAAAAATGAAAAATCCATTTACAACAAAAACAATCAAAAAGAGTATATGACTTGAACCAAACTGTGATAATGAACATTTAGAAGCAAGACATATTTTTTCCTGAAAAGTAAATTTTTGGAGATGCAGGGTTTCTGACTGACTGTAACAAAGTAAGATTGAAAAAAAATGGTGATTTAAAATCTTTAAAAAAAACAAAAAACGATTCTGGACAACAAAAAAAAAATCAGAATAAAAAATGTAGACCACATTCTCATCATGTATATTAAGACTTTATTGACTAATTGAATGTGAATTTGTTTTATATAACAATTTTTACTTTATGCCCGATTCTTTCAATGTTCAACTAAGCCAGCTCAAGTTTGTGCTAACTCCTTCGAAGATAAAATTATAATGTTATCCCGAATTAACAAACCAATTCCTTAGCATGAAAAGTCATTAACACAACCCACTGACATTACATCATGGCAAAGGATACTTTTACCCTCTTATCATCTCTTTTCTCATAGTGAGGAAAAGCTTCAGTGAAACCTGATCAGGTTGTTAAAGAAGCCTGTAAAAAATAATGAGGCTTCTTGTAGTCTGTTCTCTAACCCAACATACTAAACAATTTATGCGCAATCTTTGGGAAAAACTACCCAACTTCTGGTTAAATATAAATTACCCATGTTGCAAAATTTATTGTGGCATCGTCCCCTAATTTTAAAGTCTTATCAGGTCCTATTTGACTTGGGGCATGAAGTGTTTGTATTTATGGTTGTCAAATTGTTGCGTTAATTGCGATTGATAAATTAATTAAAGCCATATTTTGCGCATCATGTTTTGTAATTGTGTTGATCTAATTTTTTATCTTTAACTTTCCTGTTCTGCATGCGAGTTGCCTTTAAAGAAAATCTGTTTTCATGCTTTGGGCTTCTTGTGCTTGCGTTGTTAGGGGTTAACCACACCCTGAAGTGAACATCTATTGGCTGTCATTGTAGACCCGCTTATCATGAGCTCACTGGGTTCCGTTGTATTTGAGGGCAAAGCGAGGAGGAGCGGTGAGTTGCAGACAAGTGTTGCCAACTTGGTGACTTTGTCACCATATTTAGAATGTATTTAGATCCCTCTAGTGATTCTTTTTCAAAAAAGCGATTAGAGACAAATCTAGTGCCTTTTATGTGGGATTATTGGAGACTTTGGGGTGAAGCATGTGTCTTTATGACGCTCCTTGAGCAGCAGTGCTGCCATCCTCTCCCATCTTGTTCACAGGAGGCAGCCAGTCCGCGTGCTGCACCTCTGCCCGGTACAGGTCCAGCTGGAGTCTGAACAGATATTTACTCCACTGAGTCCAGAATGCTAACGAATTGCGCAGGCTCAAAGCTGAAGTTGGCAGGCAGTACTTCAGACTAGTTTCAAAAACAGCAGAAAATAAATGGCTGGGACTGCATCTGTTTGAGTTTGTTAAAAACAATAAATGACTTCTTAAAGCCACTAATTTTTGTTATACATAATAGAATAGAATAGAATAGAATAGAATAATCCTTTATTGTCCCACAAAGGGGAAATTTGGCTATAACAGCAGCAAATTGACAGATAACATACACTACCGTTCAAAAGTTTGGGGTCACATTGAAATGTCCTTATTTTTGAAGGAAAAGCACTGTACTTTTCAATGAAGATAACTTTAAACTAGTCTTAACTTTAAAGAAATACACTCTATACATTGCTAATGTGGTAAATGACTATTCTAGCTGCAAATGTCTGGTTTTTGGTGCAATATCTACATAGGTGTATAGAGGCCCATTTCCAGCAACTATCACTCCAGTGTTCTAATGGTACAATGTGTTTGCTCATTGGCTCAGAAGGCTAATTGATGATTAGAAAACCCTTGTGCAATCATGTTCACACATCTGAAAACAGTTTAGCTCGGTACAGAAGCTACAAAACTGACCTTCCTTTGAGCAGATTGAGTTTCTGGAGCATCACATTTGTGGGGTCAATTAAACGCTCAAAATGGCCAGAAAAAGAGAACTTTCATCTGAAACTCGACAGTCTAGTCTTGTTCTTAGAAATGAAGGCTATTCCATGCGAGAAATTGCTAAGAAATTGAAGATTTCCTACAACGGTGTGTACTACTCCCTTCAGAGGACAGGACAAACAGGCTCTAACCAGAGTAGAAAAAGAAGTGGGAGGCCGCGTTGCACAACTGAGCAAGAAGATAAGTACATTAGAGTCTCTAGTTTGAGAAACAGACGCCTCACAGGTCCCCAACTGGCATCTTCATTAAATAGTACCCGCAAAACACCAGTGTCAACATCTACAGTGAAGAGGCGGCTGCGGGATTCTGGGCTTCAGGGCAGAGTGGCAAAGAAAAAGCCATATCTGAGACTGGCCAATAAAAGAAAAAGATTAAGATGGGCAAAAGAACACAGACATTGGACAGAGGAAGACTGGAAAAAAGTGTTGTGGACGGATGAATCCAAGTTTGAGGTTTTTGGATCACAAAGAAGAACGTTTGTGAGACGCAGAACAACTGAAAAGATGCTGGAAGAATGCCTGACGCCATCTGTTAAGCATGGTGGAGGTAATGTGATGGTCTGGGGTTGCTTTGGTGCTGGTAAGGTGGGAGATTTGTACAGGGTAAAAGGGATTCTGAATAAGGAAGGCTATCACTCCATTTTGCAACGCCATGCCATACCCCGTGGACAGCGCTTGATTGGAGCCAATTTCATCCTACAACAGGACAATGACCCAAAACACACCTCCAAATTGTGCAAGAACTATTTAGAGAAGAAGCAGGCAGCTGGTATTCTATCGGTAATGGAGTGGCCAGCGCAGTCACCAGATTTGAACCCCATTGAGCTGTTGTGGGAGCAGCTTGACCGTATGGTACGCAAGAAGTGCCCATCCAACCAATCCAAATTGTGGGAGCTGCTTCTAGAAGCGTGGGGTGCAATTTCTCCAGATTACCTCAACAAATTAACAGCTAGAATGCCAAAGGTCTGCAATGCTGTAATTGCTGCAAATGGAGGATTCTTTGACGAAAGCAAAGTTTGATGTAAAAAAAATCTTATTTCAAATACAAATCATTATTTCTAACCTCGTCAATGTCTTGACTCTATTTTCTATTCATTTCACAACGTATGGTGGTGAATAAGTGTGACTTTTCATGGAAAACACAAAATTGTTTGGGTGACCCCAAACTTTTGAACGGTAGTGTAAATCTATATTTAGTTCTGCCACAATAATATAATAAATTCAAATAAAAATACCTCAAGATAAGGGCATTTCTCAGCATTTATTAAGTGTGATTAAAAATTGATTATTTAGATTAATTAATTACAGATCCTAAGTTTTTTTTATATTTTGACAGCACTAATTGTAATATGTAATATCTAATCTCTGTTCCTCTGTCTGCACCGTCTCACCCTCCTTGAGATGACTTTAAGTCATTTTCACATGAAACTACTCTCATCCCCTGTCTCTCCATTCCAAACATCTCTTTATTGACTTCTACTTGTCCTCCCATACATCCTTTCCATTTCTCCTGGCTTTTAGAGTGAATGATACGGATAGATGCTCTCTGCACCCTTTCTCAAAAGCACTCACACACAATCAACAACTCCTGCATTCAGCAGTATATCTCCTATCTCACTTTCTCTTTCTGTTTCTACAATAGAAAAACAGACGAACACTCGCACGCCCACAAACACCATGCAGCTCCCTTTACACCTTTTTACCATCTCAGATCTGAGAAGAGCAGGTTCATTCATGGGGGCAGCAAAACAATTTACTTGTTTGTTTAAGAGGAATGATTATGGGGAAAAATAACTTTACCTCTATTCACTTGATAAAAGTTAAAAAAGGTAAGACTATTCAATTATAAGCCAGGCATTTTATAAAGGCTGTAGTTGTGGTTAACATTAAATAAAACAGAGGAGCTCCCAATAAAGATAAAAAGTTTCATTTACCCAGCTTACTGTGATTGCCCTAATGAAATTATTTAAATTCATCACAATGTAATTAAACATATCTAAGCGTTATTTCAATTCAATTCAATTCAGTTCATTTATATAGCGCCAATTCACAACAGATGTCATCTCAAGGCACTTAACAAGAAGTCATTTCAATACATTTATACAAATATTCCAATCAGTTAAAAAGTTTCCTATTTAAGGAATCCCAGCAGATTGCGTCAGTCATTGGCGTGAGGTTGGGCCCCGTTGATGCAGACTTTCCAACCACAGCAATCCTTCAGCAATCCCTCATACTGAGCAAGCATGTAGCGACGGTGGAGAGGAAAAACTCCCCTTTAACAGGAAGAAACCTCCAACAGAACCAGGCTCAGTAGGAGCGGCCATCTGCCACGACCGTCTGGGGGTTTGAGAAGACAGAGCAGAAACACAGAAGGATAAGAAGATCTGATATAAGAGAACTTTCTATGTTACAGAAAGTAAAAAGTTGATAACAGGACACAGTGGATGTTCAGTTCCTGGGAGGATCATCCCAGTCGATGCCCCCCGTCCAACAGGGCATTGCAGCCAAGCAGGATACCAGACCAGGTATATCTTCTATGGAGAGAAAAACACTGAGAGAAAACAAAGTTAACAGTCGAAATAACAGAATGTACTGTAATACAACTGGAGAGTCGTAGGAGAAAAGGAAGTAGCAGAGTGAAGAAAATTGGTAAGTCTGTCCTCCAGCAGTCTAAGCCTATAGCAGCATAACTACAGAGATAGCTCAGGATGACCTAAGCCACTCTAACTATAAGCTTTATCAAAAAGGAAAGTTTTAAGCCTGGCCTTAAAAGTAAACAGAGTGTCTGCCTCACGGACTAAAGCTGGGAGCTGGTTCCACAGGAGAGGAGCCTGATAACTAAAAGATCTGCCTCCCATTCTACTTTTAGAAATCCTAGGAACTACAAGTAAACCTGCAGTCTGAGAGCGAAGGGCTCTGTTAGGAACATAAGGAACAATTAGATCTCTGATGTATGATGGAGCTTGATTATTAAGGGCTTTGTATGTAAGAAGAAGGATCTTAAATTCTATTCTGGATTTAACAGGGAGCCAATGAAGGGAAGCTAAAACAGGAGAAATGTGATCTCGCTTTTTAATATTCATCAGAACTCTTGCTGCCACATTTTGGATCAACTGAAGGCTTTTAATGGCATTTTGTGGACTACCTGATAGTAAAGAATTACAGTAGTCCAGCCTTGAGGTAACAAATGCATGGACTAGTTTCTCAGCATCACTCCTGGACAGGATGTTTCTAATTTTAGCAATATTCCGGAGGTGAAAGAAAGAAATCCTAGAAACCTGTTTAATATGGGATTTAAATGTCAAGTCTCGGTCAAAAATAACGCCGAGGTTCTTTACGTTATTACTGGGGGCCAATTTAATGCCATCCAGGTGAAGTGATTGACTAATCAGTTTCTGTTTAAGAACTTTGGGTCCAAAGACAGCAACTTCTGTTTTGTCAGAATTTAAAAGCAAAAAGTTTATCCATGTTTTTATGTCTTCCAGACATCCCTGTAATCTACCTAACTGACTGGGTTCATCAGGATTTATGGATAAATATAGTTGTGTATCATCTGCATAGCTGTGGAAATTTATCCCATGCTGTCTAATGATTCTACCAATTGGGAGCATATATATGGTGAAAAGAATTGGTCCAAGCACAGAACCCTGTGGAACTCCACAAGTAACCCTTGAGAGTGAAGAAGATTTATCATTTAGATGAACAAACTGGAATCTATCAGACAAATATGATTTAAACCAGCCTAGTGCTGTTCCTTTGATCCCTGCAACATGTTCAAGCCTTTCTAAGAGAATATTATGATCGACTGTGTCAAAAGCAGCACTGAGATCTAACAAAACCAGAACAGACACAAGTCCATTATCTGAGGCCATGAGAATATCATTAGTAACCTTTACCAGTGCTGTTTCAGTGCTATGATGAGATCTAAAACCTGACTGAAACTCTTCAAACAGCTCGTTATTGTTTAGATGCTCACAGACTTGATTAGCAACAATTTTCTCAAGGACTTTGGATAAGAAAGGAAGGTTAGATATAGGTCTGTAATTCACTAAGTTATCTTGATCAAGGGAAGGTTTCTTGAGTAAAGGTTTAATCACGGCTATTTTAAATTCCTGTGGTACGTATCCGTTTACTAAGGATATATTCATCATATCCAAAATGGGGCCAGGAACCAAATGGAACACTTCTTTAAATAATTTGGTTTGAATTGGGTCCAACATACAAGTTGAAGGTTTAGATGAGGCTAATATTTTTGATTATTCCGAAAGCTCGACTGAATCAAAACAGCCTAAGCACAACTGAGGTTCTACAGTTCTTTCCGATACTGCCTCATTTACTGAGGAAGAAGTAATCATGTTTGGGAGGATGCCAATGATTTTATTGATTTTATTTATGAAGAATCCCATAAAATCATCACTGCTAAGAGCTGGGGGAATAGTTGGCTCAACAGAGCTATGATTCTGTGTAAGTTTGGCAGCTGTACTAAAAAGAAACCTAGGATTGTTGTTATTCGCCTCTATTAATGATGAAAAATATGCTGTTCTTTTTATACAGCAGTAGACTGTTATTCCAGCTTAAATAGGAATCATCTAGGTGTGTAGAGCGCCATTTTCTCTCCAACTTCCTAGTATTCTGCTTTAAAGTACGCAACCAAGGAGTCAGCCTCCTATGGCTAGCCACTTTCTTTTTTAAGGGGGCTACACTATCTAATGCCAGACGCAATGAGGACGTAACGCTGTGAACCAGACCATCAATTTCTGAAGGGTTAGAGATAGAATTGCTGCCATCCACTGTGTTACCCTGAGACACTAAGGAAAGTAAGAATGGAACAGATTCTTTAAAAATTGCTACAGCATTGTCTGATAAAGCTCTACTATAATGAAATTTTCTTTCAGATTTAAGATGGTCAGTTAAAGTAAATTCAAAAGTTATTAAGAAGTGGTCAGACAGGACCGGGATTTGTTGGTGGACTGTTATTTCCTCACACTCAATACCGTATGTCAGTACAAGGTCCAAAGTGTGTTTACCCGAGTGGGTCGATCCCTGTACTTTTTGAGTAAAGCCAATTTATTCTAAAATAGCACTAAAGGCTGCATTTAGGCCATCACTTTCAGTATCCAGATGAATATTAAAGTCCCCCACTATAATAACCCTATCAGTATTTAATACTAAATCAGATAAAAAATTTGAGATCTGATCCAAGAATTGAGAGTAAGGGCCTGGTGGACGATACAAAACCACAAACAAAAATGGTCTTAATGTTTTGCAACTTGGATGAGGAAAATTAAGGGTTAGATGTTCAAAAGAACTGTAGCTATCAATTGGTCTGGGACTAATTAGTAAATCAGAACGAAAAATGGTTGCAACTCCTCCTCCTCGCCCAGTATTTCTAGGAATGTGAAAATTTAAATGACTGGAAGGAGTTGACTCATTTATACTGACATAATCCTCCTGTGGCAACCAGGTTTCTGTGAGACAAAGGAAATCAACGTGATTATCACAAATCAAGTCATTTACTAACAAAGTATTTGAGAAGAGAGATCTTATGTTTAATAAACCACATTTAATAGATTATCTATAGATTTATTTTTCTGTTCAGTCAAAGTTGTCTTTATTTTTATGAGATTTCCATAATTTGCTTTTGTTGGCTTAATTTTTAATCCATTTAATTTTGGCCGTGGGTAAAACACTGTTTCTATAGGGTAATGGGTGGGTAACAGTACAGAAGCAGCAGAGAGGTGGGTTAACTACGACTCTGCTTCCTGGTCTGGACCCTGGGTTGTCAGTGTTTTGGAGGACTAATAAATTCGGCCATATTCCTAGAAAGAAGAGCTGCTCCATCCAAAGTGGGATGGATGGCGTCTCTCCGGATCAGAACAGGTTTTCCCCAAAATGTTCTCCAGTTATCAATGCAGCCCACATCGTTTCCAGGACATCACCTAGACAACCATTGATGGAATGACAGCATGTGGCTAAACATGTCGTCACTGGTCCGATCAGGCAGGGGACCAGAAAAGATTACCGAGTCTGACATTGTTTTAGCAAACTTACACACCGAAGCAACACTAATTTTAGTGACCTCCGATTGGTTTAACCGGGTGTCATTACCGCCAGCGTGAATAACAATCTTACTGTATTTACGCTTATCTTTAGCCAGCAGTTTCAGGTAGGATTTGATGTCGCCCGTTCTGGCCCCTGGCAAACATTTGACTATGGTCAATGGTGTCTCTAATGCCACATTTCTGACTATGGAGCTGCCAATTACCAGGGTCGGCTTCTCAGCGGGTGTGTTGCTGAGCGGGGAAAATATGTTAGAAACGCGGACCGGTTGGTGGTGGCCCGTGGGGTGGGTCCTAGAACTATGCTTCCTACGTACAGTCACCCAGCCGGCCTGAGGTCCCGGCTGCGCGGGCTCTACCGGAGGACAGCTAGGGGGTTCTATCCTTGTTGGCTCTGCGCTGGGTAATGGGCTTCGGCTATCTGCTGGTTTTTCAATAGCGCGGAGCCATGCTTCTAATTCTAATTCTAATTACATTTATTACAGTTACCATTATCACTAAAGGAGGCAGGGAAGTAACTAAACATCTAACAGAGAGAGCAAGAGAGAAGAGAAGAGTTAGAGACAGGAGAGAGAAGAGTAGCCATAGCCGCAATGAAGCTAAACCAACTGAGCTAGCGGAACCTTACCACCCCAAGAAAAGCTGTGTGAAACACAAGGAGTTCCCAAAACGTAAAGTACACCACCACAAAACATGTGTTTTAGTGTGCTTGTGTGTTAAAATAACTTAGAAAGGCCTCAGCACAGAGAAAATAAGATCAATTCAAGAGAGTCTGAACACCAAACGGCTTACAGGGAGCACAACAGGAAATGATGCAATACGGCTTACCCCCGTCGAATCAGTAGTCTTAGCAGATGTATTATGTTATGTATTGTTACCGTTCATTATGAACCACATTGGATCAGTTAGCAAGCGTGTGCATGTTTTAAATATCAATTTTCTCAACAGCTGTACATCCAATTCAATTTAGATGTGACATATGGTGCTAACTTCATTGACCTTTGTCCACATAAATGGTTGAAATACATTATGTTTTCAAACCTTAGGCACATCATGCTTCGGAAAATGTACTTTTTATTGGGAAAATGTATTTTTAACAGCACTCATGGCTAGTTTCATAAAGGAAAACGACACAAATTTACTAGGCACATTAAGCCTGTAAATCATCATGAACCTCTTCAAAAGAACATGAAATTAATGGAAATAACTAGAATTATAGGTTAGCCTCCTGTAAACAGCTCTGATGCCTTTAGCAGTAAAAGCTTTTTTCTGTTTTTGAGAAAGCATAGAAAGGCAGATTAAACATGAAGAGGGTACTTGAAAAATAATAATTCTTTATAGTTATAAAGTGCTACACACAAATTAATTGTTCATTTGTAATCTTAATCAACACCAATGGTGGAATTTTTATAAAATTATATCGTGACAAACTACCTTTCAGATAATATAATAGGCTTGCTGTTTCTAGACTAGGTTAATGAGGTAATGTAAGAAGCTGGGGTTTTTGTTTTTGACTTGTTCCATTGCAACGTATCTGGGTAATGCTGACAGTTTATATCCTTTATTCCAGACAACAAAGGGGTGTGTCTGCTGTGTAATGTCTCCTGATGCTGTGGTGAATATCTTAGATAAACAGTCATAGTTGGTTACCATGGAGACTGAACACTGGCTAGAGAAGAACTAGAGCTTGGTCAAGTCCCCCAGCTGCTTGAGTCCTAAGGAATATTACATGTTCTGCTCCCCTCCCACTTGATCTGAAATCTGTAGGAAGATATACTCTCAGTGACATCTATAGACAAAAATGTTCTGTTGCTTATGAACACAAATAGCAAATCAGCCAATTCCATGACAACAACTCAATACATTTAGGCATCTAAACATGGTGAAGACAAACTGCAATCCAATGAAGCATCGGAATGGGGAAGAAATGACATATCAGTGACTTTGAAAGTGGCACCGTCAAACTGTCGATCTACTGGCACTTTCAAATTTATTTAATTTTTACCTAAAGGAATTAAGGTGTATCTGTTCAAGCTTCAGAAACAGAGTTTCCGCTGTATTTCATTCTATAGCTGTGGTTCAGCCATCCCCCAACAAGATATGGAGTGTTTGTATATACACACGTGCTCAAATTTGTTGGTACCCTTACAGCTCATTGAAATAATGCTGCATTACTCCTGAAAAGTGATGAAATTGAAAGCTACTTTATCATGTATACTTGCATGCCTTTGGTATGTCATAGAATAAAGCAAAGAAGCTTTGAAAAGAGTTGAATTATTGCTTATTCTACAAAGATATTCTAAAATGGCCTGGACACATTTGTTGGTACCCCTTAGAAAAGATAATAAATAACTGGATCATAGTGATATTTCAAACTAAATAGTTACTTTAATTAGTATCACACATGTTTCCAATCTTGTAATCAGTCATTCAGCCTATTTAAATGGAGAAAAGTAGTCACTATGCTGTTTGGTATCATTGTGTGCACCACACTGAACATGGACCAGAGAAAGCAAAGGAGAGAGTTGTCTGAGGAGATCAGAAAGAAAGTAATTGACAAGCATGGTAAAGGTAAAGGCTACAAGACCATCTCCAAGCAGCTTAATGTTCCTGTGACAACAGTTGCAAATATTATTAAGAAGTTTAAGGTCCATGGAACTGTAGCCAACCTCCCTGGGCGCGACCGCAAGAGGAAAATCGATCCCAGAATGAACAGAAGGATAGTGTGAATGGTAGAAAAAGAACCAAGGATAACTGCCAAAGAGATGCAAGCTGAACTCCAAGGTGAAGGTACGTCTGTTTCTGATCGCACAATCCGTCGCTGTTTAAGCGAAAGTGGGCTCCATGGAAGAAGACCCAGAAGGACTCCACTTGTGAAAGAAAAACATAAAAAAGCCAGACTGGAATTTGCTAAAATGCATATTGACAAGCCACAATCCTTCTGGGAGAATGTCCTTTGGACAGATGAGTCAAAACTGGAGCTTTTTGGCAAGTCACATCAGCTCTATGTTCACAGACAAAAAAATGAAGCTTTCAAAGAAAAGAACACCATACCGACAGTGAAAAATGGTGGAGGCTCGGTTATGATTTGGGGCTGCTTTGCTGCGCCTGGCACAGGGTGCCTTGAATCTGTGCAGGGCACATTGAAATCTCAAGACTATCAAGGCATTCTGGAGCGAAACGTACTGCCCAGTGTCAGAAAGCTCGGTCTCAGTCGCAGGTCATGGGTCCTCCAACAGGATAATGACCCAAAACACACAGCTAAAAGCACCCAAGACTGGATACGAACAAAACATTGGACTATTCTGAAGTGGCCTTCTATTAGTCCTGATCTGAATCCTATCGAACATCTATGGAAAGAGCTGAAACTTGCAGTCCGGAGAAGGCACCCATCAAACCTGAGACAGATAGAGCAGTTTGCTCAGGAAGAGTGGGCCAAACTACCTGTTAACAAGTGCAGAAGTCTCATTGAGAGCTACAGAAAACGTTTGATTGCAGTGATTGCCTCTAAAGGTTGTGCAACAAAATATTAGGTTAGGGGTCCCATCATTTTTGTCCATGCCATTTTCATTTGTTTTCTTATTTACAATATTATGTTGAATGAAACATCAAAAGCAAAGTCCGATTTCTATTAAATATGTAATAAACAATGGTGGATGCCAATTACTTTTGTCAGTTTCAAATTATTTCAGAGAAAATTGTGCATTCTTCATTTTTTTTGGAGGGGTACCAACAAATTTTAGCACGTGTGTGTATATATATATATATATTTCCATGTGTGTTTCAGTCTTTGCCAAGATCTCCATGCCACTTTACATGCACTTGCTCAATTATTCTTTTTTTTTATCAACTATGTACCGAGGTCTTCTCACAAGATTTAGGCAAAGACCAGAGATTCAACAATTCGCTCAATAAACATGAACATTCTGAACCACACTGTTAAAAGAAAGCCGACTGTCAAATATGTTACACCCATTTCACCATAATTTTCTTTAGGTAGCCATAAACAACCTATATTTCATTGCATTTGGATGTCCGAGTTTCCAACAGATCCTTTTCCCTCTAAAGCGTGCTGTCTTTATTTTTAGAAGGGCGATTCCATTTAAGTTTGTTTTTGCGAAACATGGGTTCTTAACATTGGGACTTAAATAGGCTAAACAACCTGATAAAGAAGGCTGGTTCTGTTCTTGGGACAACTGTGGAAAATCTGGAGATGATAATGCAAAGAAGGATTCTTCATTAAATCAAAAAAATTATGGACAACCCTGAGCATCCTCTTCATGAGACAGTCATACAACAACAGAGCGTCTTCAGTCGGAGGCTTCTTCAGTTTCGCTGCAATACAGACCGCTACAGGAGATCCTTCCTGCCCACAGCCATCATCATCTACAACAACTCCTTAAAGAATTAATTATATGAGCTATACCAACACTAAATTTTCCTCTGGGATCAATAAAGTATTTTTGAATTGAATTTGAATTGAATTCTTGTAAAACTGCCACGGTTTTTGAGACAGTAAAGTTTTATTTTTTATTAAATAAATGTATTAATTAAATGTATTAATTACATTTGTATTATTTTGTTTAGAAGTTATGGTCTACAACTGATACAATGCTGTTAAAAGCTCAAGTCAACACTTCAACCCCTAAAAAAGATAAAGTGCATTTTTGGAAGAGACATTTGTTTCACTTTAGTGCATCACATTTGAATAGCGTACTCAACCTTACACTACATTCAGCTCAGAGAGCAGACCTGTTCTGTCATAACACAGATAATCAGTGGGTGTTGAAGTGGAGCACACAGGATGTCAGAGCTACTCACTGCATCAGTTCAACTGGGCATCAGAATGCTCCCTGCCAAGTCTGAAAAAGACCTGGAGACAGTGACTGTTTTCACGGCTTCTGAAGTAGCTTAAAGTTTCTACTGTGAAAATGTGCACCTTGAATTGAGATCGGGGACACATTTAATTATCTAGGTGTTCACCTGAACAGTAAACTGTATTGGACTCCCAACACTGATGGTCTTTACTGGAACATTCAGAGCAGACTTTACTTGCTGAGGAGGCTGAGGTCTTTTAGAGTGCAATGGGCGCGGCAGAATACCTTTTTTGACTCTGTGATGGCATCAGCCATTTTCTGTGGTGTAGTGTATTGAGGCAGCAGCTTATCTATAGATAAGAGGAAGCGGATAGATAAGCTAATCGGGTAGGTCTGTTCTGTCCTTGGATGCCCCTATGACCCAATCCAGCCCATGCATGAACCTGTTGCTGAACTGGAGAGCTTCTTTAGTGACAAACTGCTCCATCCTAGGTGCACCAAGGAGCATTACCCCAGATCCTTCCTCCCAGCAGCTCTCAACAATCTTATTAAGACTGTATAACTCTGATGTTATTTGAACATCCCTGTTAGCACTGTTTATGCACTTATACAGAATTTCCATGCACATCCTGTAGGCTACTTTTTTTTCTCTAAATTAATTTACTCAGCTACATAATGCAGCATTATTTCTCCTATGTTGTATATTTGTTTTACTGTACAGTCACTTTTTTTTATATATGTTTTTTTACCTTTGTGTGAATACGCAATTGCCCACTTACCTTAACTTGCTGCTGTGACACCCGGATTTCCCAACTGTGGGACAATAAAGGATATATCTATTCTATTCTATTCTATTCTATTCTATTCTATTCTATTCTATTCTATTCTATTCTATTCTATACACATTCCTTGGCAGTATGCCAAGTGTCTGCATGGTGACAATTATGAGCAGATCAACAAAGCGGCAAGTCATGTGTAGCAGCCCAAAGTACAAGGAAATATTTTACCACGTCAAGCTGTTTCTCTTACTATTCATTTTTCATGTAAATACAGCCAAAACTTCAGCATATTGACCTTCTTTTAAGTGACTCGTGGTTTTGTCAGGTGTACCTGTGCCTAAAGAAAGTCAAGAGTTTATTGCCTTGCAGTGCTTTAAAAGTGACCATGGATTCATTGAGCCATGTGACAGAAAAGAGAAAAAAAAGGAAATGTGCAATACTTACCTTTGAATTTGTTCTGTTACTATAGTGTACTCTTCACTGTGGATGTAGTATTAAGGTGTATAGGGTTTGTAATCTGCAAAAATGTTACACAAATGCAAATAATGTAAAAACACATTGTTTAAATATTTTGTTGATTTATGAAAGACAGAATAAATCTGAAACGATTTTAACCCCCACCAATTAAGTACTTTAGGCAACAACACATTTTTTAAATAGTCTTAGAAACTAAAGACACCTACTCCTTCAAAGATTATCACATTCTTCTTTACAGAAGTTACTTTAAGATCAAGCTGGATCTGAATCATTGTTATGCAGCTTTTCTGCAAAGAAATTTCTAACTTTGTCAGAAGTTATCATTTGACATGCTATCAGAAATTGCCCCATTTTCACTTTGATCAACCATGATTGTTAACTGGGTGGTCAACAAATCAAAAATCCAATAGTTTTCCAAAAGGTAAATGTACCATTCATAAGTGCTACTAGTTAGTGCTGACAACAATATATTGACTAGAATTTGTTAATGAATGAAAAAGATTGAAAATGAATCAATGCAGTATCAATGAAGAGTTGAAAAATAAATTCATATTAAGGTATGGAAGTGTAAAAACCTATTTTAAAGAAAATCTTGTTTTTAACAACAAGTATGTCATGAATGTTGACAGTGAGATACATGCAAACAATTACTGACAGATGAGTTTAAAAAGTAAACGAGTGCACAGCTATTGTTTCTTCTCAGAATGGTGGGATTCTAGGAGGACACCAGGGAGGACAGTTGGATAATCAGTGTGCAGCTAGGTACAGAAGGAGAATAAATGGAAAACAATTGAGAGACAGGGCTCTAGGTGAAGATCGAGGGGAAAGGGAGTTTATCCGCAGTCTGAGGTTGACAGGTGTTTGGAATATGGGTCAGTGGATTATGGTTTCTTTACTCTTGGTCTTAGGTCCAAACAGTTCAGGAGAGTGATGATGATGTTGGAGGGTGAACAGGCAGCTGAACTATCAAACGAGAGCTGGTGAGGATTCCGAGCTGTGTGTTCCAGGAGTGCTGTCAAAGGAGTGGCGAGGAGATTCAAAGGGAGCCAGTTAAAGAGGAAGTGACAGAAATGGATAACTAAGAAACTTTGCAAGCTTTCTTCCATAAGCTCCTCCTTAACAATCCTTAATGCAGACCTGCTGTGAAACAGCACCTGACAGTCACACTCTGTAGAGAGAGAGAAAGAGAGACCCATCCACCTGCACACCGCTCTGCAGATATGACAATGTCAGCCAAGTCTGCAGTTTATTCAAGCTGCAAGGTAGCAAGCTGTAGTAAGACTTTTAGCAGAAAACAGGTTCTCAAGGTTTTCTGGGGTTTTTTGTCGAACTTTTAACCGCTGTCATTTATGAAACATGCTGGATTTGAAAGTGTTGGTTTTTTAGACATTTAAAAGGCTATAACCTATATTCTTTTTGGAATACACACAGACTAATTCTAATCATTTAAAACAAAATATGCATGGAAGGAGGCAACCCTGCTCCATGGAGCAGGGTTGCCTCAGTCATAAGGCTGTCACAGCCTTATGACTTTTAAATTACCTGAAGATGGTTCTGTTCACAGAAGGAGTAACAAATATGATCGTCCTACATAATGGCAAAATACAAAAATGTGCAATGAAAGCGAATAAAAATAATTTCACCATGGCACATTAAGAGTGGTAACATCACAAAATAAAAGTATGAACAACCCTGTGCCAAGTAAAACGGGAGTCATTTTACAATTATGTGTTGACAGAATCAAATTGAAATGTTTCAGGTTATAAAAAAGATTCGGTTTTGAATAATTCCTTCCTTCCATCCATCCATCCATCCATCCATCATACCGTCTATCCTATGAAGGGTTGCAAGGGGGCAGCGAGCAATTGAAACAAAAACAGGACAAAAAAATCAGTTTTAATTGGCAAAGTTCCTTAGTCAGAGGATCGCATGGCACTAAACATTGGCCAATTGAAGTTGGTGCACCTCTAGTTATCAATCTCTAACTTTCACATTTTCTAAGCACAACCAATGTTGACATACTTTAGAACATTGTCTTGAACAGTGTTAAACTGTGCCTCTCATAGTTAGCCCTTCTCTACCGATCAATACCATAATCCAATAACCCCTTACCGTACTACCCCACCTCCATCACCATCACTGACATTTTAAGCTCTAACTATAGCTACAGTTTTAACTTACTTAGGCACTTAGCTTGTAGCAGATCTGTGGGCAACTGTCGAAACAACCACATAACACGATCGTACCAAACAGACTACCTCAACCAACTTTAATTAAAGCAAATGTCACATATCTACACTATTCAGTTATCACCATTGAGTAGACCAAATTAAAAGTCATGAACTGCTAGGTGAACATCAACAATCCCTGGGAATGGAAGCTTGGTTTAACAAGACAGACAACACATCCTCAATAAATCTCTGCAACACAAACAGGACAGAAAATCTGTTTTACTCTGCAAAGTTATTTAGTTGAAATCACTTTGTCCATCTGGATTAATCTTTAGATAAGCTTTAAACTGTATTGCCCCCCAAGGGCCAATTTGTTCTTCAGCCAGCAAAGAACAATTACAGATAAAATACCTACACAATAAATACTAACAATAAAACCATATTACACACATTACAATCTTAGATTACCTATCTATTCAATATCTGTCTATTTGTATTCATCAACTCAGATTATTAATGAGGCTGACACTAACAGGGACAAATTAATCTGTGTGCCTTTTTTGTTGCATTTTATTGCCAGCAACCTACAGTATAATGATGATGAAGAGTGTTGGTTTGGGTCAACAAGGATGGCTTTAGCCTTCCTTGAGACCCTGGTTCTGTATAGGTGGCGGAGATTTGCCAGACCTATCCCAATGATTTTGGTGCACAATCTTACAATGTTGTTTAGTTTGTTTCTATTTTTCAAAGTGAGTGATTAAAACCACCAAGTAAAGGAAAGGGTGTCAACGTTAAAGGCACACTCCGCAACTTTCATGATATTTGCTCTCTGTAGCGCTCTTCAGGCTCGCCACGCAACATCACTGTCGTAAAATCAAATCTCTCTGTCTCTCTGAAAAGCCGGCCCAATATTTATTCTGGTCTTTGTTCTCTCTCTATCACATTCTCTTTTTCTTTTTCAAGCTTCTTCTGATATGGGATTTATTGGTCTCTTTGGTGGATCAGCTATCTCTACAGTCTCTAAACGGCGAGGCCGAATGACTCTGCCGTAAAGCAGAACTCAGTCGGTACTTCCGGCGGCGGAGCGCCTCTCAAAAGTTCTATAGTGCAGAAAAAAGCCAAGGACCCCTGTGGTGATAACTCTAAAAATGAACATAATGGATAACAAAATTCCACCATAACTTTTGAAAAAAGTGTAAAAGTGTAAAAAGTGTAAAAGTTGCGGAATGCTGCTTTAAAATTGCTCAACTCCTTATAAAAATACATACGCTGTTGAGCCTTGGCACAGACTGCATCTACATTAGCCTCAAAATTCAAGGGGTTGTCAATAATTTCTGCCAATAAAATCCTTCACCACAGAGCCGTGATCACAGTACTGGTCATTAAGCAGAGATACAATCTCTCTTCTTCATCTTCTTTCTTTCTTCCCCTCTATTTTCCGTCTCCGTGTCCATAACATCAGAAAATAAAACCCACAGCAATTTTATAATAAGGATTTCTCACACATATATATCAAGTGGAGTACTGTAGCAAAAACTGTAATGCTCCACTTGTGAAAGTAAATCTGTTGGGCTTGTACTTGGTACTCAGACACCAATTCTGAGTGCCACACTGCCAGACAGGACACATAAAAAAAAAAAGAGACACAATCACAGAGTTGTCAACAAACTTTATAATGTGCCTTCCCTTATTGGGATTCTTGCACTCATTGGTGTATAAAAAGAACAAAAGTAGGGAAAGGACTCAACCCACATCAGATATGACACCATTTTTGTAAAAAAAAAAAATCAGCCAACCAACAAAATATATCCTGGTTAGTATGGTGGCTGTTTAAGACAGGTAACTAAAACATGGGGTTGTATGTAGTTAAAAGATGATGAAAAGTTAATAAAAAGCAAACGTGTAAAATGTTTTGCCCCAAGTAATCCAATACCAGTTAAAGTAGGGTTTTGACAGTATCATCAACACCTCTACCTGCTCTATAAGGAAATTGTAGAGGGTCTAAGCTGCTTTGGGTTGCTCCTAGGATCTCAGCTTTAATAATCTTCTCAAAGGATTTCATAACAAGTGAGGTAAGACCAACAGAACGAAAATCATTTGTGGCAGAATTTCAAGTAGTTTATAAGCTGACTATTATTTTGAACTTTAGTGAAAAGTTTATTTTAATATAAAAACTTGATTGCTGAAGACGGTCACTGATAGATGCAGTGAACGATGTATCTCTGTGAGGTTCCCACAACACTGACTTTATCATAATCGTAATGACTATTTCCTTGTTGACTGTGTGCTTCACCAGTGCCCCTTTTTCATATTACTCTTTGGTTAAGTTACTTTAAAAAAGTAAACCCGGTGGTTTTTCCCAAAAGCCTCTTTAGTAGAATGACTGTAGCCACTTTGCATTATTCCCAGCCTATAAATATAATTAGAAAGTTGTAGTTAAGTAATTGGCAATCCAGCAATATTGGTCATTAAAATATATTTATATATTAGATGTTACTGTTTTATGCATACTATTAGTATAGTAGGAGTTATTGTTGCAACATGAAGAGACTACTACATTTTTCTTCAACTTTGATATTGCATCTTGAATTGAAGCAAAATATTTGAATGATGGTACTGTCAAAGCAACTCGCCTGAAAGTTCTTTGAATATAGAGTACTGTGGACTGTAGCTTGATAGACATTTTTGTGCCTCCTGTCAATTCCCATCCAAAACAATTATATATATAAACATGCAGTTTTTTTATACTTTTGAGAAGCCCTATTTGATTTTTTTGTCAAATTCAATATAGGGGATCTCACCTTTCTTTTCCAGACTTATAATTTTGTTAAACATCTTTACAAAGAATTGTGTATTTTCATATAATATCAGATTGTTTAATGAGGATATAGCTAAATAGAAGAAACACTGTAATGGAAATGGGATGCACTGAAACTCTGTGGCTAGTGTCAGAAAAAAACATCTTAATTTGTTATTATGTCTCCATAAAGCATGGTATGTACAGTGATGAAAACAAAGAAATATCTTTGTTAATCTCAAAAATACAAAAGTGATTTGAATATAACAGATTATAAAAATTGTCCACATTTTTAGAAAATATTTTAATAATGTGTAGTCTCCCTGAATTTGTCTCTCCTTTTAGAGAAACAGACATTTTTGACATTGATGAGTGATAATATGACAAGGTAGAATGAAAGTGGACAAACTCATAAGTCAGTGATATTAGTCTTACTCTTGCAACAAGATTTTCACATGCCTTCAAAAGGTTACATGCACATAATGTCATATGTTTCGGAATGCATTATTTAATGTTTGAAAAGCCTTAACTATGATTAATCTCTCATTGCAGCAGAATATATTTTTGAAAAATCTGTCTTCTAGTTTAAGTACATTTCATCAGTGGATAAAAGCGGTCCAAATTTATAATTATTTATACACGAATTTCTGGGGGGAGGATAAAAGTTTTAGTACATACAGTATAGGATATTAGGTAATATAACTATCTTTTTTAACATGCTCATTTCACATGATGACATTGCCACCACACAAAATGCAAAGGGGAAAATAAAGGAAGCAAGTACATCTCCACAGCTCACTATTAGACCACAGTAGAAATATATATAAACTCAGCAAAAAAAGAAACGTCCTCTGACTTTCAACTGTTTTTACTTTAAGTAAACTTAATGTGTGTAAATATTTGTATGAACACTAAAAGAGTCAACACCATAAGACAAACTAAAAATGTTTCACAGACATGTGACTAACAGAAATAGAATAATGTGTCCTTGAATGACGGGAGGCTCAAAATCAAAAGTACCAGTCAGTATCTGGTGTGGCCACCAGCTGCTTGAAGTACTGCAGTGCATCTCCTCCTCATGGACTGGACCTGATTTGTCAGTTCTTGCTGTGAGATGTTACCCCACTCTTCCACCAAGGCACTTGCAAGTTCCTGGACATTTATGGGGGGAATGGCCCTAGCCCTCACCCTGCGATCCAACAGGTGGGATTGAGATCCGGGCTCTTCGCTGGCCATGGCAGAACACTGACATTGCTGTCATGCAGAAACTCACGCACAGAACGAGCAGTATGGCTGGTGGCATTGTCCTGCTGGAGGGTCATGTCCGGATGAGCATGGATAAAGGGTACCACATGAGGGAGGAGGATGTCTTCCCTGTACCGCAAGGCATTGAGATTGCCTGCAATGACAACAAGCTCAGTCCGATGGTAATGTGATATACCGCCCCAGACCATGACAGACACCCCACCTCCAAATCGATCCCGTTCCAGGGTACAGGCCTCGGTGTAACGCTCATTCCTTCGACGACAAACACAAATCCGTCCATCACCCCTGGTGGGACAAAACTGTGACTCATCCGTGAAGAGCACTTTTTGCCAGTCCTGTCTGGTCCAGCGAAGGTGGGTTTGTGCCCATAGGCAGCGTTGTTGCTGGTGATGTCTGGTAAGGACCTGCCTTACAACAGGCCTACAAGCCCTCAGTCCAGCCTCTCTCAGCCTATTGCGTACAGTCTGAGCACTGATGGAGGGATTGTGTGTTCCTGGTGTGATTCGGGCAGTTGTTGTGGCCATCCTGTACCTGTCACGCAGGTGTGATATTCAGATGTACCGATCCTGTGCAGGTGTTGTTACACGTGGCCTTCCACTGCGAGGATGATCAGCTGTCCTTCCCGTCTCCCTGTAGCGCTGTCTTAGGCATCTCACAGTTCAGACATGGCCATTTATTGCCCTAGCCACATCAGCAGTCCTCATGCCTCCCTGCAGCATGCCTAATGCACGTTCACACAGATGAGCAGGGACCCTGGGCATCTTTCTTTGGGTGTTTTTCACAGTCGGTAGACAAGTCTCTTTAGTGTCCTGCGTTTTTAGAACTGTGACCTTAAATGCCTACTTTCTGTAAGCTGTTAAGGTCTGAACGACCATTCCACAGGTGCATGTTAATTAATTGATTATGGTTAATTGAACATGCATGGAAAACATTGTTTAAACCCTTTACAATGAAGATCTGTAAAGTTATTTGGATTTTTACAACATAATTGTTGAAATACACAGTCCTGAAAAAGGGGCGTTTCTTTTTTTGCTGAGTATATATATATATATATATATTTATATACACACATCGTCACTGTGTGATAAGCTTATTGTAATTAATGCTGACTTTGTTTTCAGACTTTTTGCACATCTTTATCAGGGCTACAAACAGATACATACGGGGCATGCTAAGGTAGCCTAATTTTTAAAATTATATTCCATTCATCTCCTTTACCTTTCTGATAAGAATGAAAGAAAAAGGCTTGTGCTGAGCCTGTTGTTTACCCTTTCACCAGATGCGGTTTTGCAATCTGTTCAATTGCAATATTTGGTTAGATTTGCCACGCACAATGAGTGAGAAAGATTTCTCCTAGATATTGGTCCATATTGACATGATTGCATCATTTAGTTGATGCAGGTTTGTTAACTGCACAGAAGTAATGTGAATTCCCCATTCAACCACATCTCAAAGATGCTCTATGAGATTGAGAACTAGTGAGCGTGAAGGCCACTAGGGTACACTAAACTAATTGTAATGTTCAAGAAACTAGCTTAAGATGATTTGAGCTTTCTGGAATGGTGCATTATCTTGCTGGAAGTAGCCATAAGATGGCCACAGTGTGGTCATAAAAGAACTGAAATGATGGCAGTGATGTTTAAACAATGTTAGTATTTAGGGACCCAAACTGGGCCAAGTAAATAAGCCCCACATCATTACACCACCATCAGCAGCAAAATTGATCCATGCTTTATTTTTCTTAATGCCAAATTATGACCAAACAATTCAAATTAAGTAGCAGAAATTAGGACTCATTGGATCTAGCAATTTTTTTTCCTAATTTAATATTGTACAATTTTCGTTAACTTCTGAGAATTATAGCCTGAAATACCAGTTCTTAGTTGGCATGTCTGAAATCTGATCGGGTTTTCTGCTGCTGTACTCAAAGTTCGACATGTTCCTTCTGTAACTGGTGGGTTGCCGGTTCGAACCCCTGTTCTGTCCTTCCTTATGTCTTTGGGCAAGGCATTTCACCCGCCTTACCTGCTGGTGGTCAGAGGGCCCGGTGGTGCTTGTGTGTATGGCAGCCTTGCTTCTGTCAGTGTGCCCCAGGGGAGTTGTGGCTACAATTTAGTTTATCACCATCAGTGTGTGAATGTGTGCATGAATGGGTGAATGACTGAATGTATTGTAAAGACCTTTGAGGTAATCTGACTGCAAAAGCGCTATACAAATGCAGGCCATTTAACATTTAGCATTCAGAGTTTGTAATCTGCAAACTTTGGCTGTAAACCCCTACTTTCATCCGGACATGTAACGTTATAGACGAGTTTTCCCCATGAGCTCAGCAGTGCGTCTTTTCCTACCAGGAACGTTTCAGACACGCATTGCCTGCAAATTAATTCCAGTTTTCTTCATAGTTAAACACAAAATATGTAAAAAGTGCAAAGGGTTGAGATAAGGCCTTATAGCCTTTTGTTGCCTTTCTTTTATCTCAAAGCAGTGTGCCCATTCTCCTCTTACGTCAAAAAGGTATTTCTGTTCACCAATTCACGGTTCACTGTATATTTTCTTTCTTCTGGACCATTCTCTATAAAGCCAAAATAGGGCTGTGTGTAAAAATCTCAGTAGATCGGTAGTTACTGAAATACTCTGAGGCTCATTTAGAACTCCAGCAAGTCGTTTTCCACTTGTCTAGATGACTAAATGAAGTGAGTTGCTGCCACATGATTGGATGATACACTATGTCTTTTAACGAGCAATTGAACAGGTGTATCTACCAAAGTGGCCAAGTTAGTGTAAATTTACATATATTAAATGTTTTTTCATTGATGTTACTAATGAGCCAACTATGAAATCTGAAGCTGTTTTTTCATTGAGCTTTCTAAGCTTTTGCATGATATGAATATATCATAGCTTGTTCTATTTCTGTCCATGTGTTAGTGCATTATGTCAAACAGTAGAGCTACAATGCAAAATTGAGCTATGTGAACAACATGCCCAAAGCTGGACTCAAATTCTGTATTACTTGGTAATTTCTCTTTTGAAATGACATGTTATTTGGGAAACAATCTTTGAACTTCAGCTGTCAGCTGTGATTTGGCTTGATAGTTGTTAGTCATGGTGTCATATTTATTGCACGTCTTAAGCACCATTTTCCCCTTGAAATCATTTAGCATTATACAGAATTATTGCAGTATGGTTTCCATTGAAATACTGAAGAAAGAAAGAAGACATTATCCTGATTAAGAGAAGTCTGCCTTGGATCACTGTATCCCAGACAGCAGAGTCTGTAGGAGGTTAAATTAACATGTCACTCTGCTGAAACACCAGATTAAAATATGCACAGTAGAAAAGCATTTTCTCCTTTTCTTTCTTATGATATCACACAGATGGTTATACACATGCTCAAACACTCACTTCCTGTTTCACAACATAAGCTCCAGTGCTACACACCACACTGTAATGATGAACGAGCCCTGTCTTTTACAGTGTGATAAAGCCCCCCTGTCTGAGCTTGAATAGGTAGGCTATTGTTGTAGTACCATAACCTTTTATTCATCTTCTGTAAAAAAAAAATGAAATCAATTAAGAGCGAGGTAGGATCATGCCTTGCTTTGAGCACAGCTAATCACATTTATCTCACCCACACTTCAGTTTTTTTCTTTACCCTTTTTTTTGCTCATGCTCATTTCTTCTAGTCACATCTTTTCCTTTCTTTACCATTCTTGCATGCTCTGTGTTTCTTTTTTTCAGTTTAATATGTGACAGCAGATGCAGTCAGAGCTCCCATTTAACCCTATGCCTGCAGCTTTAATAGCTTTAATCACTGTCTTCACCATGGCAACCTATCTGAACAACCAGTTATGGGGTATTTTCTGTATACCCATGTGCACCTTCATTCGCAGTCATAACAAATGAAGAATACATTTATAACATATTTTGATGAGAGGAAAGGTAAAAAAAAAGATTTAGAGGCAGAATAAAGTTGTTAAACGACAATTATATTACTACAAGCAGTTAAATTGCTCAACATGTCCTACATTCCTTCCCTCTCTTCTGTGTTGTAGCTAGATTCTGTGTATGGGTTATCACAATTCTTAAGCTGTCAAGATAGATGTTAACATACAAACGAAGAAAGGGTTTTCTTCTCTGTTCTTAAGTACATTAGGTACATCAACATCTGGGTGTTGATGCTATATCCACGTGCAAACACTTTGAGCAGGAGAGACGCGCGTAGGCGCGCAACTAGGCTAATTGTTGTTTTCTTTTTATTATTTTTTCTTTTCTTTTCTTTTTATTTTATCGATATATGCTTATCAGCACACAATGTGAAGCTAATTCCCTAACTCTGTACTCATCATGAATATCGCAAGTTCTTATAAACAACGCTGTGTGTGCTCAGCGCTGATAAAGGAGTGGGTGATCAATTAGCCTCGCATCGATTGATTCAGTTTCAGCACCACCGCGGTTGACAGCTCCCGTTAAGAGCTTCTTAAGCAGCTTCTTAGGCTTGATCTTAAGGTTCTCCTAAGAAGGCAGTTAAGAACGCTTCTGGGAAACACCCATATCTTAGCGCTCCTTCTTAGCCAAACCCTTCTTAGGAGCCTTCCTTAAGAACGATCGCATTTGGGAAATGCGGCCAAAGTATTTTTGAATTGAATTGAACTGAAGTTCTTCCCCACTCAATTCTGTTATACTTAGTGGTCCTGCATAAATAGAGTATGGCAAAATGTTTACGTTTTAGTTCTTTCCCAGTCATTTAAACGTTTTATCCATTCACCTGATCACGATCTGTCAAACCAGCCATCTGTTTATTGCCTATCATGCTTCTAAGCATTTGTCAGTCTTTTATCCGTCACTCTATCCATTTGTCCATGAGTCTTTCCATCCATCCATCCACCATACTTTTGTCCGTCCATTCATTCATAAATCAGACAGTCATTCAAATAATTTAACCGATCTGTGTGTCAGTCCATCTGTCCTTCCATTTTTCTAATTTCATCCACCATTCTGTCCACCCAGCTGTCTGTCTATAAATTAATTGCTCCAACCATTGATCTGTCATTCTATAAAGCCATCCTTCAGGTTTCATTCTTTTAAAAGCCGTGTAGTATTTGCAAATTTGTATTTGGAATTTTGATGAAAAAATACAAAGAAGACTAAAACAAAAACAAAATGTATGAGCGCACTATATATTTCTCCACACAATTTCACATTTCAAGCTTGCCAAAATTGCAAGAAAATGTCTTTTTAGTGCAGCCATGCACTCCCTGTTTATTATTTACTTATTTTTGCTTTGCCTTGCTAAATTC
Organism: Valencia hispanica; assembly: GCA_963556495.2. Taxonomy (NCBI): domain Eukaryota; kingdom Metazoa; phylum Chordata; class Actinopteri; order Cyprinodontiformes; family Valenciidae; genus Valencia; species Valencia hispanica. The sequence continues at coordinate 20,351,990 of OY747702.1, forward strand.
TCCTCTCCCAACCTCAATTTTCCAGTCCATCCCTTCACTTTGTCATTGTCTCTGACAAGTTACTCCTGTATCTTCTTTACTCATTCTTTATCACTTTCTCTGCAGCCATTGTCCCATGTCTCCCTCAGGGTACAAGGAAAAGGGTTTTAATTAGTTGAACATGTCTTGAGTCACAGGAACCTAAGATGGCGTGTTGACATGAGGCCACCACCAAGGCTACCTGACCTAGCAATGGGGAAGGAGGGGAGGACCTTATCCCACCAATTCCCTGGAGGGACTGAAACTTGATTTCTCCGTTTTGTTTGGAACATGTCACAATGAGATCCCTGTCAGCTATAGTATTTCTTGTCTAGTGGTGCAAACCAGTCACACTCACATTTGTAGCCCAAGAAACAGTGGCAGAGTACACCCTTTGTAAGCAGTGTTGCCAACTCCTCAGCATGGAAAGTAGCTATTGGCTGTCCCAAAAGTCACTAGAAGTCACTAAATGATGTCATCACCTCATTTGCATAATGTGCATATAATTGTAACATATACTGTAGGACAGGGGAATAATTTTATAAATTATAATTTTTGCTGAATACATTTCTTAACACTTGATGGTGGTGTGGTTAGAGTGGAACATGTTATAAGGTTTTGCCTTTTGAGTATGTTTTTGAGTAGTCATGTGTTTTTTATTGCTAATTTTGGGATAAAAATCTGCACTATAATACAGTTTCAATCAGTCGTTCAGTGTTTATCTATATAGAGCTTTACTCAGCCAAGAGGTGATGAAAGGGCTTCAGAAATAAGAAAATGTGTAATAAGACAGAAACAGTAAAAAGATTAAAATAAAAAATAGAATCAGCACCTCAAGCGATTTTATATATAAATGGTCTTTTTTTTGTTTACTATATATATATATATATTATGGCATGCCGTTCAGGAAATTATTGTATATTTATATTGTTACTTTTGCATATATTGAATGAAAATCTGAATATATTGAATGAACCTTGAATATATGGAATGAAAGTCTGAATATTTTGAATGAACCTTGAATATATGGAATGAACCTTGAAAATATGGAATTAAAGTCTGAATATATTGAATGAACTTTGAATATATTGAATGAAAATCTAAATATATTGAATGAAAGTCTGAATATCTTGAATGAACCTTGAATATATGGAATGAAAGTCTGAATATATTGAATGAACCTTGAATATATGGAATGAAAGTCTGAATATATTGAATGAACTTTGAATATCTTGAATGAAAATCTGAATATATTGAATGAAAGTCTGAATATCTTGAATGGACCTTGAATATATGGAATGAAAGTCTGAATATATTGAATGAACTTTGAATATATGGAATGAAAATCTGAATATATTGAATGAAAGTCTGAATATATGGAATGAAAGTCTGAATATATGGAATGAAAGTCTGAATATATGGAATGAAAGTTGGACCCGGTAGGATTGTACGGCTGAAGTAGGTGAGTTTAGATATTTTTATGGTGATAAATGCAGATAAAGTATCATTTTGTATGTGATTGTAAACACGTGTAAACTGTAGTTAGCAGCAGGTCACAGTTAGCAGGTGCCTTTTCATTATATTAAGTTTTTAGTTGACCAAATAATAATTATTCTATGTACTTAGTTTAGGGACAAGAGTATTTCCCATTTGCTCAATCTAAAAACAAAATAAAATGCAACAAACGGGACATGCCGGTTCTTCATTCAGTTTATATTATCAAGTTTATATTAACCGGGACCAAAGTGTCAATCACCAGAATAAGGTATTGTTACATGTTTGACACATTAGTGTTAAACTATTTTCCACATTGTAGAATTACTTCAGTTGTCTTAATGGTTCTGTTTTCTGGGATTTCTTAATGATGGAAAGTCTTTTCAACAAAATGCATCATTGAATATTTTTCTTTATGTTTTAAGGTGGAGTTGATGAGACCTTAGAGATAATCCAGGAACTAGAGGAACTGATCCTGTTCCTTTCGTTCTCCAGTAGTAACAGGACATTGGTGCTTCTGGTATAAGTTTCCAACTTCATTCTTAGAATTCAAATATCATTTTTTATGCCCTCCATGATTTCTGTTTAAAATGTGACTCTCTTCAAAGTAGTAGTTCACCTTTTCTGTCTTTTGTTCCTCAGTATGAAATGCTTGTGGGGGCCAGCATTCCCTTCTATGTGCATCCACTAGTTTTCCATCTGGACTGGCACCAAACCGTGGAGCATCAAGGTGGATGAAGAGCCATTAAGGAAAAGTTTGACCTCAAAGATTTTCTCATACCAAGAAAAAAAACATTCGTCCAAATTTCACAGCTTTCATTAATAACTTTCTCTGTTTAATAATCTGTGCATAAGGTATCTTAGCAGTTAATTCTAATTTTACTTTAACAATAAGGACAATTATTTATGAAGTGAGTCACAGGTGTCCAGGCCTACGTAAACTGGGTTTTTGTTTTAGTTCTGTGTCTTTCTTCTCTGTCTTGTCTGCTGATGTGTTATCCGAACACACATTTGGACCTGTACTTGCAAGACTTAAACCCATTTACAAGACAGAGTGGGATAGGATTCTGTATTCTAGAACTGGAAGTTCAGGGATTTTGGTGCACCTAAATCTTTTCTCAGTTGATTAAGCAGCACAACTGGACACTGGTAGGAAAGCAGTTGTTTTTAGGGATGTTTTTAAATGTTATAACACTGTTACTGAGGCATACATTCCATCAATCTTTGCTGGTTGGTGTCAAAAGGAGAAGAGGGGAGCTGTTCCACGGTTATAACATTGCCTTTGTTGATCGGAGGATCTGAAGATAAAACTTCAATAAAGTATTCCATGAGTGTCCAGCTCCAGTCCTCAAAGTCTGCTGTTCTGACATTTTAGATGTGTTTCTACTTCAACACAGCTGATTGAAACCTCAGCAAGTCAATGTTTTGCAGAGGTACTGCTAATGAACCATAATTTGATTTAGATAAACTAATACATGCAGGATATTGGCATTGATAACCAACATTTAACACCACTGCTCTAAACCAAACCACAGTAAGTGTGAAATACTACACATATGCATGTCACCAATGTAAATAATGTGGCAGCATTGTGTATAATCGTGTTTTAAATCTAAAGACTGTAAACAGATTTTTTAAATAAAAATTTTTTTTTCAATGTATTTCATTTTTCACAATAAATTCAGAATTACCATGACCTTTGTGTCAGATTAACAACTTTTATTCTTTCAGAGAATACAGTCAATCATATTATATAAATAAAAACTGATTACTAAAGTATGCACCCAAACTATCAGGTATGTGATTTAGCTTTTATATCACTTAAGAGTATTTGGATATATATTATAGATGTATTGCAAAATGTACCACAATAGTTTATTGAACTAAGGTTTCTCTTAGAAATGATCAGTGTATTGAATCACTAAAAAGAATGTAGATCGTTTAAACCATTTGTTAGATCATCTCGAGTAAATGTTTAAAATGCAGGAATACTTTCCATCAGAGGTGACCGATGGGGACAAAACCCCCCGTCATAATCCATTTTTACTCACATGTTTAAAATGATAATAGACATATTCCATAGTATTTGTTATTTTTTCATTTAATTAATATTCAAGGTGAACATAGAATCATGCATACACATATACACACACACACACACATACACACACATATACACATACACACCCACACACCCATATATATACATATACATACATAGATATACATATACATATATATACATGGTTTACCGACACCTGCACCAGACATTGCACCTCAAATCATGACTGACTGTGGATATTTCACACTGGACCTCAAGCAGCTTGGGTACTGTTCCTCACCTGTCTTCCTCCAAATCCTTGGACCTTGATTCTCGAATGACAGGCACACTTTATTTTTAATGGAAAAGAGGACCTTGGACCACTGGCCAACAGTCCAGTTCTTCTTGTTGGCCCAGTTAAGATGCTTCCTACATTGGCTCAGGCTCAGAAGAGGTTTGACCTGAGGAACCCAACAGTTGTAGCCCATCCACACTTTCTGGGTCTCTGCCAGATTCATTAATCTTTTCTGTTTGATAATCTGCTAAAGCCCACGATCAGCTCTTCTACTGGTGCATTTTCTCCTGCCACATTTTGCCCTTCCACTAGACTTTCCATTGATATGCTTGGACACATCAATCTGTGACCAGCCAGCCTCCTTAGCCATGAACCTTTGTGGCCCACCCATCCTATGGAGGGTATCATTGATGGTCTTCTGGCCAGTAGTCTTCCCCATATTGAACATAACTGAAATAAATAAATAACCTTGAAATAAATTTGATTATTGTAAATGTCATTTATTTACAAAAGTTACATTATTCACAATTCACTAAGACATTGTGGAACAATGTCTTAGTGTAGATCAACTACACACATACTGATATCACTTTTTCTGCTGATTAGGATAATGTTCCAGTTGAGCTTATTAAAACATAGTGATATAATAATAAAAATCAACAAAAAGTATGTTTAATTCATCCTTAAAAGTTATTTTCAAAACATTATTTTAATCAGAAACACACCTGATCAGAATGCATATTCTTATCTTTTGAATATGACATTTTAATCAGGCTTATAGGCAGCATCACAATCACACATGCTTGGCTCAGTTTGTTAGTATGGAACATGCGTGTATATTCTGTCATATGATAAGACTTTGTTCAATTATTTGTTAACACAAATGGTAAATCAGCCAATTACATGGGAGCAAGTCAGTGCACTTATCTGGACATGAAAACTACTTCCTAAAGCATTGGAATGTGGTAAAAAGGGGGATTTAATTAAAAATACGGTGAATAACCACTCGTTACAACCAAGGTATGCCAAATAATGTCTCTAAAGACAATGTGTCTCACCTTGAAGCAGATGGGCAACAGCAGAGAAGCACACAAGGTGCTACCCCTGTCATCTGGATCAATCCTAACGTATTAGGATGGTTCAGGCTGACGGTGTATTTATGTAGGGGATATTAGTTTAGAACTATTTGGGACCAAACTATTTGAGACCAAAAGCATTGTTTAAATGCCACAGCCTTCCTGAATATTGCTGCTAACCTTGTCCATCTCTTTATGACCACAATGTAACCCTTTTATGATGGCTCCTTGCAGTAGAATAAGGCATCTTGTCACAAGCTCAGATAATTTCAAACTGGTTTCTTGAACATGATGAATTTCTTGCACTTTACAGGATGATCTATGTATGTACAGTCAACAAACCTGTGGCAACTTTGCAATGGTATGTCAGGATGGACTAAAATCTCTGAGAAATACCTAACAAAGTGCCTGGTATATCTCAGTGTTTCCAGCTATTGGTGGTTAGTTATTTAAGCTTAAACAATATTATTCTTTTCTTTTTCTGGGAAATTTGCAAAATTATTATGACTTTGGGTATTATACCCAGCATAATTTAAGTACAGCACCTTATTTTCACTTCCCTACAGTGAATGACTTAAAGATCTTACACTAAAGTATTTAGTTTTTTCCCCCCACACATTGCACCCTCATCTCTCTGATTCATCATTCTTTAATTAGGGCTGTTAATTTCTTCTTCAATTACTTTATCTGGACTTATAAATGGAAATGTGGGAGACAGAGGCCAAAAATGGCTCGTGTCAACCCATTTAGAGGACACAGAACTGGACAGGGTAAATGAACTCTGCTGACCCGGCAGCTGTAGGCTCAAAAACATCAGAGTTTAGGGTCATCTGACTCTGGCAGCAAGCAGAATGTATGCATTAACAGCAGCAAATTATAATTTCCTCCATAGTCTGCTTAGCACTTAACAGTCATTAGTCCACTCATGAACTTAAGCAGCCCTTTAGAATTGGATTACTGTAACTGGAATAATGCAGCAAGGCAAAATATAAAATTGGAAACGCCATGTGAAAAACATTGTCCTTCACTGTTAATTAAAATGCAGCACATAGAATTTGACCAGAAATATCAGAGTGTCCTTTATGTTCTTTCTTCATAACCACTGTGTCATACCTGACCTTTTTCCCCTCCATCACTGTCACCAGCACTTATGTCTTGATAAACATTTTACACCTGAGAGATTGACTGACAGACTGACTCGAAAGACAGCATGTTGACAAAGCACAGAAAACAACCTTTGGAGTGAAGACCGAACTTCCATTTTTTTTTGCTGCCGGGGCTGATTCAACAAGGCCTTTTGGTGGAAGTGCAAGACAAGCTTTTACCTGAAAAATAAATGCTGATTTAAGATAAAAACCAGGGGCCTGTACCATGAAGGTAGCTGAACAAACTCGGGGTTACAGGATTGGTTTTGAGTCGACAAAATCAAACCGATGCAATCCGGCTTTATTGGTACCATGACGCAGCTTATCAACTTTCTCTGTCAACTCAGGCTTTGATCCTTAAGCTATGATTAATCCACATGCGCGTAAACAAAAGAGTGACGACGACACTGAACAACCAATCGCGTTCGATATGGATAGAGCGAGAGCTATATACTTTTTAACGGAGGAGCAAGAGATTATTCTCCAGAAATATGAAGAATTTCGAAATATTTTTCAAGCACGCAGTAACACTGTATCTGCTGCCAAAGCAAGAGAACAATCGTGGAGGAAGATTGCTGATTGCGTTAATGCGTGGGTTAAACAACTAATGTAGGCTAAGCATATAAAAAATATATTAAATGCTAAAATGAAAATGTATTCGTGTTGAGATAGATATATCTATATGTGTAGATGTATGTAAAATGTGAATGTATAGGCTATTACATCCTAAGAAAGAATGATATTCATTGATTTTTATATGCAACCAACTCCAAACGTTCTTGGCAGCAGATCAAGACAAAATATAATTCAAAGTGGTGAGTATTTACCATAACCTTTTATTATTTTCTTTGAACATTTAATCACAAACACTTGTTTGCATCAAACAGAAAAAAAAAGTGAAATATGCTTTTTTGAAGAAAAAAAAAAAAAAGTCTGAAATGTTAAATTTGTTCATGTGAGGTCACCCTATCAAGATATCTTACAGGCAATTTTATAAAATAAATAAATAAATGTCCAGGGAACACAATGAAGCTATTGATGTACCCCTGCAGAGCGAGAACCACCTTTCGAATGGTTCGGCAGACTGTTTTCCCCTAGATTCTCTGCATCCCCGACCGCATACAAGTATGTACCACTTGCAAAAAAACGCAACGCAATACATACCATTTGCGGTACAGTCAGGGCATGGCTTCGACGAGTCACATTTGTTATGTGCGGCTCAAGAAGCTCACAGAGATAAGACATTCCTTCCGCGGAAAATCTGTATCTTTCATACAACTACGCATCAGGAAAGTCAAATGGATTTTGTCTGTCCCTAAAAACTCGTTCTCTACGAAGTGCTCGTCTAACAATTTGCGCGGAGATGTCCACAGGATTTGGGAGAAAAGGTGAAGCAATTGCAACAGAGAACAGACGCTGGGAATTAGTTACGTCACATATATGTTTCTTTGCTCACAGCTGATTGGTCAAACTTCAGTCTGAGATCTTGAATCCAGAACATAACCTGCCCCGGTACAGGTTAGCCGTGCAGTGTAAGATACCATGGCAACGAACACCGATCAAAGCCGAGCTACTTTCATAGTACCTAAAACCCAGGGTTGGCGGAAACTAAGCTGAAACATAGCTGGCTAGCCACCTAATCCGGCTTCATGGTACAGGCCCCTGGTGAATATCTGGAAGAAATCTTTAGGAATATGTTGCAATACTAAATGAGTTTCAAAAAGTTTAACTGTGAGACTGGGTTAAAGATGCTATACCAAATCTGCAAAACAAGCTACCTTAAAAAAATTCTCATGACTCTTAACGTTCTGACATAGTATAGCTATAAATATTTTGTGTTGAACCTGTGATATAGCTGCAGAAGGGGATGGCTGAACACTTAAAAAGTCGCCTTGAGAATGTGTCTCGACAACTTCCTGTTCTGTCCCTCCATGTTTAACGTGATGATGATTATGTATATTGTGAAGATGTTTTTTAAAGCCATTGCAAGTACAAGAAGATGAAAGACACTGTTCTCCACATTTAGTTATAAAAGTGGTGACAAAAAATGCCAATAGTGCATACCTTGGCAAATCTAACAAAATGATTGACTGGCTGTGCATAGCCTATCTTCAGTGTTTTGTGGCTTCTTGATGTTGGGGGAAGGAGATGCAGCAACAAATAAAGAGCTGCTATGTCACTATCCGAGCCTTAAAGACAAAAACATACGAGACAAATTAAAAATGAACTGAAAACAGAATTCTGGAAGTTTTGTGAAACAGTCAAAGGATGAGATTTCTGAAAATGCTTAAACAAACCAGACGCAATAACTACTTTAGTCTGTTTGCACTCAAGTTAACTGCAATAAGACAGACAAAGGGATATGTGAGTATTTTATAACGGAAACGCTGTCCATTTTTACCACAATCATTTGAAGGCCCTGGATCAAACTATGCTCATAGCTCCTCTACACATGGACTTGATGGAAGACTTTGGCATTCTGCAATTACTTTTTGCTTGAAGTATGAAGACCACTTTGTAAGAAATCTTCCAGAGACTTCCTCCCCAAGCATCATTGCAAAATCCTGATCAACCTTTTAATTAGACAAAACAGCAACCAAATATTAGTTACTTAATTGTTTCTTGCGAAATGTCATCTTGAGTTGTTAGGGAAATCATGAAATATACTCACCAATCCAGGTGCATCAAGGAAACGAGGGAAGACATACAAGATAGATGATACTGCATCCGGGTCATGAACCAGCTTCTGTCTATATTCAAAGGTGTTGGGCTATCCTGGAAGTTTGGCCTGGGACACCCATGGTGGGATCCTCCTTTCAAAAAAACAAATATATTGCCATTCTGCTCATCATATTGGCGACCAGTATGTTGACCATATGTCGACGAGTTGCATCTGAGAGTGTTTTAGTTTTGTCATATTCATTGAAGATTTCCTCACCCCTTGGGTGTGACCTTAGAACAGTATACACCCTCTGTATAAAGACATACAGATTAAACTGAAGCAAATTAATCAAAAAGATTAAAATACAGTTAAGCACTAGAAATTGCTTTAAGCCTTGCTTCTTCACGATCAAGCTCTCCTAGGCCCTTCTTCCTGTTCTTTGTATTTTGAGGATAATAGTTGAATCTGAAAAACAGGAAGACGCTGGGGACAATGGATGGTCTGACAATGAAACTGGTGATGTTGGAGGGGCGAGGGGGACTGGCTGTACTGATGACTGATTCATCTTCAACCAAACTGATCTCAATATCTATAAATATGGGCCATAAAATGTATCAAAAAATTTGATAGTGCAAAATGTATGAGAAGTCACAATACCTGGAATAATGGTGTTGTATTCTACTTTTCTGGGGCTATTTTTTATTATGCAGTATATATGTTTTAACTATATCTTAGTAAGCTTTAGAAGTAATAGGCCTGTTTATATTATTCAGGGTAGTAAAACATGACTCTTTTACCAGTATTTTATAGGGTTTAAGGTTTTAAGTAAACAAACTCTTGAGTAAAGATATGAACTGAAAGCAGGGAGGATCGGTTATAACTCTAGTTCCTGGTACGGTCAGGAGAAAATAAATGACCTGTCAAGATGTAGAAGGAGGAGAGAGGAGTCATGTGATATGTTCTTTGTTCTTCTGAAATAAAAATGGTACACCCTGGTAGAGAAGCGAGTCAGATCTTTTCTGGCTCCCATCTGCAGGTGCGTCCTTTGTGAAACAGATATCTGTTGTGTGTGTTGTTTTACTCTGTCTCTCAGTTCTGGGTCTTATTTTGAAACAGTTCCCGCTGGGGTTTTGGAGTTCAGCGCCCCCACCTCTCTGAGCAGGAAGTGAGTTGCAGAGCACATTATGATAAGAAGCCGACAATGGCCAACCACATAAATTATGATAATGTGCAAGAAACAAACATTCAAAATGTAAAAGCATATTACAAAATTGGGATCTGAAAGGCTGTTAAATCTGACCAATATTTATGTAAACATTCAAGATCATGAAGACATGTACACCTCCCGTTACTGTCTGCTTTCTGTAGCCAACTTTGAAAGCTCAAACCCCAGACTTTACCAGCTCATCAAAAATGTCTGAGTCAACTTCAGTGTTTGAGGCATCAGTCATGACAAGTACACCTTCTGGGAAGAGCGGAGGCTGACAGCTGAACTTGTCCATAACTGAAAGAAGGAACACAAATGTCATTGAACTACAAAAAAAAAAAAAAACCCGTTCGAACCTTTGTTGAACACTCATTGGTGATAGTTTTATACAATATTTAAATAGCAAATGAATACGAACCATCTTGAAGAAATTGGAGGAAATGAAAGCATTCATCACTTTGTGGAACTTTAACGTACCTCTTCACTCCCATACCTTCACAAACATCTGTGTGGAGATTCAATAAAAAAAAAAAAAAAATAGTTGTGAATTACTCAACTGCACAAATAATCTGGTAATCATTTGCAGCACAGAGGGAAAACATAATCATTAAGAGCCATAACATCTAAAGCAAAGTATTTGACCAAACGGCAATTTAAAATACTAATCCTTTGCCTGTCTTTAAAAGCGATACAATACCCAGACATGTTTGTTAAAATGGTGTTCTCTCAAACAACTGAAGAACACAGACTATAGGTGAAGTTAGTTAAAAGTTGGATATTCAACAAACATTCAGTCCATGGTTTACTAAGGTTGGTGATGGGTTTTTGTGCCACATGCTGTGACAGAGAAGGCGGTTAGCTCTCTCCCCAAGTGATCTCCTGCTTTCAGGAGCGGATACACAAAGTAGAGTTAACCACTGTTTGTCACAGCGCGCGGCACAAAACCCCATTGCAAACCGTAGTAAATCATGGACTGAATGACAAACCAATTCATAACCTTGATATTTTTTAATTGATGCTTAAGCAGTGAGCACAAACCTGAATGCTAACATAGAACCCAACCATCTTATTTGCTAATGACGTTTTCTAAATCTGACTGTGGGAGACAGTTTAAGCTTCAAGCTAAATGTTATGCCTGGATTTCACAATCTAAACATTGCTGTAGGTGTGTTTGTGTTGGCCAAAACATGACTGAATATTCATATGAAAGCTTTTTATCGAAGCTATAATATTTGTCCCCAAACAATACATTTCAGCTAGCTAAAACAGATTATGTCATCACAGAGCAACGTGGCTAGTGCCTTTCACATAGCTTTGTCTCGACTCAAACAAGCCTAAAAGGTAGGCCTATAGCAAAAGTTAAAACAATATCAGAAATAAATTGACTAACCACTTAACCATGTAGAGAGCAAAATTTTCAGACTGTGCTTCGCTTCAGCTGTGGTCAGAACCTGTGGTGCTGAGGGCGGAGTCAGTGAATTTACACTTAGTGTCATATCCACTGTAGGAGTTCAGAGTTAAGAGGTCAAGTGTTACTGTTCTCATTTTAATACCTCCAGATTTAATGTTGAAACACTCATCTTTAAACATACAATTTTAACTACCTATATTTTACACCTCAGAGTTGCAATCAAAGAATGTAACTCTACTTAGAGTAAAATTAACTACATTTGCCAACACCAAAACATTTGACACTTTTGATTTGCTGTGTAATAGAAATTTCTGTTACTGTGGTCACACCTCTTTTCAGGTCATTGACCAGTTCCCTCTGTGCAGTTCTGGGCTGTTTCCTCGCCGTTCTCAAGACCATGTGTATCCCACAAGATGAGATCTTGCATGGAGCCCCAGGTCAAGGGAGATTGTCAGTGATCCATTTTTTAAATAATTGCTCCAACAGATGATCTCTTCTCACCAAGCTGCTTGCCTATTGTAGATTGGCTCATCCCAGTATTGTGCAGGTGTACAAGCCTGTCCCTGGTGTCCTTAGACAGCTCTCTGATCTTGGTCATGGTGGAGGTTGGAGTCTGACTGGTTGAAGTTAGGAACAGGTGTCTTTTATACAGATAACAAGTTCAAACAGGTGCCATTCATACAGGTAATGAATGGAGGATAGAAGAGCTTCTTAAAGAAGAAGTAACAGATTTGTGAGGGCCAGAATTCTTGCTTGGTTGTAGGTGGTAAATACTTATTTTTTTGCACAATTATACAGATAAATTCTTTAAAAATTGAACAATGTAATTTCCTGGATTTTCTTTTACATTCTGTGTCTCACAGTTGAAGTGTATCTATGATGAAAATTACAGACGTCTTTCATCTTTTTAACTGGGACAACTTGCTCAGTCAATGGTAACCAAATACTTTTTGCCCCACTGTACCTGTTAAACATGCACAAAGCAGACATTCCTCTTAAGTGGTACGAAACTCTTAATAATAGAGCTGTGTTTGTCTTACTATTTCAATGCAAATGCGTACTATAAAATTGTGTGCTAAGGCATTTCCTGACCAGCAAGGTGAGTTATGTATGGTAATTTAAGATTTCTTTTTGCATCTAGAGCAGCTCTTTCATCTTTGAGAATATTAAAGAACTGTGAGATATGTACCAATAATGAAGGCTTGGAATCGGAACTGAAAGGAAGTGAAAAATATTTAACAAACCACTGATTTAAAAGGATGAGAGGGGAGGAAAATAAAATCAATGTCTTCCACTTTGAGCTCTGCATGAATCAGCATTGACTTCATTTGATCATAAAAAGCAATCAGTTCCCCATCGCAATGTTCCACCATATTAATCCTAGATTTAAATCAATCCTGTTTGTGCTCCTATACAAACTCATGTAACGGCATTCTCCACACAGTGCACAATTACACATTCAGCATCAGGCACTCACTTACAAATATAAATGAGCTGTCAAAAACCCACAAGATTTCTAATTGGATTGAGAAAAAATGAACACGCATTTTGTCATTTGGTCAATACAAACAACCTGGATTTGGAGTTTTACATAAAATCTACTTCGACTTTGACAATAGCCAGTTGATGTAGCCTCTGGGGGTAAATGCAATCTTTGCTGTTTTGCCTACTCTTGTCGCTCAGGTTTAAGTAAACATATTTTCAAGGGTAGGCCTTTATAAAAAGAAAGGGGAAAAAAATCAAAAGGAACAGGATCCCCAGAAGGCTACTTGATTGAAATGGGTAGAAGGCGTACGTGATCATTAAAATCTTAACCCATGCATTACACACATGCACACCCCCTCAACAATCCTCAGGACAAAGTCAAGCAGCTCTCACAGCTGTCAAAGCATGCTAAATTTAAAATGATCAAAGCCTAGGAAAGTTGCAGGGAGGAAAAGTGGCCTGAACTAATGCAAGAATGAGGAGAAACAAGTGGAACTTTAGTAATATAAGCAAAAATCAAGACAGAAGCACAACTCCATTGGCAGACTAACTATTGGTTGTGTTCTCCAAAAATCTGGGATGCACAGAAGATTAAATGGAAGATCATAAGTGGCGAAAGAAACTAATAAGAAATCAAGTTAATTGTTATATACATACCATGTAGGAGAATAAGCAAGCATGTGGTAGAATGGGGCTCTGTTCAAATAAAACATTTAGCTCTATATACAAATTGCTGGGTGAGATGAACTACAAACAATAGTTGTCTGTAGATGTGGAATGCTGGTGGAGATATTCCCTAAAACACTTTATCTTTTACACTGTAAACTAAAGTTCATGGCTTGTTGTATTATTTTCTGTGATTTATGTTATAAGTTTTAAATGTCCTACGTTGTTGAACTCACCATACATTTCAAACGTTCCTTGAATGCACCTCAGGTGTGCAATGCAGTGCAGTACAGACAAGCTTCTGCCTTTCTGCATTTTGTGAAGGGTTCTGAAAATTCGAAAGGGGAGCTTGCAAAAGGATTACAACAGACGCACTAATGAGCATATCGGGACTTTGTGAGAATGTTCTCTACGCTCGGAGAAGTGGTGGAACTATAAAGAGCTATTTTTTAGGTCTGGTGGTACTGAGTACCGTTACGTACAGGCCCACTTAAAGCAGTGCTAACCAGCGGCTCCTCTTCAACACTCTCCCTCATGCCTTCGACTGTCTCCATGCTGCTGTGACTTCCGGACTGAATGCAGGAGTGGGGTTGGGGCGAGATTCACGTTCAGTGAGGACGGGAGGTGTAGCAAGGTGAAGTAACGCACGAGACGGACAGAGCAGAATACTAACTGGTCTATTTTTTTTTTTTAAGGTTTTTGGGCCTGAGTGGCCTTTATTGATAGTGGACAGAGAGGTGGGAGAAGACATGCGGCAAAGGTTGCCTGGGATGGGACTCGAACTGGGGACAGGCGCGCCGAGGACCAAAGCCTCTGCACATGTGGTGCCTGTTCTAACCACTACGCCACATGACACCCCACTAACTAGTCTATTTTAATCGATATAAACGATATTGGGTCATTGTTATATTGTATATGAAAAAATGGCTATATTTAAAAAAAAACTCTAGATATCGTCCAACCGTACCTGGTTTCAACTCAACAATGAATTGGGTTAATGGTTGATGCACAGGACTCAAAGAAAATACACTTATCCTAGACCTTTATCCTGTCACAAAGTCAGAACCAACTTTTCCAAGGTTATAGGAATATTTGTACTGACACTCCAAGTTGAGAACAATGTACTAGTCACCACACTTTATACAATCAAATGCTAAAGGATAAAGAGAAGGGGGTAACAGTAGAAAGCAATCAACCAATATTTGGCAATATCTATGAAGTATTGTGTTGGGCTACTCCTGGATTTATCCATTTTGAAGTAGGTAACAGAAAAACTAACAAATTATATCTTCACCTGAAAGGTACTTCAGCTATGTGGGAGTGTTTTAGATTGTGTTAAGTGTTGGGTTCCCGCAGGGAGTGGGGAACAACTGTCTGCTCTAAATTGGGACAACGGAAAGTGAGAATGTATCACATTGTGGGATATACTGTAAAGATTGATAAATAGAAAAGCATCTTTACAATACTCTATGTGAAAGCTGTCATTTATTTACACCCTCACAGTGCCTTCTATTATCTACCTGCTACAGTATCAGTGAGTAAACATCAACAGAATAATTTTTACTAGACCAAAATCAAGAATCATGCAGGTTTTCTCTCTCTAGGGATCTGTTAAAACTATCATCATTGTCTTATATCCGACAATGTTACATATTCCCATTTGCCGTACATAGTTTATAATCCAGCAAATAATGATACATTTAATCCCCCTGTCTTTGTAATACAATTTGATTAAAAAAAACATTTTTTTTAGCACTCTATATGGCAGATGAAAAAATCGTATTTAGTGCAAAAGGGCAAAATGTGCAATATAAAGTGTGAGCTTTGGTTCATGTATAGATAACATCTGAAAGTATAATGGCAATTATTTCATCAACAGAAAAAGTTAAGGCTTGATGTAATAATTATTTTTTTTGCAATATTCTCTTATCTTTTAGCTGTTTGATCCACACAATGGTTGTGTTTGCCTGGATGATTATAAGATAATTAGAAGTTAATAATAATAAGAAAGGGCAATGCAAGATGATTCTGGATGAAAGAACAAACAATTCAATTTCACACTTGATACTTCAAAAATAACTATTTATTCAATTCAATTCAATTCAAAAATACTTTATTGATCCCAGAGGGAAATTAAGTGTTGGTATAGCTCATATAATTAATTCTTTAAGGAGTTGTTGTAGATGATGATGGCTGTGGGCAGGAAGGATTTCCTGTAGCGGTCTGTATTGCAGCGAAACTGAAGAAGCCTCCGACTGAAGACGCTCTGTTGTTGTATGACTGTCTCATGAAGAGGATGCTCAGGGTTGTCCATAATTTTTTTGATTTTATGAAGAATCCTTCTTTGCATTATCATCTCCAGATTTTCCACAGTTGTCCCAAGAACAGAACCAGCCTTCTTTATCAGGTTGTTTAGCCTTTTTAAATCCCTGGCTCTGATGCTGCTACCCCAATGGACCAATGACTGATGTCACAGAAGCTCAGTTCACTCTTTAAATATTTCATAGTTGAAAATGATCCAACATGAAATGGACTTCTTATATGGAACCACCAATTTAGTTGTTTTTTTCATCATAAATATGATATAGGAAGACTCATGAATTTTAAGTGAAACCACTACAAAATTGCCTTTTTTCCCTTATAACTAATATTATATTAACTCTAAGAGACTGGCAACTCTTGATTATGGTCCAATAGCTGTCATTTCAAGCATTACTAGGAGTGAAGCCAGTGCCTCAGGGTGATACAGCTGGGGTCCACTATGGTCCTCCAACACACAAACACCTGCTGCAGCGAAGGTAATGGTGAAAAAATCTCCACTTTCTGGAGTACCAGCTTTTTTTCAAGTTTTTTTAGGATTTACTGAAAATTACCCTTCCCTTTCTTGTTGTTCTACTCTTTAAACAGTAACAGTGAGAATATAACAATCTGACATTAGTTAGTTAATTAGTCAGGCTGTCTGATTGGGTAGCCAGACAGCAGCTGGCTGCTCACAGCTCCTTATAAGAGAGTACATTTCTAAGCAAGAAAGAAAATTGTAGAAGCCTTATTTCAGCAAGCTGACCTGTAAGTGCACAGCCATAAGTGAGGGAGGAACAGTACTCCATTACTCTATATCCCTTACAACATAGGCTTTTTTTCTGACATTTTGTTAAAAGGCAAGGCAAGGCAATTTTATTTGTATAGCACACTTTCAACAGCAGGGTAATTCCAGGTGCTTTACATGATTTGGTGATTTAAAAAAACACATAAAAGAAACACACATTAAACATGATACACAATAAAGCAAGAGAAAGATCAAAGAAAGCAAGAGAGCATGAACACATTTGATACATATGACATCAAGCATTTACTCGAAGGCAATTCTAAACAGATGGGTTTTTAGTCTCGATTTAAAGCAGTTCAGAGTTTCAGCAGCTCTACACTCGTCAGGAAGTCTGTTCCAGATAAGGGGAGCATAGAAAATCAAAAGGATTTCAAATCATAGGAACAGTATGGTGGAACATTTGGAACGGTTTTAAAACCCTAACCCAGTGGTGGAGTGGGCCTGGGAATTTAGTACCTGACTGGGGCCGGGGTGGCAGATGATGGTGGCAGATGCTGGCAGACTAATGATGGCGATAGATGATGCGGTGGATGCTGGAGGTGGAGGATGATGGATGATGAAGGCGGATGATGGCAATGGGTGATGATGGGCTCTCGCGACTGCTGTGTAGCCTAATATTGTCCTTCTCATTGCTTTGACTATCTTCGCTCTAGATAAAACAGTAGCACTATATTAGTAATTTTTTGTTTTATTCATTTCTTCAGATGATTTTTTTTCTTATAAGTGTATGCATATGCCTTTACCCCATGAAGAGTGAATAGGCTGCTCTCCTCCCTAAAACTTTCACTCTGTTGGAATGGTGACTCATCCTGGCAGGAGATATGCTTAGAGACATTTATTGAAGTTTGGGAGAATTCTCACATAAAAAGCTGTGTTAAAATAAGCAATACAGCTGTGGAAATATGTGGTTTATTAGATAAACACGGGTAAAAAGGTAATACTATGTGTGGTTGATTCTCAAATACACAGTAGTCTCTAAACCCAGTTTTTGTGAAAGTTAGCTCACATCATCTGAGTCACTAATATGTTGATATTTTTGCATGCTTCACATGAGTAAACATATTATGTAGCCCTACCAACTGTTAGCAAATAGTAAAAGCATTTGTTATGTTAAAGATTACTTACAGTAAATGTACTGAATATTCTCCAACATTATGTTGCTTGATATGTATGTTTCAAACATGTATATTTCTTTGAATGTTTAAATTTTAGTTGAAAAATGTAAACAATATTAATGTATTTTGAGTCATAAGCACAATTGCATGTTCTTGATACTGATTAAGTAAAGCTTAAGTTTTATTAAACTAGAAATAAAAGGACTATAGACTAATATAAACTACAGAAAAAAAGACTAAGACACATACAGAATTACACTTTTCCTTTACACATAGACTGTCTTATATATTATCCAACAATACTCAGATGAAAAAATTAAACAGATATTCAGTAAACTGTTGGTGAACTAGCAAAGTTATTAAGACAGAAGAGTACCCTAAGTGAAATACTAAAGCGATTGTGTCAGATCTCCACCATGATACAAAAAAAGGCTAATGAGCATCAACTTGGCCTACTCCACATACAATAATGATGTTTTAACATCCAAACTATCCTAAATGTGTTTTGCTTGACAAATAATGTCATGAAATTATTATTTTTCCACCCTACCCCACCACAAACATCAGACTAAAGGCACGTTCACACCGGTCAGCGCATCCACGCGTCAAATCGCTCAAACGGACGAAAGTTGACGCTATAAAATTAAAACCCAGCTGCTTGCACACTTTGTAGTCCGCGTCGGTGCATCAGCATGTCACGTCCAGTAGTTGCCCTAACCGTGTTTGGCTAGTGTTAGCTAACATAAAAAGAAAGTTAAAAGAAAATATTTAACTGCTTACCTGGCACTCCAAATATCCTCCTATATCTTCCTCCAAATAAATCCAATCTCTTCCTGTCTTTGTAAAAAGACAAAGACAGGTCATATAATTCACGAAAATGACAGACAGCGACGATTTGTTGATCCTCCATTTTGAATGAATGACTTGCCGATCCACGTCAGTATAAAGAGTTCCTACGGTTGGTTGACGCCCTGCGTTTGCTGCCTCAAAGTTCAGTTTTCCAAACTTCACGCAGCAGCTGCTCCGACAGTCCGTCAACGCAGCTGCTGCTTGGACGCCCTGATGCCAGCTGCGCTGATGCCAGCTGCGCTGATGCCAGCTACGCCGATGCGCGGGACTTGCTGCGAGTCAGCTTGGCGCTCACTTGATGCGTAGATACCATAGACTTGCATGTAATCTAGCTGCCCTGCTGTCTGGAGGCGCTGACAGGTGTGAACGCACCATAAGGGTCAGCTTGGAGACTTCAAGTGTGTTGTTCTCCGTACAGACAACAGAGGGTGCTAGGAGGGACTTATTTGCAAGCAGTTACTAGCGTGATTTATTTTGCCAACTTATTAGTTACAACATTTGATGCATGCATCCCAGTAGCAACGCCCAAGGCTGCCATAAGGAAGCCTGAAAGCTGCCCCCTGCCGCGTACCCCTTGCAACAGGCACAGCTGGCAGCAGTAAGCAGACGCACTGATGCGCAAATAGCTGTTACAAATAGATGTTATATTTTAGAAAAGGCAGGGCCAATTTTTTTGTGTATATGTTATATGTTGTCATGTGGATTTTCTATTTGTAGTTTTATTTTTGCGAGCTGGTTAGATGCCGTTTCACTTCCGGCCACTTCAGCAGACCCTCCCCTCTTCCTCCCTTTGTAGCACGAGCAAGCAGCAGAGCAACTGCACCTTGTTGCTCCCCAATTTAAATGTAATTGGCTATCAAGGTTTGATGTTGGACAACTCTTTGTAAAAAGAGACAATGCGGCTGCTACATGTGTTGCTTAATCTTTGCTGACCCCCATAGTCTGCGATTGAAACCCAGTTAAGACCTATGTAGACCAACTGTTTTTATCAATTTGAGTTGGTTTTTTTCATCACAGATGAGTTCCACTTTAAGAAGCTTATTATGAACCCTGGCACACTTAGTGCTCACCTAGCTATTGCAAAAATCCTTAAGGAGCCCAAATAAATGTTAGCTGAGAAGTAACTTCAACATGGCTGGATTTGTACATGTGACATTAACTGAATGCTGCTGCTGTAGAAAGCTACGGTGGTGGCATCAAAGTTATTTAAAGCTATGTATACAGGTGTGTTATGTCATTTTCAACTCAAAAACTCTGTGCTTTGAATGGATTGATTCATTCATCTGATGTCAGCCTCATTTTGGTGACGACAGGAGGTTTTGTTCTGAATCAAATAGTTAAATCAGAAACTCTTATCTCCCGCAGAGAAGTTTGCGGCACCGTAGCAATCTTCAAAGCCTCACATAGACTCAGCTTTCATAATCAACTAGTCAACGTTAAATTTGAAGTATGTGCACTTGCTGGTCCAAAGCCCACTTACTGAATGTTCAATTAAACAAACCTAGACACATAATAATATACTCAGGGCAAATTAAATTTGCAATGAATTCAACTTAAATGTAAGTCAACACACATGCATACACACAAATGTGCACACGCACACATGCCCACAGATAGTAGCAGGTGCTCTCTGTTGGATGTGGATGAAGACAGATGAGCAGTGATCATTCTCATTAGAGCAGTGATGAGCTCCCGTGAAGACATACACCTGACCAGTGCACACCTGGGGAGACAAAAACAGTGTGCGTGTGTGAGCGTGTGTGTACTCAATGGTGGAAAAACAGAAAGTGATGAACATATAATAATAATCAGTATTCCTCCAGTCAATATATATAGACAGAAGCAGTTAAAATAGCGTTTATTGTACAAACTGAAATATTAGTCGGTGTAATCTATTTTTCCTGCTGTTCAATGTTATATATTAATCACTATCATGAGATGCACATTCCCTTCGCAGACATACTTACGTAGATATTAACTTTCCCACTGATGACCATTTATCTGAATCCAAAAACACAATTTAAAGATATACATTTATTGTACCTCATTGAAGCTCATGCCAGTAATGCTCACAGCTGATCAAGGTTTATTCTTCGAAAATTGCTTTATAAGAAAAATCTTTCTGCTTCTTACATCTAAGGCTTTATAGTAAAAAAATTATTCATAGGTCTACAGTGGCATTATATAAGTCATTTACTTAACAAATGCACAGTTCAAAGGTCAGCCAGTGCTTTAACATCAAATGTTTTTGGGGTTTTTCTCCATCTAGTAAAGAAAGATGGGTGCACATTTAACATCCTGTAACCACTCATACTCTACATCATGTTTCCCTGTGTGTGTTCCAGATTGATAAGAGTGGGCAAAACAAGGTCGGAGAGAAAATGACCTAAATCTTGTGTTGATTGACGGATGCTGTCATCCGATTCCATTAGCTTTGTTCCTACACACCTTGGTATTCGCTAATTTAATCTAGACTCTGATAGAATGTAATTTGGTTAAAAAGGGCCTCTTATTAATATTTCCAGTATCATTTTCAGTCACTGATAGGAAGAGGAACTTTCATTAGAGAGAGAAATTATGCAGGCTTGATGGCACGTAAAATAGGGAGACAGATTGAGCAGGACAGGACAGAGATTTATGAATGCATGGATGCAATAACACTGACACTGTTACCTTCAACTAGCGGCCTGACCATATAAAGTGCCTTGCAGAAATATTGATACTTGGAAATTTTTCATGTCATGTTTACGACCACAATTCACCAAAACAAAAGTAATAATTTTATTCATTCATCAAACTTTCTCCATATTTTCTCACATTATTACCACAGACCTCAACATATTTCTTTGGGATGTTTTGTGCTAGATCAACACAATCTGGTGCAAGATAGTGTGAAGTGGAACAAAAATTATATTTTCTTTTCAAAACATTTTACAAGTAAAAATCTAAAATGTATGGTGTGCAAATGTATTCACCCCCCAACTGAATTGAATTAAATGTTCAATTCAGTTAATTCATATAGCACCAAGTTACAACACACGCCGTCTCAAGGCACTGACAACCGATGGCTATATCTAGGAGAGAGACGGGGATAAACACTGAAAGACAGAGCTAAGTGTACCATCTATAGAAGCAGAACATTAGGCTATTGGCAGCTCATAGGTCATATGCCCTCTTCAGGAAGGTGTCACAGCTAAACAGATCACCAGGCCAGTTGAAGCTTCTCTGAAGAAAAGACCATAAAGTGAATTGCTGAAATAACAGCAATTTATGCAAAACTGGAGAGTAGTAGGAGAATGTAGCAGAGTAAGGAAAAATAAACATTATATCATCCAGCAGCCTAAATCTATACCAACTTAACTACATGCTTTATTGAAAAGGAACGTTTTAAACTTAGTCCTAAAGTAGACATGACTAAAACTGGGAACTGGTTCCACAGAGGAGCTTAAAAATGACGAAATCGGGGCGTCGCGTGGGCAATGGGTTAAGACAGGCGCCCCATGTTCAGAGGCCTTAGTCCTCGATGCAGTTGTCCCGGGTTCAATTCCAGCCCAGGAACATTTGCCGAATGTCTTTGCCCCTGCTTCTCTCCCTTTTCTGTAAGCCTGTCCACTTTGATTAAAGGCCACTGTGGCCACAAAAACCTCTCATCTACCTCCCATTTTACTTTTAGAACCTTGGAACGATCAGTAAACATGTAGTCTGGAACAATCAGATCGCTGATGTATGACGGAACTTTATTTAAGGCTTTATTGTGAGCAGAAGAATTACAATTCTGTTATGGATTTAACAGGGAGTCAGTGAAGGGAAGCTAAAACAGGAGAAATGTGGTACATCTATTTAATTTACAGCAGAACTCTTGCTGCATTATTTTGGATGACCTGAGGGCTTTTAACTGCATTTCATGGACTTCCTGAGAGTAAAGTATTAAAGTAGTCCAGCATTGACAAATGCCTTGACTAGTTTTTTAGCATCATTCCTAGACAGGATATTTCTAAACTTGGTAATATTCTGGAGGTGAAGAAGGAAATTCTAGAAACCTGTTTAAAATGGGATTCAAGTAACATATCCTTGTCAAAATAACACTGAGGTTCGTGACTTTATTACCATGGGCCAATTCAGTGCCATCCATTCTTAACTGACTGACTAAGCAGTTTCTTTTTCAAAGGCTTTGGTCCAAAATGACATTTCGGTCTTGTATGAATTTAAATAAAGAAAATGTAAATTCTTCCAGATTTTTATGTGTCTTCATGACATGCCTGTAGTCTACCTAAATAAAAAAAAAAATCTAGTTGAGTATCATCATCAAAACAGTGGAAATGATTCCATGCTGTCTGATAAATCTATCACTTGAAAGTACATACATAGTAAGAAGAATTGGCTCAACCACTAAACCCTGTGGAACTCCACAAGTAACCCAGGAGTGTAAAGACGATTCATCATTTACTTGAGCACACTGAAATATGTCAGAAGAAAAAAGATTTAAACCAACCATGTGCTGTTCCTTTCATCCCTACAACATGTTCAAGCCTTTCTAAGAGAATATTATGATCAACTGTGCCAAAAGCAGCACTGAGATCTAACAAAACCAGGACAGTTACAAATCCATTATCTGAGGCCATAAGAATATCATTAGTGACTTTCACCATTGCTGTTTCAGTGCTATAATGATCTCTAAAACCTGACTGAAACTCTCTAAACAGGTCATTACTGTGTTAATCTTCAAACACTTATTTAGCAACTGTTTTCTCAAGAATTATAGATACGGAAAGATTAGATATATGTCCATAATTTATTAAATCATCTTGATCGAGAGAAAGTTTCTTAAGTAAAGGTTTAATTACAGCCTCATTAAAAGCCTGTGGTATGTACAGTATTCATTTACTAAAGACAGAGCAATCATATCTAAAATCTGGGGGGACTCAATGCATTGTACAACCACCTTTCTCTACTGTTGCAGTTGTAAGTCTTTGGTGTATGTCTCTACTAACACAGCTATAGATATCATTTTCTTTAAGCATTCTTCTTTGTTAGACCGGACACATTGCCTCTGTGAACATACATTTTTCACAGATTCTCAATTGGATTCAGATCTGGTCTGTCTGGGCCCTTTTAGTACATGATTATGCTTCAATCAACCCATTTGCACATCTGACTGTAGTGTTTACAATCTTTATTCTGCTGAAAGGGGAACCTCGGCCCTGTTCTCAAGTTTTCTGCTGTGATTCAGTGTGCTGTATTAATTTTCCAATAAAGTATTGTGTTTAACTTGTCAGCAAAATGTTCATTTATTGGTCCCATTCTCTAAAAAGTTTTTTTCTCAACCCAAACGCTGGGTTAAAGCTGTTGGGTTCTGTCACCGGGTTATATAAATATTGTTGGGTAGTTTAATCCCACCCAGCTATTTGTTTACTAGCTGAGTCAGTGTCTGTGACCAGACCAGACTACACTTACCACACCCCTGGGTAACCGTATCCCAGCTATTGAGTTATTAATCTAGATTCGCGCATGCGTACAGCTTCCTTCTGGAGCTGATCGACCATTAAGAAGTTTCTGGAAAAGCCGCGGATTGATTGAGACGACAGGAGCTGGATATTTGTTGTCCAATGTAAGTAATCTTTGTTTAAATAGTTCAATTATACGATTGTTAAATTATTATCATTTGTTATAAAGATTATAAAAAGATTTGGCTGAAAATGAGGCACTCACTTTGTGTGAGATGGTGGAAAAGTAGGCTCTTTTTTAACTTCTTAGAAGTGAAGCCACATTTTGGATTAAAATTATTAATTTGGTTAGCAAAAAAGAACTGAATGTATTGATGTTTAATAATAATAATAATAATAATAATAATAATAATAATAATAATAATAATAATAATAATAACCTTTATTTGTTATAGAGGGACAGTGTACATTCCTTAACAATTTGCACATCAAATGTAAATATACCGGATTGTAGCCTGAAAGCTAATTTCCATCGGTAGTCCCCCTGCCCAGAGGCACATACAAAACATAAAACAACCGACATCAAGCAAATGGATTTGTTTATCATAAAAGCATAAAAAACGTTATTAAATAAATTACATAAATATTCAGCTAAATTTCCTGCCCATTACATTCACCCTAATAATTACCATCTACACCAAGAAACTGGTCAGTTGGTTAGTATATACTAATGATGACAAATTTGATTATCTACTAACCATGTCTTTAATTGTATTTTGAATGACAAGTATTGTGTTTTGAATGACATGATCAGATCTGATCTGTAATTTCTACACGTCTCTAGTAGGCACGTTTCCACTATCGATACTTTAGGGTAATTTGACCGGACTTTCCTCATCAGGGTAAATCTGTTGGCCCGTTCTTTGGAGCTGTCATATCGCCATAAAAAGTGACCTTTTAAGGAATTAGTTAAGACTTCCACATATCACGACTGTTGGCAGTGAGCAGCGTCATTTATCAGCACCAAAAGGCACCCACAGTCACAGAAAAAACAATGTAGAAGAAGCAGGTTTTGTCGTTGTGTTTCTGTTTGCTATGTTGTTATAAACTGCTTCGCCAGTAACTTTTCTTATTTTACAAAGCTGGTTGAGTGGCAACGTCTGCTGATTTCCATCAGAATTACAACCAATTAGCGTGAGTTAACCATAGCTCCCACTGAGTGACTTTGCCGGGGCTTTTCCGGGTACATACCCCCAGACTGGTACTCTGTTGGTTCCTGAAATGGCCCTGAAAACGACCCTGTCGGCCTGGCTAAGTGAAGTGGAGACACGCGCATACCTTGAAGGTAAAATTACCCTGATGTTCTTAAACTGGAAACGTGCCTAATATGTGTTTGCCATAGCAAAGTGTAAAACCGTTGTCCAGATCAGAAAATGCCCGCCATAATCACTGGGTATGCCTCTATAAGGTATCAGCAAGGTGTCAAGACAGTGACCATAAGCATGCATGGTTATGGTCACTGTCTTGATGCAGGGTCATCTTCTGCACCAGTCTCAGATCTTTGAGATCTCTAGCTTGTTTTTGTTTTAAAATTTAACTCCTGTACTTGCCTTCATTCATCTTACCATCAAGTCTGACCAGTTTCAATATCTATGCCCATGCCCATGCATAAGCATATATATGAACATGCCCATGCCCTGATGTGTTTTGAGAGATACACACAGTATTTTCCATGTTGGCCAAAAAATTACATTTTTGTTTTTACATTCACTGACCAGAGCACCTTCTCCACAAGCTTTATGTTTCCCCTCCATGACCCTGTGTCAAACTTTAAACGAGGCCTCTTATAACATTCATCTAACAATGGTTTTCTTCTTGCCATTTTCCCATAAAGGTCAAACCTGTAGATTACCTGACTGACAGTTGTCTCGTTTACAGTTTCTCCATCTTGAACTGTGAATCTCTGCTTCGCCTTCAAAATTACCATGGGAATCTTGGCTGCTTTTCTGATTAATGCTCTCCTTGCCCACCCTGTCAGGTTAGGTGGATGGCCTTGTCTTTGCAGGTTTACAGTGGAGCCATAATCTTTTCATTTTCAGATGATGGATTAAACTGTGCTCCACAACATGTTCAAAGCTTGGGATAGTGTTTTATAACCTATCCCTGTTTTTAGCTTCTCCACCACTTTATCCCTGACCTATCTGGTGTGCATTTTGGTCATCACGAGACTCTGAACTCTGAATTGTTATGTAAGTTCCTTTAATTGAGAACGCTGCTCATTTTGTTTAGATTTGATAACCTAATTTTATGTACTTGACATTTTATTAATTGTTCATATTTGTTTAAGTGGTAATCACACATTTTCTGTGATGTTCAAATTCTGTGCGCATTTGTTTCTAGTTTAATCAGACTATTTTAAAGCTATTTGTAGAGATCTTTTTTCTATTTTAAATCAGTGTATAAATACTGGCAAGGATAATGTGTATAAGTGTGTATAAGCAAATGAGTGCATTTAAAAATACATAACTCTGTACTTAAATTATTTGGAAGAAAAGGAAGACCCATTAGGCACAGACATGCCTATGGTACATCCTGACCCTTGACAGTTTTAAGTCAGATGTTTTTGTATGCTTAATACCATACAGTACACTGTAAAGAATTTCTCTGTAAATTAACAGTAAATTACTGGCAGCAGGGACGCCAGTAATTTACTGTTAATTTACAATGCCACCATGTTCTTTATTTTACCAGTATATTACCGTATTTTGGATCAAAGTATATGACTGTAAAATAACGGTGGGTGTTGTAGTTATCTTACAGTACATCTACCGTAATTTATTTAACAGTATAATACTGGTTTTTTATTTTATTACAGTACATGCCGGTCGGATAACTGGGTTATGATTTTTTTTACAGCGCATCTACCGTAATTTATTTAACACTATTTTACCGTATTTTGGCTTACAGTAGAACTGTGGGTTATGGTAATTTTACAGTATATGCCAGTGTGCTATAAAAACTGCTATATTTGCATTTGTATACAGTAAATTCTCACAAATTTAAAAACAGAGTATACAGGGCTTCTCCAATACCGAGCCTACCACATTTATCCAGCCAGTCAGCATCCAAAAGTCCGACAATAAATACACAGCTTGTCTTGAATTTTACAAACGTCTTGCCTTCCAGTGCTTAGAGTGGATCAGAAACACATTCAGTAACAATATGCATTCATCTAATAAACTAGCGGAGGACACAGAGGTGGTGACGAGTCAAGAGTGGACAGTACAACGAGCGCTCACTCTGATGCTGTTTTCGAGAACCAAAAAGCAGAACTCAGAGCAGAGCACTGTGAGTAACACTGTTTACCAGCATTGACAGTACAGCTGTTACTTTCAACTGCTAACATATTTCACTCAATAACTTTTACCAAACTGTCTCAGCTGTGTTTGCCTCAGTTTCTATCATCAATATTGGGTGTCTATGCATCCTGGCTTAATGAAGAGACCGAATCATAACTGAATTGATTAATTGTTTTTGTTATTGCCAATCATTCCTAACCTCTAACCTCTGACCTTGAATAAAAATCAGATCCAGACCTTTTAGGAATAAGTTTGAGAACCCTGGTGTAGAACACAAGAGAAAATACAATGCTGTATTTATTACAAAGTGCTCATTTGTACAGCAAACTGTGTAAGATTAGTAATATAGAGCACATTTGTATTACAAAAATGACAAGGTGATGCATTAACACATTTGTAAGAAACTGTCTCCAATACGATCATTAGTGACATGCTTTACTGAACTCGAGAACATACAGTAACCTCAGACTCTTATTTAAAGTAGCATCAACAAGTCTAACACTGATTTAAAACACCCTCAAGAACAGTGTAACACTACATCAAAATGCCACACAGTATAACAGAACAGTCTAGTTTGAAAATAAATCTTTTGAATGAGAACAATAACAGTAGACGTGGAGAAGGACAGGGGGGGGTGGAGAAAAAGCAGACAGCGAGTACTTACAAGCGTTTGGCTGGTCTCCTCAGTCACCAATGGTGAGTGCCTGTAAAAAATAAATAAATAAGATTAGCAACACAACATTTCTGGTAAAATATAAAAATATGAAAGACTAATGGAAGGAGAGAAAGAAACATACAAATGAGGTTAGAGAAATGGGCCAGAGCAATAAACCTGTTCAAAGGAGAGAGAAAATGGTTAAAGACAGGACAAAAAGTGCAAAAAAGAGAAAAACAAGGCTAGATCAGTAGAGCAGTATTTTGCTGGAATGTTAAGAAGGAGAAGTGGGAGGTATGGAGTCAAGCAGAACATTTTCAACATTTTTAGAAGACAGATTGTGTGCTTGCAAAATTGAGTTTAAGTATTTTATTTTATGTACTTGAAGCAATAGTTGAACAAGTTGATATAGTACTTCATGTATTTTAAGAAGTTTAAAGAGCAGGCAAAACAATGAACTAATTTGAAATCAGACCGTTCCTCTGATCAATGATAAAACCATTTGAAATTATTTGCATACGTTTCTGCTGCTCAAATGCAGTCATCCTGTCGAGACTGCATTATTCTAGGATGTTGCTTTGACAAATTGATCAAGTTTATTAGCAAAGAAGAGTGTTTAGTATGTGATTTTACTGGAGCTGAAGAAAGCAAATAATTAAGAGTGACAACAAATCTGTGACCTACCTAGATGAAGTCCCACTCGAAGTCCAGCAAGTTCTTCAACAGTGTTGCAACATTGGGGTTGACACTTTCAGCCCTTTTCTGAACCACCTTGCTGGTCCTCTTGGACATTACCTTTCCGTGGGAAGCCTTGCTACCTCTTTCCGGATTTATACCAATGAACCGTCTTAAAGAAAAAAGAAGGAAAAATAAATCTTAAATCCATAAAACTGCAAAAGCATAATTTTTACATTAGTCTAATGACAGGAAATGTATCTATGATTGCTTACTTTTTGGAAAAAAAAAATAGCAATTGCAAACTGTGACAGTAATTTCAAGCACACTGGTAATGGCTTCAGAATAGTTGAGTCAAATAAGTCAAATGGTTTACCTTATTTACAAAACTATTTACTGAGGCCTTAAAACTAGAGTGCAATAAAGTTAATTAAGTTAAATTAATAAATGGTAGATTTACAATTAAAAAAACTTTATAGCATCTACGGCTAATTGAGCTTAAGCAAGAGCTTGCTTTACTTAGCCCTATTTAGCCACTTGAACCAATGAAACAAATCTAATGAAACATCTGAAATGTCAATAGTTCAAAAATCATGCAGGCAAAACAACACTGGACTCTATCAATTTCAGGAGATAAGCATAACTTTACTTTACCTGTTCTGTTGCACTCCACATGGACTTCTCTGGCTGGGATGATATGGAGTTGTGCTTACCAAAGTCAAGTTCAGGAATAGCCAGTTAGGTTATATATATTGTCACTCAAAAATCACTAGTTTGAGAAGTTTGGATTGGTAAGGATATGTTCTCATCAATTAAGAAACAAAAATCCGCAATCATCAGTAAGATGCTGATGGATAAAGACTGGATTTAAGAAGAGATGTAAGCACATGTCTCGAGTGCTTGACAGAAAATACTGTTTCATGCTGTTAAATTACAGTTTCTTATTATTAACTGAGCATTAACAGTTATTTTACATGTAAGCATGAATATTTAACAGTGTTAATTATTTCAAAATACGGTAAGATACTGTTTTAATCCACCGTAAATTTACAGCAATTTAGTACAAATGCTGTTTTATACTGTTAAATTACAGTAATCTGTTGTTATTGTTAAATGACTGATTTTACTGTTAGTTTACAAGTGAGTGAAGAATATTTACCATTATTTTACAGTTAACATAAAATACAGTAGAATACTGTTGTAATTCCACCGTAAATATACAGCAATTCGTTACAGTGTAGTTGCCTGGTAGAAATAAAAAAATAATAATGCTAATTATATTTGGTAGCTTAAAGTTATAGGAAGTTATAGAAGAAAAACCCTCCCAAGTCTAAAGATTTACATTACTTTAGTTACTTACTGTTTTACTATTGCACATCTGGGCTTCCCTTTTCCTTATGAACCTCAGGCTATATGCCAGATGCACCTCTATCCTCAACTCCCTGTCACTTTCCCCTGTCCCTTTTCTTCCTCACTCTGAATCATCTTCAATGCCTTAATCATACCTCTACTCCCACCCTATTTCTTTCTTCATCACTCTGTATGTACCCTCTTTTACTTCCTGCCCCAGGCCACCCCGTTTCTCCAGTCTCATCCAGCCCTTTGGGATAAAGAGAATACTGAGGATCAGTTCTGTTCAGTGACCTTTGGAGGTGGCCTTCAATCTAAAGGTATGGTAGGGGAGCTGGAGCTTAGAGAGATTTACTGGCTGCCTGGGGGAGAAGGAGATTTCTTACTGTGAACATCTCTGGAGGAGAAGAAAAGAAAAAGACAAAAAGAAGACAAAAACAAAAAAGGATTGAAGCTTCAAAAAGAATCTTTTTTTAACATTACTTATACATTAAAATACTGAGGATTATCTGTCATAAATGAAGAAAAAACATAATAATATAATATAAACAAACAAGTCAAAAATATATAATTTTTCCATCTTCCTACTAGTTACAGTATACAGTGGGGAAAAATAGTATTTGGCAGCCACAGATTATGCAAGTTGTCCCACTTTACAAAATAAGAGACGTCTGTAATTTTCATCATAGTTAAACTTGAACTGTGAGAGACAGAATGTAAAACAATCCACATTGTCACATTGTATGATTTTTAAAGAATTGATTTGTATAGTAGTGTAGAAAATAAATATTTAGCATCTACAAACCTACAAGATTTCTAGCCCTCATAGACCTATTATTTCCTCTTTAAGAAGCTCTTATATCCTCCAATTGTTACCTGTATTAATGGCACCTGTTTGAAAGCATTGTCTGTATAAAAGACACCTGTTTAAACCTTCAAACAGTCAGACTTCATATGCATTTCGTCGTGTGTTTTCCATGATGAGGGTGTGTGGAGGAAAGCTACCGGTAATATCTTCTTCGGTGCATAATCTTTCCCCACATCTGTCACACTTTTGCACTTCCTTCTATAGTGCCCCCCAGAGGCTTTTAGCCAGTAAAAATATCTATAAATTAGCCACATCGTTGTATTGTACACAGGGCCCAAAGCGCATGAAAAAAGTAGTGGCTTATAGTCCGAAAATTACGGTACTTCCTTACAAAATACTTTGGTCCAAGCATAGACAAAAGAACCAAAAACATATTCATAAACTCCTTCAGAACATCAAAATAGCCTTTAATTTTAGGACACAAACGAATAAATGAGCAAGAGTTTCAGAACCACTGTAAAAAACAGCATTTCCCGTGTAATTGGGATCAAACTTCACTTTGTTTTAGATTTTCTGCACTGTATACAATCCTCCATCTCAATGCTCATCAACAGGCAATTTATACAAAGATGTCTACTAAACATTGGAGTGAAACCTGGGCTAAAAACCTCTACTGACTTAGATGTCGCTTTTAAAAGTGTAAAATCCCCAACTTTTCCACAAACATTTTAGGCTGCACTCTTCTTCAGTTTCTTAAAGAGCGACTTACCCCCCCTTCCAGAGACTTACTCCACCTATGTTTGAAAAATAGGGCAAAAGGTGATGTTGCCTGGCGGACAGAGGGACGTGCGGAGGGGAGGGCTGGGTGGTGTCAACACTTCCTTGCGATTCCAACTCCAACAAAGAGACTCGGCTTGTTTTATACTCAACAGCAGCAGGATGGCTGATGTCAGCCATAGAGGCTGAGCCAGTAGCAATCCCGATTCAAATTGTGCAGTGTAAAGTTTTAAACTGAAGACGGCACTCCACTGACAGTTTTTGGTAAAAAAAAAATATTTTTACTAAAATGTACTAAAATACCAAAAATAATGACCAGACATGTAGACAGCACTATTAGACACTAATTTATACAGTTTATCAGCAAAGAAAAAGTTCATTTGGGGGTGAGTTGCACTTTAAAGTCACCTAATTGTGGGATCAGGAAAGAGTGCAAATGTTTTTATAAACTCTCCATATCCCAAGAATCTGATGACGTATGAATGAAACCACCCATCTAGAAGAGATTCTATGATGTCCTACAGATGTGTCACCATAAATCTTCATTTCAGGTTTTTTTCTTCTGACCCTGTATCTCGTTAAATGGTTGCAAACATTCTAGCTTTATAGCTTCCAATTATAGGATCCCAGCCTTATGGATAACATTAAAATGACTCTAGGACAGAAAATTAAATAGTATTTGACCAGCTAGATTCGTGTCTTCCTATTATACAAACAACAGTTGTTCATTGTTCTTTTGGTCTTCTGCAAGGCATGGTTGTTTCATGTGTGTCTCTGTGTAGCCCTGGGATAGACTGGCAACCTGTCAAAGGTGTATTCTGTCTTTCTCCAAGACAAAACAATTGGCTACTCCTTTGCTGCAACTAGTTGTATGTGCTCTCATTTATCTTGTAGACATCAAAATGGTCACAGAGTTTATCTGTTTAGTTGTGTTTCTATCTTAGATGAAGCAACTAAATCAGCTACTAACTCACTAACTCTCTACTTATTCTTTAGCATAGGATCAGTGTGTCCATGTTTCTTTTTAGTGTGTGTATGATTTGTCTTCTCAGCTGTGGTAGATTGCTGCTAATACAATCAACTGGGTTATCTTGGATATAAACCTTTTTTAAGCAATTTGAATAATAAGCTGAACTTGACTGGATTTTTGTTAAATAGGATCCATTGGAATGCATGTACTTTACTTTGAAACAGTCTGTATGATTGGATTTAACTGCTATTTCCCTTTGATAAAGTGCCTCAAGACAATATTTGTTTTGAATTTGCTCTATAAATAAACTGAAATTTAATATTTACATAACCTTTTTCAATTAATTATCAAACACCACCTTTTTGAGAAGTACTTTAACTGCTTTAGTGATTTGAGAACCAGACTGAAGACTGACATGTCATACCTGCTCTCCAAGCCCCTCAACCCCCACGCTGGTGTCAGAAAGAACAATTCTGAGTCCATCATTGTCAAAGTATGTCTCTCAGTGGATGCTATCTCTCAGAAACAAACATTGGGACTCTCAAAAACGTATGGAACTATGATAGACGCAAATAAATAAGAGAACACATTAGCTAATCAAGCATACAGAAAAGGAAAACATGAAAATGTATGCGGAACATATAAAAACGCGATCAAAACCCTGTGCCTCTATTCCTTTCCAGACCTGCCTCACATATGCACTCCCTCCATAAATCGAAGAGAATTACAAGCGTTTTTTGAAATAGTGTCAAACTAAATACTGGCGCAGTTGATAGTAGATAGAAAGTATTTGGTACTCAGACACCAATTCTTATTGCCACACAGCCAGACAGGACAGGTTAAAACAAGAAACTAGACAGAAAGTAGATGAAAAGCTAGAAGAAGGAGAGGGGAAGATGCTGCTTCTGCTCATACTGGACCAGTAGTCATTGGTAGCACATCATTGTGTGACGACGGAGAGGAGATGGCACAAATAAGGATGCAGTACAAGATTTAAAAGATTTCTAGAGAGAGAGAGAGATTATACCATGAAAAGGACAGATACAGAGTATATGTTTCACTTACTGGAAAGGGCATCTCAGTGAAAAAAATTAATATCTTCATCTCTTTTCTTGTCCATACAACAGTAAGTAAAGCTGTGGTAGAAATACATCCTCTGTCACGACAGGATGTTTTTCAGAAATAGGAATGAAAAACACATTTACCTGTAACTTGTGTGGCTGAAGGTTAAATCTAACGGAATGCTGTGCTCCTACAGTAGGTGTCCATGATTGGGTGCTTGCTCAAATCTGTCCCACGAGGGGTTCTCTTGCAGACGGCATTTAATTTAGGTTCAATTTGCATATATCCAATCAGTTAGAGTAATTGGGAGGGCGTGAGATAGCGTAGGAAGAATGTATTCATATTCACAAGCACATATACACCAAGGGTGTTTGTCTGTTCTGGGATGCAAGAAGAATTTGTTGCAGACAAGCTGAGGACATTGATAATTGTGACACTGAGTGATGGCTCTAATCAGTAAGAGCATCTTCCTAATCAATGGACCTCCCTCCCTCCAGCCCATGTCTCCTGTCTCTTTCTGCCAGACTTCAAAACAACTTCCTGTCCCCGACATGAGATCTACCCATGCTGAGGTATACATGAATTGGCTCAATTACAATGACTGACCGTGACAGGTGCAGAAGACAGTGAAGCAATAAGTAACATTTGTCAACAGATTTGACAGGTTTTGCTGAAAGATAAAAACCGGCACTAGTATAACCTGTTAATCAATACTGCTGTATTC
This sequence comes from Valencia hispanica, assembly GCA_963556495.2. Lineage (NCBI taxonomy): Eukaryota > Metazoa > Chordata > Actinopteri > Cyprinodontiformes > Valenciidae > Valencia > Valencia hispanica. Next base: position 20,386,384 of record OY747702.1, read on the forward strand.
ACATTTATCTATCTGTCTGTCTTTCCGTCCGTCCGTCCATGGCATAGGTCTATTGCTTGGTGGTGTGGCCTTCTCTGTGTCACACAACAACAACCTCATTTCACTTTGACAAAGTGTTTGAGATTGTTTTTCACCACTTGTCCCTTAAAGCAGCATAATGTAATATATATATTAAAATAAAGCTGTTTTTGTAATCTATAGTACATTTTTTCATCTCCTGACAATATGATAGACTCTAGCACATTTTTCCCGCCATACCATGTAAGGGTTTCAATTTCATTTATTTTGAAATGAAACGGGTCGGAACAAAACAGCCAGGGGGTGCCTGTGAGAGAGTGTGTGCCGTGACGTAATGACGCACGTACGTACCCACCTATGCACGTTCACAAAGAGGTGATGTTCTCTGTCAGTTAGCCGCTAGATAAGCTAAGCTAGTGACTGGGAACATAGATTTATTACCTCGTCTGAAGTTATGTTGTCCATAACCTTAGAAGTGAAGCGAGTTCTAAAGCGTTTCGCTGCTGCTGTCGGTTCACGCAGGAATGAACATCACAGGAGTGCGCATTTTGCTGACTGCAGTTCCTCTAACTGCCTTATGGTGGCAGCACTCTCAGAAAACTCAGCAGAGCAGCTTTAAACATATTCCGAATTTATTACAACTTATTTTATAGTTATTTGTAATGCTTTTATTACCATTGCTGTAACTTTGTTTCTCATACTATCCTGGATTTGTTTCTGATAGCATTATGTTACAGTTTACATCCAAGCACGTTTTTAAAGCAAACTCGATTGAATCATTTGGTAATTTACAGTAAATGTTAATTCTGGTAAAAAAAAAAAAAAGATTTCTGGTAAATGATTTATGTTAATGTTTCTTTGTACAGTATATGCTCATCGTTGTTTGTTGATTTGTTGAGATTATACATCCAGGACAGGTGCATGGGAAAGGCTGACTCAGCTCTTTCCTGCTTGTGGAGATCCATGATGCCATTGATTGCATTACTGGGTACAACTAAATGAAGGGTTTATGTTTTTGAATAGTTTTACTTCTTCTCTGTAAAGTAACCTTTTGAGTAGCATTGTATGAATAAGTGTTTTATTTAGCAAATCCTTTAGTTATGTAGATGAGCTTATAAATTAGATTAATAATTTTAAACCTGTTTAGATTGTAGTGGTTGGTTTATCATATGTTCTAATGGTACAGACTGAATGAGGTTCAGGTGTGTTTCAGTTCTCTATAAAACCAGTGAGATGTTGGCAACTAGGAGCTTAAGTAGGAATATTGTAGAAGACAAGTCTGCCTCCTTTTCCTTAACAAAACTGGCAGTAATGAGGAGGTCATGAAGGTGTAAAATCTACCAAGAACAAACTCAAAATGTCAGCAAAGACTAAGGTCCAAGAAGAGGCAAAAGCTTTTCATATAGTAGCCAGTTCCCTCCAGCTTGAAGATGAACGAAGTGGATTTCTTGCTCAAAATCCTCATCTTGAAGGGGGAAAGAAGCACATCTGGGCTCAAAGGTCAAAGGTCCCAAGAAAGACCGATTACTCAAATGAGCAGCAAAATGAATCAATTAGTGAATTTAACGATGACTGGGTTACTAACAGAAAATCGCAAACCGTTAGCTTACAGGAGGCAATATGGTTTTAAAATGCATCTTGGAGTGGATTATCAAGGGATCCATCAGGCAGCTGTGCTAAGATAGGCTCCAGCTAAGTGAATTACACATTCCAAATGATCAGTGTTTATAGACGCACTTCTGATCAACTTCAGAGATGGTCATCACTAAACCAAGTTAAAATTTGTTGACTCCGCTTAGGCAGGATAGTGGTGGAAAAGTAATTGAGAAGTTTTCCCAAAAAAAGAACAGCTCTGCTGCATTCCTCTGTAAAGTTTGGTTCAGTAAAATAGTGTTATTACTGGTGGAACTTAGCTTTGCTGTTTTATTAAAGGCAACATTTAACACTACTGTGAAGGGGTCAATCTTTTAGATTGTGAATTACTGAGTTTCTGAGCACTCAGTAATTATGGGCATGGTCTCAAGAAATGTGAAGGTTTAACATTACTACTGATTATCACGCCTGAGTAACGCCCGAGCCTGATTGGGTAAGCCATATTGCGTCATTTCCTGTTGTCGCTGTTGCACTCCGTTGAGCTGTTTGGTGTTCAGACTTTCTATAATTGATCAAGTTTTTTCTTCGCTGTGGCCTTTCTAAGTTATTTTAACACACAAGCACACTAAAACACATTTTCTGTTGGTGTAGTTTACGTTTTGGGAAGTCCTTGTGTTTCACATGGTTTTACTTGGCGTGGTAAGGTCTCGCTAGTTTAGTTAGCTCAACTTCATTGCGGCTATGGCTACTCCTCCTCTCTCACCTATTTCTCAATCTTTGCCTAAATCTCTTGCTCTCTTGGTCAGATGTTTAGTTACTTCCCTGCCTCCTTTAGTGATAATGTTAATGTAACATTTTTGTAGCTTTGGAGGCGAGGGTATCGGAATAAGAGGCCCGGCTCTGCGCTGTTGAAAAACCAGCAGATAGCCGAGGCCCATTAGCCAGCAAGGAGCCAACTAGGACAGAACCCCCTAGCCGTCCTCCAACAAACCCGCGCAGCCGGGACCTCAGGCTGGCTGGGTGATGGTACGTAGGAAGCATAAGAACCCAGCCCACAGATCACCACCAACCCATCTGCGGTTCTAACAGATTTTTCCGGCTCAGCGACACACCTGCTGAGAAGCCGACCCTGGTAATCAGTAGACGACCCTGGTAATCAGTAGCTCCATAGTCAGAAATGTGACATTAGAGACACTATTGACCATAGTCAAATGCTTGCCAGTTGCTAGAAGGTGTTACATGAAATCCTACCTGAAACTGCTCGCTAAAGATAAGCGTAAATACAGTAAGATTGTTATTCACCTTGGCGGTAATGACACCAGGTTACGCCAGTCGGAGGTCACTAAAATTAGTGTTGCTTCGGGGTGTAAGTTTGCCAAAACAATGTCAGACTCTGTAAACTTTTCTGGTCCCCTGCCTGATCGTACCAGTGACGACATGTTTAGCTGCATGCTGTCATTCCACCAATGGTTGTCTAGGTGGTGTCCTGCAAATGATTTGGGCTATGATAACTGGCGAACATTTTGGGGAACACCTGGTCTGATCCAGAGAGATGGCATCCATCCCACTTTGGATGGAGCAGCTCTTTTTTCCAGGAATTTAGCCGAATTTATTGGTCCTCCAAAACACTGACAACCCATGGTCCAGACCATGAAGTAGAGTCATAGTTTTACCTACCTCTCTGCAGCTCTCCATTACCGTATAGAGACAGTGTCCTGCCCACAGCCAAAATCAAATGGATTAAAAGTTAACCTAACAAGAGCAAATCATGAAAATCTCATAAAGATAAGTACGATTTTGACTAAACAGAAAAATAAAACTATTAAATGTGGTTTGCTGAACATAAGATATCTCTCCTCAAAGACATTGTTAGTGAATGACTTGATTGGTGATTTTCAAATTAATTAATTTTGTCTCACAGAAACCTGGCTACAGCAGGAGGAATATGTCAGTTTAAATGAGTCAACTCCTTCCAATAATTTAAAATTTCACATTCTTAGAAGTACTGGGCGAGGAAGAGGAGTTGCAACCATTTTTCATTCTGATTTACTAACTAATCCCAAACCAATTAATACCTACAGTTCTTTTTAACATTTAACCCTTAGTTTTCCTTATCCAAGTTGCAAAACATTAAGACCACTTTTGTTTGTAGTTTTGTATTTTCCACCACGCCCTTACTCTCAATTCTTAGATCAGATCTCATATTTTTATCTGACTAAGTATTAAATACCGATAAAGTTATTATAGTGCAGGGGCGGAGTAAGGTGACAAATCACCCACCCAGTGAGGTTCATACATTTTTTTATTCTATTACAATTTTTTTTTAAAGAACATATTTTTATTCAAAAGAGTCATTGTGTTTTTTACTTTCTTGAACATTTAAAATGTTATATAGCCTAAACAAAAAAACAAAAATGAACTTCATCTTTCACGTGATTGATGTATCGTGACACTTGAGTTCAACAGAGCTAAGAGAGTAGGTTATAATGGTGGGCTACTGGAGCAGGTGGATATAGCTGTTGAACAATGGCTAAACAGTTGTGGTTTAGCCACTTTAAAAAAAAACACGTTTACAGACTGAAGAAAATTCAGATCAGACTGTGCTCATAGAGGTTGGTCATCAAGAGGCGTTAAAGGGGAAAACATCCTCATTGCCATCCCAGGAGAGTCATGCTAGCTGTTGTGTTAATGAACTAGCATCGGCCCACAGACCACTACTTGCTGTATCTCATGAGTCACTCAGGACACCTTCGGATTTATCATCTATTGAAGAACCAGCCACTCAACCCAAGCTGATGAGATTCCCAAGTACAGTAATAGGTGGGAAATCGCGGTCTTTCTACGCCAACTGGTATGGGAAGTACAAATGGCTGGAGTACAGTAAAGAACAAGATGCGGTGTTTTGTAACGCTTGCAGACATTTTCCAGAGACACAGAGACTACTTTTATAAGAGGTGGCTACAAAAACTGGAAACATCTTGGAGATGCCTGCAACAAACATGAGTGTAGTAAGCCGCATGCCATTGCGCTAACAAAACTGGCATCATTCAGGGACAGCCACGGACCACAAAGCCACGGGACAGTGTTGAACCAGCTGCACGGGCCACTTAGGGGCCACAGAGAGACAGAGGACGTTCTCAACAAAGGTATTTTTTGGAGCTTTTTAAGTTCATTTCAAAATATGCACCAGAAATTGAAAACCGGCTGAAAGAACTGCCCCAGAATGCCACATTGATGAGCCACCAGGTTCAGAATGAGCTGATTGAGGCCCAGCATCAATCCTCCTTCATAAGATAAAGGCTGAACTGCATGGACAATCTTTTGCTATACTTGCAGATGAGTTTAAAGATCTGGCGAAACGAGAGTTAGTTGTTGTTTGTGTCAGATTCATTGATGGAGGAGTTATCAAAGAGTGGACAGTGGGCTTTGTCGAAGCCGCGGATTTGTCTGCCAGGGGACTTTCACAGAAGATCCTGGACGTCCTTCATCCACTTGAACTATATACTACACTCTGTGTCGGGTTCTGTTTTGATGCAGCATCTGTAATGTTGGGGGACAGGGGTGGGGTTAATGTTATCCTGAGAGAAAATTTCCCGAAAGCCATTTATGTGCATTGTAACTCTGTACGGGCATGTAAGCACCTTTTTTGACATTGTGAATCAAATACACAGTTTATTCACGGGGGCACAGTGGCACGCTCCGTTTAAGGAGATCCAAAAGGAAATGCACCCAGACCGTCAGAGCATGGAACTGGAGCGATCGAGTAACACCAGGTGGAGCTCAAAATCTGGGTCAGTGAGCAAGATTCTGAAATTGTTGGATGTGCTATTGGAGGCTCTAGCTGAATGTGCTGAAATGAGCGGACAAACTAAAATAGAAGCAGAACTACTGTTGCAACAAATACAAACGAAAAAGTTTGTTTTCATTCGCCTTGAATTTTGCAAACTTTTTGAGAATAGTGATCTTGCCACAAAGGGGCTGCAGAGCTCAACACTATGTGTAACAGACTGCATATCCCTTGTAGATACGCTGAAAGCTACATATGCGACTTTCTGGAATGATTTAGATGGCGACTTTGACAAAGTCCTGAGACAGATTGAAGAATTACTGGAAAAGCACGAGATAACTAACTGGGATGTGGTTGCCTCCTGTGAGCGCAAGCTGCCTTCAAAGTTTCGCACTTCTATCATCACCACAACACTGGGGAAAACGTCGGCTATCAAATGTAACAATGATTTGAAATCTATGTGGAACTGCGTTCTGGACAGGCAGATATTAGAGTTAAACCGCCGATTTAAAGAGGACACATACAGAGTCATGCGAGCATCGGCCTCTTTTACTCCTGGATCTGCCACTTTTGGTGACAAAGACATTTTAAAGGCTCCGTGTGACTTGTTTGGGATTGAAATAGCTGATGCCGAACATACTGTGTTTGCTCAGCACATCAGAAGAAAAATTGATCGTGACAACTTCCCCACACTGATGGAAATACTGGACAGCTGCCTCTAGGACATTTTTCCCAATATGAACAGTCTGTTGAGGGCCATCATTACGCTCCCTTCAACCTCCTGGACCGTCGAGAAACTTTTCTCCGCAACAAACAGGATCCAGACGCACCTGAGATCATCCATGCTGACCGGATGCCTAAAAACTTGACACTTTAGTCAGTTGAAAAACAAATGATTGACAGTTTGGATTATGATGACATAATCCATGCGTTTAACGCAAAGCCCAGAAGACTCCGCCTTGTGTAAAAGCTGCCGGTAAGACAATGTTTGTTTTTTATTATTGTTTTTTGTAGCCTGGCCCGCCGTGGCATGTTTGTGGAAGTTCAGAAATTTATTCGATGTGTCTGATATTTCCTATCCAGAAAGGTTGTGTGCACTGAACTGTTCAAGCACTTAACTGGAGCAGAGCAGCTCTCTGTCTCCCATAACTACAGAAGTGTAAAGTTTTGTGCTAATAAGCAAGTAAACAGAAAAAACACCTCTCGTTGAATAACAACAAAACAATAAAGCTTCATAAAATTGCCTACGGTAATGTGATCTCTCCCGTCTTTTCCCTCTTTTTCTCCTTCGGTTCTTAAAATGGAAATTTAACAGAGGTCCAATTATGGAGTAAGTCTACTGTTGCCTAATTCAAATTTCAAATTCAAATTCAAAAATACTTTACAGAGGGAAATTAAGTGTTGGTATAGCTGATATGATTAATTCTTTAAGGATTTGTTGTTCAAGAGTTGTTGTTCAAGGTTTGCAGCATTTTGCTGCAAACCTTGAAGGACCTAAGCTTCCGCAAGAAGTACAGTCTGCTCTGTCCCTTCTTGTAGACAGCTTCACTGTTGTGCCTCCAGTCCAGTCTGTTGTCAAGGTGAACTCCGAGGTATTTATACTCCTCAACCACTTCCACTTCTTCTCCCACGATGGAGACAGTTTTTGACTTATCCCTGTTTCTTCTGAACACTGAAAGTATGAAATGCAGCCTTTAATGCTACCTTGAACTCAATTGGCTTTACTCAAAAGTACAGGGACCCACTCACTCGGGTCAATACACTTTGGACCTTGTGCTGACATACAACTGAGTGTCCGGAAATTACCACCTCCCACATACCCGTTTTTTGGTGACAATTTTTTGATCACTTTAAAATTTACTTTAACTGACCATCTTAAACCTGGAAGAAAATGTCATTATAGTAGAGCCATTAGGGGTGTCAAATTATCGCGTTAATTGCGATCAAATAATTACAGCCATATTTAGCGTGCTATGTTTTTTAATAGCGTAAATCTAATTTTTTATCTATAATTTGACAATTTCTGCATGCGAGTTCCCTTTAAATAAAACCCGTTTTATGCACTTGGCTTCTTGTGCTTGAGTTGTTCGGGGTTAACCACACCCTAATGTGGACATCAATTGGCTGTAAACTCAACAGATGATGACTGGCTTCCATCGTGGTGAGGAGGGCGAGGTCAGGAGGAACAGTGAGTTGCCGACAGTGTTGCCAACTTTGCTATATTTGACGAGTTTTTAGACGCCGCTAGCAATTCTTTCTCAAAAAAAAAACAACAACAAAAAAACCAAAAAACAACTAGCGGGAAACCTAGCTAATTTTTATGGGGTTATTGGAAACTTTTGGGTGAAGCATGTAATGTTGTTACTCTTCTCACCGAGCAGCGGGGCGCTCTCCCGTCTCAGAGTTCACAGCAGGCAACCAGTGTGCACTGCACACTGCAGCTCCAGCCGACTGCCCAGGTCCACTGGTATGGAAAGCCATCGGTATCAAAAATGATGCGCATATTACGTGTTGTTTTAACCCGTAATACAGCTGGACTCAGAGAAGATATTTACCCCACTGCATCCAGAATGCAAATTAATCGCACATCCTCGAAGCAGAAAATTGCAGGCACCACTTGCGACTAGTCACAAAAACAGCAAAATGTAAATGGCTAGGACTTCATCTGTTCAAGTCTGTTAAATACAATAAATGACTTCGTAAAGCCAGATTTTTTAATTACATGTATCAAACTTTTGTCCTACCACAATACTGTAATGAATTTAAAAGAAAATACGTCAAGAAGAGGGCTTTTCTCAGCAATTATTAGGTGAGATCAAAAAAGAGATTAATTAGATAAATTAATAACAGATCATAATTAATTAATGTCAAATTAATTAATGTCAAAGTTGTTTTAATCGCATGACAGCACTAATAACAATAACAAAAAAAACAAAAAACAACTAGCGGGAAACCTAGCTAATTTTTATGGGGTTATTGGAAACTTTTGGGTAAAGCATGTAATGTTGTTACTCTTCTCACCGAGCAGCGGGGCGCTCTCCCGTCTCAGAGTTCACAGCAGGCAATATATATATATATATATATATATATATATATATATATATATATATATATAAATACTCAGCAAAAAAAGAAACATCCTCTGACTTTCAATTGTTTTTACTTTCAGTAAACTTAATGTGTGTAAATATTTGTGTGAACACTAAAAGAGTCAACAGCATAAGACATAAACTACAAATGTTTCACAGACATGTGACTAACAGAAATAGAATAATGTGTCCTTGAATGAAGGGAGGCTCAAAATCAAAAGTACCAGTACCAGTGGCCACCAGCTGCTTGAAGTACTGCAGTGCATCTCCTCCTCATGGACTGGACCAAGTTTGTCAGTTCTTTCTGTGAGATATTACCCCATTCTTCCACCAAGGCACTTGCAAGTTCCTGGACATTTCTGGGGGGAATGGCCCTAGCCCTCACCCTGCGATCCAACAGGTCCCAGACGTGCTCAATGGGATTGAGATCCGGGCTCTTCGCTGGCGATGGCAGAACACTGACATTGCTGTCATGCAGAAACTCACGAACAGAACGAGCAGTATGGCTGGTGGCATTGTCTTGCTGGAGGATCATGTCCGGATGAGCATGCATAAAGGGTACCATATGAGGGAGGAGGATGTCTTCCCTGTACCGCAAACCATTGAGATTGCCTGCAATGACAACAAGCTCAGTCCGATGGTGATGTGATATACCGCCCCAGACCATGACGGACCCCCCACCTCCAAATCGATCCCGCTCCAGGGTACAGGCCTCGGTGTAACGCTCATTCCCTCGACAATAAACACGAATCCGTGCATCACCCCTGGTGAAACAAAACCGTGACTCATCAGTGAAGAGCACTTTTTGCCAGTCCTGTCTGGTCCAGCGAAGGTGGGTTTGTGCCCATAGGCAGCGTTGTTGCTGGTGATGTCTGGTAAGGACCTGCCTTACAACAGGCCTACAAGCCCTCAGTCCAGCCTCTCTCAGCCTATTGCGTACAGTCTGAGCACTGATGGAGGGATTGTGTGTTCCTGGTGTGACTCGGGCAGTTGTTGTGGCCATCCTGTACCTGTCACACAGGTGTGATATTCGGATGTACCGATCCTGTGCAGGTGTTGTTACACGTGGTCTTCGACTGCGAGGATGATCAGCTGTCCTTCCTGTCTCCCTGTAGTGCTGTCTTAGGCGTCTCACAGTGCGGACATGGCAATTTATTGCCCTAGCCACATCAGCAGTCCTCATGCCTCCCTGCAGCATGCCTAATGCACGTTCACGCAGATGAGCAGGGACCCTGGGCATAATTTTTTGGGTGTTTTTCACAGTGGGTAGACACGTCTCTTTAGTGTCCTGCGTTTTTAGAACTGTGACCTTAAATGCCTACTTTCTGTAAGCTGTTAAGATCTTAACGACCATTCCACAGGTGCATGTTAATTAATTGATTATGGTTAATTGAACATGCATGGAAAACATTGTTTAAACCCTTTACAATGAAGATCTGTAAAGTTATTTGGATTTTTACAACATTTTTGTTGAAATACACAGTCCTGAAAAAGGGACGTTTCTTTTTTGCTGAGTTTAAATATATATACATACACATATATATTCTTTCACCTCCTGAATATTGCTAAAATTAGAAACATCTTTTCCAGGAGTGTTGCTGAGAAACTAGTCCATGCATTTGTTACCTCAAGGCCGGACTACTGTAATTCTTTACCATCGGGAAGTCCACAAAATGCAAATAAAAGCCTTCATTTGATCCAAAATGCGGAGTTCTGATGAATATTAAAATGAGAGATCACATTTCTTCTTTCATTTAGCTTCCCTTCATTGGCTCCCTTTTAAATCCAGAATAGAATTTAAGATCATCCTTCTTACATGTATAGCCCTCAATAATCAAGCTCCATCATACATCAGAGATCTGATTGTTCCATATGTTCCTAACAGAGCACTTCGCTTTCAGACTGCAGGTTTACTTGTAGTTCCTAGGATTTCTAAAAGTAGAATGGGAGGCAGATCTTTTAGTTATCATGCTCTTCTCCTGTGGAACCAGCTCCCAGGCTTAAAACATCAGTTCTTTTGTTCTTTCTGTGTCTCTGCTCTGTCTTGACAGATGGCCGCTCATACTGAGCCAGGATCTGCTGGAGGTTTCTTCCTGTTAAAGGGGAGTTTTTCCTCTCCACTGTCGCTACATGCTCGGTCAGTATGAGGGAGTCTGCGGTATATGAATAAACTGAATTGAATTATCATTAAAAATGACGTGAACAGTACACTGGATGTTAGCCCTCTCCTTCCCAAAAGGAAAAAAAAGTAAAAAAAATAAGTTGATAGGCACAGGCACCTACATTCCTTGCTCTGAATCCCTGTGTACGTAAATGTTTATACTGTACACAATATGAGCAAGAAATTCGGTAAAAAAAAAACATTCTGCAAATGGGTCTTAGTATTTGTTTTTGTTTGATTTTTGGTGCATCAAATCAGGTTACTTCACATTGTATTTGGAATTTAACAGACTGCTCAAACTCAGGCCTTTAGGGGCACAGACTTTTCCTGACATGGCAGAGGCAGCTGTCTGACCTCGGTGCCTTTTTTGAAGGTGAACAAACAGAATCCATCTGACACACCTAATTGGAGTAGTATGGGCCACTGGTTTTAGACAGGAGGATTTGATAGACTTCCATCTGAGATGTAGAAGGCACAACTGTGTGAGACAGATTATAGATAGAAGTTCACTGCAACACCACCTTAAGGAACCCTGGTGGGTATATGAGTTCAAACAAGCAGATCTACAGAACATTAAGAAGTAAACAAAACTTGGATTTTTGGTTTAACAAAACTTACATCCATTGTTTACACATACTTAAGCTCAAGCTAATTACTTGACACAAGTCATCAAAGTGAGCAATTGGTATATTTATGGAATCAAAAAAGTTAACAAGTGTGAGATAATTCATAATTTTTTCATTTAATGAACCAACTATTACTGGTCTATTCCTAGCGACAGTATAGTGAAAATAACTTCTGCTGTTGTTAAAGCAACATACTATGAAGTTAAAGAAAGTACACAGTGCTGTAAAAAATAATTTATTGTATTGAGTTAATACAAAATGCAGGTTTCACATAATGAATTCATTTAAAAGCCACTGCTGGCATCACTTGACTCAGGTAAGATCATTGTTCATAATTTAGCTGTAAGGAGGAGACTGGGAGAAAATGTCAGCCATGGGAGATTTGGAAAGCCAAAACTGCTGCTGTCCAAAAAGAATACGACTGTCAGTCTCACATTTGCTTGTAAAAATCCTAATAATCCCCAAGATTTTTGGGACACTGTTTTGTGAAATGATGAAGATAAAAGAGCCACTTTTTAGATGATATACACCTCTGTCTACATCTGTTGTATAACTAACGACAACACTTTAGAAAAAGAGCATCATAGCTCATCCCAGTACACAATGGATTAATGAGGCTATGTTCATTTAAGAGTAGAGAAATTAGATATTCAAAAAGGGGAAACTAGAACAAATTCTACAATAAATGTCAACCGCCTATGATTTATTTTTATTTTTTTGCGATAAGGTAACCCCCCCTTTTTCTTTTTTTATTCAGTGTTGTATGTGTATATTTGTTCTTTTTAAAAAATGCTAATCTAAACCTAAGGGTGTACAGAAATGTTTTAATATTGACTTCAACGTGCCCTGGTCCATGTAAGTACCTTTGTGCCATGTGTGTAATTTTTTTCCATGTGTGTATACATCAACGATAATAAAAAATATGAAACAGAGAAAAAGAGCATCATAGCAACATTCAAACATATCGGAGATAGTGTGATAATCTGGATCTGCTTTGCTACTTCAGCACTATTTTCTGGATTTAAGAAATTTGGAATTTGGCCCTTTACCACAAAATCTAAAAGGTCCAGTCATTGGTTTATGACTTTATGGTCAAGAACACTTGGTTCATGCCAGTGGTGGATAGTAACTTGCTACATTTACTCAGATACAGGTGAAACTCGAATAATTTGAATATTGTGTAAAATTCATGTATTTCAGTAATTCTACTTAAAAGGTTAAACTAATATATGAGATAGACTCATTACATGCAAGGTGAAATATAAAGCCTTTTTTGTTATAATTTTGGTGATTATGGCATATAGCTTATGAAAACTGCCCCTTTGCATCAATTACTGCCTCAATGTGGTGTAGCATGGATGCTATCAGCCTATGGCTATGCTGAGGTGTTATGGAAGATCAGGATGCTTCAATAGCGGCCTTCAGCTTTTCTGCACTGTTCGGTTTCATGTCTCTCATCTTTCTTTTAGCAATGCCCCATAGATTCTCAATGGGGTTCAGGTCAGGCCAGTTTGCTGGCCAATAAAACAGAGTAATCCCATGGTCATTTAACCAGGTTTTGATACTTTTGACAGGGTGAGCAGGTACCAAGTCCTGCTGGAAAATTTAGTCAGCATCTCCATAAAGCTCCTCTGCAGAAGGAAACATGAAGTGCTCCTAATTGTCTTGGTATATGGTTGTGTTGACTCCTTGTTGACTTATTAAAGCATATTGGACCAACACCAGTAGATGACATGGCTCCCCAAATCAACACAGACTGTGGAAACGTCCCACTGGACTTCAAGCATCTTGGACTGTCCATTCTTCCTCCAGATTCTGGGACCTTGGTTTCCAAATGAGATGCAAATGTGCAGTTCTTTTTTCTTTAGACCAAGAAAGACACTTATGACGTTGTTTGTTGTTCAGGAGCTTGACAAGAGGAATACAGCATTTGAACCCGATGTCAAGGATCCCTCTGTGTATGGTGGCTCTTGATGCTCCAGCCTCAGTCCACTCCTTGTGAAGCTCCACAACACTTTTGAATGGCCTTTTCCGGACAATCCTCTCCAGGCTGCGGTGATCCCTGCTGCTTGTGTACCTTTTTCTTCCATACTGTTCCCTTCCACATAACTTTCTATTAGTGTGCTTTGATACAGCACTTTGAGAACATCCAACTTCTTTTGCAATTACCTTTTGAGGCTTTCCCTCAAAGGGTGTCAATTATGGTTTTCTGCACAACTGTCAGGCCAGCAGTCTTCCCCATGATTGTGATTCCTACTAAACCAGACTGCGAGACCTTTTTAAAGGCTCAGGAACCCTTTGTAGGTGTATTGGATTAATTAGCTAATTAGAGTGTGACACTTTGAGCCTAAATATGGAACCTTTTAACATATTCTAATTTTCAGAGATTTTGAATTTGGGGTTTTCATAAGCTGTGCGCCATAATCACCAATATAATAAACTAGAAAAGCACTCAGAGAGCGCAGACCTCCACCAGGGCCACTCATCCAACCCCCCCATCCCCATGTTATCTAATTCTTACTCTCAGTACTTTTCCAATAACATGTCGAGATCAAGTGAATATACAATAAACAGTAGACATCATCAGTGAAAGTATTTTGCCTAGCTCTAACATACTACCTAGTGTAAGTATTCGTTTTATAAGGCTTACTTGAAAAAAAGTGGAAAAGTGTTTCTTGTCCCTGAATAAGTAATGTTTGAATCATTTTAGTTATTTGCTTTTTTTGTTTTAATCTTAAAGGGGCTATATGCAAATTTATGAAATTTAAACTCGCGACTGACACCTTTGGCCAAAAAACGGAACTGCTCTTCCTTTCTGCTTGGTCTCGCAGCGCGCCCTCGTACGCCGGTCGCTCTTAATCTTCAATCTTTTCCGGGCACTTGTTAGGAGTTTAACTTTTTTAGTCTTATGTGGAGTTAATGTTAGTGTCAAAGTTGTCCTTGGTCTCTACTGTGTATTCACACAATCCATTGAACTGCTTGGGAGTGCTGACTAGCGGTGGTGGCAGAGTGATCTGAAACATTTAACATGAACACGCTTGACGTCACATCCGCAGACAGCGAGGGAAAATCCGACCCGACAGAAAATTGAAAAAAATTGGATGCGGGCTTATAGGTACACCCACTGTGAGCTGACAAGGTGTCAGTATGCTCATCAGGAGATGTTTGAGTCATAAATGGTCAAATAAAAAGGCTATTGTTACGTTTATTTTGGGGAAAAAGTTGCATACGGCCCCTTTAAATACCAGAATTTTACAGGACTTTATATTTTTGTCTGTTCATCATTTTTTGCATTTTTATTGAGTCTTTGGTTCAAACATTTACTCAGTACTTGAGTAGCCTTTGTACCAAATACTTTTTAAATCTTACTTAATTAATATCTGCTATTTACTTTACTTGAGTCAAAATATGTTGAAGTCGTGTAACTCTTGAGTATAATTTTTGGGTACTCTACCCACCTGTCTATGTTGTTTATGGTCCGAACAAAAAATAAGGTTTTAAAGCACCCCAGTCAAAATTAAGTGCTGCATTCTCAGGGTCCGTAGGGCTCTGTCCCTGATTATTATTATTCACTGCCTGCACCTCGGCTGAACCGCCAGGTTCCCATGCCTGCACCGCGCCTGTGCCTTCAAGCCCCGATGCCACCGCGTCGTTTCAGGGTCCCTGTCCCCACACCTCCTCTCAACCCAGCTCCTGTCTCCGATCCAGCCAAGGGAGAACCACCGGACCGTCCGCCCGGCTCCCGTCGCGTGCTGTAATGTCCAGCCGTGGGACGCCCATCCGGCTGTCCTCCCGACCGTAGTCCAGCCAGGGATTCCCATCCAGCAGTTCTCCCGAACGCCGTCCAGCCAGGGGATGCCCATCCGGCCGTCCTCCCGACCGCCGTCCAGCCAGGGGACGCCCATCCTCCCGACCGCCGTCCAGCCAGGGGACGTCCACCCGGTCGTCCGCCTGACCTCCAGGGGTGTTCATACTGGGACTCGGGATCATTGTCTAGTAAGGACAAACCTTTCTCTATGTTGCTGCACTATTAAATCCTGGTTCTCACCTTTTATCCACGTCTGCGTCTGGATCCTTCCCTTACCAAGCGGCTCACCCTGACACTGCATAATTACACCGTTGGTAGCAATGTGGGGTTGCAGCAAGAAAGTCATGGGTTCAAATCCCAGCCTGGGTTCTTTTTGCATGGAATTTGAATTTTCTCCATATGCATGTATGGGTTCTCTCAGAGTACTCCTGCTTCCTCCCACAGCCAAAATACATGACTGTTAGCTCAATTGGTCTCTCTACATTGCCCTCATGAATAAGTGTGTGTGCGTGTGTGTTCATAGTTGATTGACTTGTATCTCCCTGTGATGGAGTTGCTACCGGGCCATAGTGTACCCCACCTCTGGCCCAATGACTGCTCGAGATAGGCACCAGCAGCGCTAGCGGACGATGGATGGATGGGTGGATGGATGGATGGATGGATGGATAGATGGTCAAAGTTTAGACCTAAACCCAGTTCAGTTGGTGTTATATTGAATTAAACATGTTTGTGTTAAAATGCTCTATTGTGGCTGTATCAAACAGTTCTGCAAAGGGCAGACCAAAGTCCTTTGCAGTGATGTAAAAAAACTGAACCACTTACTGCAAATATTTAATGCCACAAAGGTTGGCTCAACCTTTCTTTCTCTGCCTTGTTTCCTCTTAGACTATTGGCAAGTTGGTTTACATACAATTTTTTTAACACCATTGTTTACTAACTGTATTTTGTATTTACTCAGGTTATCTGTTTCTGATTTTAACATATTTTTGATGATTGGAAATAGTAAAGTGTAACAAAGGAGCAAAACAAACAGAAGAAATCTGTCAGAGGGTAAATACCTTTTACAACACAGTACGGTTAGAAGTATAGGCAAAAATAAATAAATAAATAAAAAACAATAGGTTAATTTACATTTTTACAGAAATCCTGTAACACAGTCATCATTACTGTGCAGTCTTCCATTTTTATCTTAAATTTACATTCACATGCAAATGAATCTGTATGTGAGCTAAAAGGTATTTTATGGGACATGATTGCATTCCTGTGACAGACCTAAGAATATGTAATGTATATACTCTAAACTTCCTGTAATATTTGTTCTGTTTATGTCATTCAGTTTCGGTTTCTTGCTCTGGGGGCATGATAAAATATGCACGTGGTTGGGATGACACCTAATTTCGGAGAGAGAGTGACACAGTTTGTGAATTGTATCTCTCTGGAGAAGGCTAATCAAAAGGAGAAGGGCCAGCTTGAGCAGAGAAAAATGCTGATAAAACCGATAATTACAAACGGGCAAGAAAATGGGCTATCTAGGCACAGAACCACTTAATTGGTAGTTAGGTTATTCTGTACAAAGACACAAAAGCACCAGAGATAATTCCATAATGGGGGCTTATTAAGTGTTAGAATTTGGCATTTACAGATCATATACACAGAAACAAAAATAGCCAACACAAACTGACTCACACACAAGTATAGAAACACTAACACATGATCTGACTGTCCACTCAAACATAGTCACTGATCAGCCATCATGGACAAACAAAATGGATCCTTTGCACAATATTTTCATCTGAATTCACCTTTATGGTCATATGTTCTAGATAATAATCTAAAATAACAGACATTTAAAGTTGTGTAGTTTCTGGTTAATGTGAAGCAATAAATATGGAATGCTCAGTATGACGGATTGCTGTGAAGTCAACGACACAACACAGGCTACTGTCTACTTTTGCTACATGTTCGTTCAGGAGGAGTGAACGTTTCAAGTCAATGACTCGTTGCAATCTGCTGAGTTTCCTTCAATAGAAAACTTTTAAACTGATTGGAATAATGAACTGAAAGATGAATTGGAATGTATGTATGATTGATTTGAAATTACTTTTCTTGTAAAGTGCTGTGAGATGACGTGCTGGGAGTTGGCGCCATATGAATAAACTGAATTTAATTACATTTCTTCACTATATAGCATTGCTAATTAGTTTGTCCTAACTGCTCATCAAATTGTGTTCAGTAAATATTGCTACACTGAATGAATGCAATTATAATGGCATTAGATCCCCTATGAGATCTAATGGAACTAGATCTTGCAGTATTACAAGGCATAGTATCTCCTGTCCAAGTGACTTGCTAATCAATTGCAGTTTAAGTTGAAGCTATTATTATGAGCATTAAATATAAAGGCGAGGGCTTTGAGCTGTACACCTGTATCTATTTTTAAGACTCTTTAGTTTTTTAGTTCTTGTTCAATTGTATAAATGAGTGGGCTAACAAAGACTTCTTGTTGGGCTGACATACTCAGTTACATCAGAGTTTAAAAAGCCCACACTCCCTTTTAAATACATATATGTAAAGTCAGTGGCGGATCTAGAAAAATATTTATAGGGTGGCAAGCAAGGGGCAAGAATCTTTCAAGGGTGGCACCATATACCAGCATTTTATATTTATATTGGTTTTATTGATCAGTTAAACACATTTTTGCCACGCTTGCATGTAGAGGCAGCAATTCCATTTATTTTGAGGTGGTTCGGGTCTGTACCACCTCAGGGTGTGCTTGTGAGAGCTCGTACCATGACGTAATGATACGTACCCATGTATGCGTGTTTACAAGGAGGCGGTCTAAGCTATCTTAGATAAGTTAAGCTAGCCAGCCACGACACCCACAAAAGCTCCCCGTAAGTCAAAGAAGAGAAGAATTTTATCCAGGACTACAAAAAGAACAAAAATGGCCTCTGACCGTCGTAGAGCTCTGACTAATGTGCATTTTGCTGATTGCAGTTCCTTTGATGGCTACATGGTGCGCTCTCTGCAGCACTCTTAGCAAATTCCACAGAACAGCTTTAAAGGTTCACTAAAGAGAATATAATGTGACGATTTTCATGTGCAATGAAAAAGAACCTTCACACTCATAATGTCCAATTTTACGTAGCTATTTCTTAAATACGTAGCTGCCAGCTGGGGTGGCACCAAGGGTGGCAAGGCTTTTTTGCCACCCCAGTGTAAAGTCAAGGTGTGTTACACGTGGTTTACCAGGTACCACATTGGATAACATGTGATCCCATGTGAAGAACGTGTTCAACCCATCTGACTTTTCCGTAAAGTAGCGTGGCACTAACAATCACCTTATATTTACAGTTTAAAAAATTTTCATTTTCATTTTCCCTTTTCAGCCTCTTTCAAATGGTCACCTAAAACTTCACAAAATCATCTTCACCATTCCAGATGACTAAATGCATGGAGTTGGTGCCATGCAATTACCTGATCTGCTATTTGAACAACTGTATCTAATAAAGTGACCAAGGAGTATATTTCATAAACAGTTCTTGATTTCTTTCTGATTTAATCATTGAGTCATAATTATTCTGTAACCTCCTCTTTGGTGCTTGTACGTCAGGTACAAAAGTGTTTCTAACGAAACTTCTAACTTCACTTTAAGCTAAAAGTACCTGAATGGACTGCTTAGCCTCACACATTTCTCATTCTAAACATCACTGTAGGATTATATAATAAAATGTCATTAAAGCAAAAGCTTATTTTTTGTGCCATCTTTCCTTTATTGTGATGCTTCACATTAAAATCTAAAAAAAGGTTTGTTTTAACCAACATTGTTTAAACATGGAAGCCACACTGGAAGGAATATTAAAACAAGCCATGGAAACAATGTAAAAGATTGGAGTATGAGATGTGTATGAATAATTCTTTCCAGCAGTCTTCAATA